>CM035098.1:42343837-42681937 GCA_020205505.1 Panax japonicus
GGTTAGTTAATTATAAATTCTTGCGAAGTCTATACCTTATTCGATACCAGTTCTACCCACTCTTTTATTTTTTCTACTTACGCTCAATGTTTAAATTTGACTTTGGAGAAATTAGACTTTGATTTATCTGTTGAAACTCCGTTGGAAGAAACCTTTATTACCTCTACTATTTATAAATCTTGTTGATTCAAAATCGACACTTTTACGTTATCTTTCGATCTTATCTCTTTGAAAATACTTGCCTTTGATGTGATTTTAGGAATCAATTTGTTAAGTACTCATCATGCTTTTTGTAAGGTTGTTAGCTTTTATAATCCTAACCAACCTATTATGTGAATTCAAGCAACCAAACCACTAAAGTCAATCATTGTCATATCAAGCCATAAGTAAGAGCCCTGAGCCTTTCGCTGGTGACTTCCAAGTCTTGGAATACCGAAGCCAGAATATCCGTAGGGGACGTCGTGAATAATGGTGGCAAGTTGATGGTATCAATGTGACGTGCTATCCAAGTCTTGGATGAGAGTCACAGTTTTTTTCTATCGTTATAAATTTTTTGACGTATTCTTGAAGAACTTCCTAGCCTACCCCTAGAGCGTGAAATATAATTTTGTATTGACCTCAGTACAAAACCCATTTCTAAAACCCTTAAATATTTCTTCACCTAAAATGAACGTATTATGCGCTAAAGACGTTGGCTCGAGCTGTTGAAGATTACGACTATACCACTCAATATCATCGTGGAAGAGCAAACGTGGTAGCTGATGGGTTGAGTAGAAGATCGTATGCGTTTACGAGTGCGATGTTGTTAACACAAAAACCCATTTCGTATAACTTACAAATGATGGAGATAGAGTTAAAGACTCTAGGGACCCACGTGAAGATAACGAATATACGAGTAGAATCGACTTTAATCGATAAAGTTAAAGCCGCTCAAGCTACACACCCGAATCTGATGAATGTGAAGAAGAATGTTCAAGAAGGAGTTATATCAACCCTTGATTTAATTAGGCCATTCGAAATCCTCGATTGAGTAGGAACTATGGCCTATAGACTCATTTTATCGCCAAGTATATCGCGTGTTCATAACGTTTTTCATGTATCGATGTTACATAATTATGTGGACGACCCGAACCATATTATTGAATTAGAACTAGACGAGATAGTAGAAGATTTAATGTATGAGGAGATACATGTTAAAATCTTGGATAAAGAGGATCATATTCGACACTCAAAGGTTATACCTCAAGAGTTAGAATCTGAAATAAAGTCAAGGTATCCTCACCTCTTCGGCATACCAGGTACGTACGTAAATTTCGAGGGCGAAATTTCATAAGGAAGGGAGATTGTAAGACCTCGAATTTTATGAAATGAAAGTATTCAATTTTCTTATAATTATTATTTTATTTTGTAAATGGTTAAAGTTAAGGGTGATATGTGAAATTTTTTGCAAAGTATGCAAGTTGTTATAAAATATTCGTTTGGTCGGAGAATATTTTTTTTGTCGGGGAATATTCGTACGATGGCACAATCATTGGTGGACCCCACAACGGAAGTATTGTCGTAGTAAAAAAACGACAGAATTATCTTTTTATAAAAATAACGGCGGAAGTGTTACCGTTAAAACTATTGAACTACCCAGTAGTAAAAGTACAGTAATACTCGTGGTTACATAGTAGCACACGGTATTGGTTATTGATGCTTACATGAGAAGTCACTCAGTTATACTCAATTACTGCTACAGTAATTGCTGCATCATATCTCTCGTATTATTGATTCGATTATTATCACAATATCATCTGTATTATATGGTATATTATTAAATCAATAATTGAGACGACAAAGTTATTCATATTACTAAATTACAATATTTATAATGTCTAGAGGTTCTATCAAGGAGAGGTTTGGTCATCTAATTGTGCGCCAATAAGGAGAAATCCTTATCGAAAAGCCCCCTCTTTCCTGGAAACTACCTGGTTGTTAAATATTGTGAGTTATAATATTAATGATGAATAAGTTTGTGTTGATTAAAGATGAAATTGATAGTTCCATTGTGTTGAAATTATTAGTGTTAGTGAAAATTGACATTTATTTCGATAATAATTTATGTCTAGAAGTTATCGGGTAATTAATCAGATAAATGAGGAATTAATTGCTATTAATTCATATGATTATAACTATTTGTTCACATGTGTGTACTATTGATTCACATTCATGTACTATTAGGGGAGTTGGTGTAAGATTGATAATACTTGCATGACCAAGTTAAAGATGGAGGTATAGATGGAGGTACTATACTGTTATTCGTATTTTCACATGATTATAACTATTGAATCATATGATTGAACTATTGATTCATATTATTTACTATTAGGGGAGGTGGTGCAAGTTTGATAATACTTGCAGGACTAAATTAAAAATGAAAGAAAAGTTAAAGGTATTGTTCTGTAATATTTCAAGCCCTAAAACGTGCAATTACTGAAACTATATTTTTCTATAAATAGAAGCTCATTCTTCCTTCATTTCTCACCAATTCACTAAAGCTATAGAGCAATTATTATAGAGAGAAAGAATAAGAGAAGTCTGCTATCTCACTAATCCAGTATCCAGTTTTCTTTTAAGGTAAGGGCTATTATTTCTTTCGTATTCATGAATAGAACTTCTATTATTCCATTCTTTATCATTATGTTGGAATAACCTGTCTATGCGAAGTAGCGCATACATGGTGAAATTCTTCTGTTATTCCATTCTTTATCATTATGTTGGAATAACCTGTCTATGTGAAGTACCATATACATTGTGAAATTCTTCTGTTATTCCATTCTTTATTATTATGTTGGAATAACTTGTATATGTGAAGTACCACATACATGGTGAAATTCTTATGTTATTCCATTCTTTATCATTCTGTTGGAATATCCTGTCTGTGCGTTTACAATTGACCTGGTTCTATTATTTATTATTCTGTTGGAATAACCCGTCTGTGCGGTCTATCGCATGCATGGTGAATTCTATTGTTATTCCATTCTTTATCATTCTGTTGGAATATCCTGTCTGTACGTTTACGCATGACCTGGTTCCATTATTTATTATTCTGTTGGGAATAACCTGTCTGTGCGATCTATCGCATGCATAGTGAATTCTTCTGTTATTACATTCTTTATTATTCTGTTAGAATAACTTGTCTTTGTGGATTACCACATGCATGGTGAATGATCCTTTATATTCATTCCTTGTTAAATTATAGAAATGATCTATATACGTGGATTACCTCATCACGGATGAAAATTCATTTGCAGTTTCGTAATTTTTTTGACCCTCCAAAATTATGGAAAGTTATAATATAAGTATTGGATTGTTGATTATGATGAAAGTCATAATAAAAGCATTGGACTGATGAAAATCATGGGTATAAGTAGTATTAGTAAGTGTTATGATGAGTTATGTTGGTTATTATGTGAAAACATGTAAGTTTCTTAGAAATCACAAAGAGTTGAAAATCAGATTTTTGGTGAAAATGGAGCATGAAATTCAATTGACCATATCTCCTATTATATTTCAAATTTTTGAGTGTGGTCAATTTCTATAGTTAGATCTATGAGTTTCTAACTTATCCAAGTGGAATCACTGGAAAATGTGTTGTAGATTTTCGTGTGGATTGATTTTAGCAAAGGAGTCAAAAACTGTAAAGTACCAAAAAACTACTGCCCATAACTTTAAAAGGGCATTTTTGGCCACTTAATTTGTGAGAAAAATTCCGGCCTTTTGGGACATGGAAATATATGGTATAAAGTACCTCTTGTCCAAAAATGAGCTCATTCCGACTTAAAATGAGCAAGTTATGACCATTTCAATATTTAGGTTTTTTCGACAAAAAATGCTATAACCGGAGTTCTATAACTTCGATGACTATGAAATTTAAACTGGAAGCTCATGTTAACAGGTGTAAGATCATGCTAAGATTTGGGAATTTCTGGAGTTAAACTTGAGGTAGCTAATTTCTTAAGGAATTAATTAGAAATTAATTTTTGAAAAATACTTAAGGGAGTTGAAAAAAAAATACTTGTTGTGTATGAAATTTATGTATATATGTTGGGGCAAAGGATAGAAAAATAACAAGTTGATTTAGTAATTTTTCATGAAAATGGTTTAGTTACGAACATATGAGTTAAATATGTTATGTGAAGTAACAAAATTAGTAAATATGATTTTATGGCTTGGGAATCTTATATAGGGTATATGAAGATTTTTTATAAGGGATTTGATCATTGGTGATGAAATCTTATGAGTATGACATTTTGAATGATTAAATGCATTATTTGGTAAAGTATAAACAATTGAAATAAATTATTTATAAGTTGAAGAAGAGATTAAAATATTGTTATATATTAATAATATTAGATTATGAGTTTATTAAGTGATTGATAATATTTGGATAAATTTAAAGCCTTTAATATTTATCCTTATTTTCGTTTGATTAATGCTTATATCATTGTCATCATTCTCATGTTTATATTGTGATAAAAGTCATCTTTGGCTTACGTGCATAGATGGACTTGGTGTGATTATGACCAGGGATTATTCGGTATAGTCATGATCGTAATGTGATGGATGATGTGGTAAAAATCCTCAGTGGCCTGTAGTGCATTGATGGATATTTTTTAGTATAATTATGACCAGGGATTATTCGGTATAGTCATGATCATTGATGATTTAATGAATATCCTTGGCCTGTAGTGCATGGATGATTCGATGATGTGGTTTATTTATTAAGTTGAGTCTCAGCGATTAAGTTGATGAAAAACTTTTTAAATCATAGAAGATAGTAGATTTTATTCTCTACTTGACTCTTTTAATGGATTGCTTGTTCCGCTACAGTTAAACTTGATGTCTTTTGTATTTTATCAGTTTAACATTGTTGAATGCTAATGATAATTTATTCTGCATTATCTTATTCATAATATTTCTTACTGGGCTAGGTGAGCTCACCTTTTTTTCACTGTTCTCTTCAGGAAATGAAAATATAGCTGGGGCGAGTCGGGGAATCGAGTGACGGTCCAGATGATAGCATTAGTAGTCCTCACTATTCTGTTAAATAGTGTGACAATAAATGTAATGAGGACTCCTTTGAGTGTGGATATTGTCTAGATGACAATATTCTTATTAAAACTCTAAACTAAATTTTGTTGTATTTTTACACGACGTTTGTATAATTAAGTTGTATTTGTATTTTTGGGGGCATCACAGTTGGTATCAAAGCTTAGAGATATGATCCCTGGCTAAGATGTGAGACAAGAACTAGTAGGGGAGAGACGGGGAATTCCTTCGCTAGTATGACCTACCTAAGTTTATTTGGTATTTAATTGGTCGGTCAGAGTATAGGGATAATATGTGATATGTTAATTAACTCTTGTTTTGTGGCATTATTTAAAAATGACATCCGAAAATGTTTAGATAAGCAATGAAGCACAAGAGAACATTGAGACACCTTTAATCACTAACCAAGTTAATGTGATGTCAGACGAAGAAAAAATTAGAGATATCTACGTGGTGAGTGAAGAACTAATAGTTGCACCCAAGCTAGTTGCAGAGGTTGCAACTGAGAGTGAGGAAGAAGAGGAACCTGAGGAGAATTAGTTAGAAGAATTTTATGATCAAAATTTAGAATTACAAAATCATATTCATGAGTTAGAAGAGCAGGCTGAAGAATGGCAGGCGGTCATGGAGAAAAGAGATGTAACGATTCAAAATTGTGTTATCCGATGTGTGATGCTTGAACAAAAGCACTCTTTGGCAAATTATAAGATATTAGAGCTGGAATCTGAGAATGTTATGATCAAAGTTCTGATGAAAGAAGAAGCAACTGAACGAATGAGAATAGATGATGCATGGGTAAAAGCCGCACGACGCGTAGATATTGTAGAAAAAGACGTCCGATCCAATAAGGCCAAAATAGATGAAATGGATTTTTCTCTTTGGACAGCAATTGAGAGAATCCAACATTAAATTCAGAATTACCCTGTACAGAGCGGTCAACTCCAATTCGATATGGATAGGAGATTAATGATTCGAATCATGTATCAGGAATGTGACGAAGTAATTAAAGGTGGAATGTACTCTACAACCAAGTTAAGTCCAACTGGGATGTCCCAGATAAGTAAAAAATCGGTAGTTTAAGAGAGAGCATTTTTTTGTGACGAGGAACCTGAACAAAGTTATCACGGGTAAGTTAATCATAAACTCTTGCGAAGTCTATACCTTGTTAGATACCGGTTCTACCCACTATTTTATTTTACCTAGTTGTGTTCAATGTTTGAACTTGGCTCATGAGAAATTAGACTTTGACTTATCTGTTGAAACTCCATTTGGAGAAACCTTCGTTACATCCACTATTTATAAATCTTGTTTAATTTAAATCGACACTTTCACGTTACCTGTCGATCTTATCTCTTTGAAAATACTTGCCTTTGATGTGATTTTAGGAATCGATTGGTTAACTACTCATCAAGCTTTTCGTAAGGTTGTTAGCTTTCATATTCCTAACCAACCTGTTATGTGAATTCAAGTAACCAAACCACTAAAGTCAATCATTGTCATATCAAGCCATAAGTAAAAAGTCCCAAGCCTTTTGCTGGTGACTTCCAAGTATTGGAATACACCGAAGCCAGACTTTCTGTAGGCGACGTCATGAATGACGATGCCAAGTTGATAGGTATCAATGTGACGTACTATCCAAGTCTTAGATGAGAGTTATAGTTTTTAAATGATATTTTTATTGTTAATAAATTTCTTGACGTATTCTTGAAGACTTCTTAGCCTACCCGTAGAGCGTGAAATCAAATTTAGTATTGACCCTAGTACAAAACCCATTTCTAACACCCTCAAGTATTTCTTCACCCAAAACGAACGTATAATGCGCCAAAGACGATGGCTCGAGTTGTTGAAGGTTACGACCATTCAATACCATCGTGGAAAAGCGAACGTGGTAGCTGACGTGTTGAGTAAAAGATCGTATGCGTTTACTAGTGCGAATATACGAACCTACGTGAAGATAACGAATATATGATTAGAACCGACTTTAGTCGATAATGTTAAAGCTACTAAAGCTACAGACCCAGAGCTGATGAATACGAAGAAGAAGGTTCAAGAGGGCATTATTTTAAAAGCAAGAGTTGCTGAAGAGAGGAAATATCAACCTTCAATTTAATTGGCCCATTTGAAATCCTCGATCGAGTAGGAACTGTGGCCTATAGACTCGTTTTACCGCCAAGTATGTCGCGTGTTCATAATATTTTTAATGTGTCAATGTTACGTAAATATGTGGATGACCCGAACCACATATTTAAATTAGAACTAGCCGATATAGCAGAAGATTTAACGTATGAGGATATACGTGTTAAAATCTTGGATAAGAAGGATCGTATTAACCACTTAAAGGTTATACCTCAAGAGTTAGAATTTGAAATGAAGTCAAGGTATCCTCACCTCTTCGATATACCAGGTACGTACGTAAATTTCGAGGGCAAAATTTCATAAGGAGGGGAGATCGTAAACCCCAAATTTTACGAATAAAGATTTAATTTTCTCGAAATATTTTTTTTGAATATTATGGTGTAGATTTAAGATAATGTTATAGTTGTGGGTAGTATTTAGAAATGTTGAAAAGTATGCAAGTTGTTATATAATATTCAATTGGTCGGGGAATATTCGTACGACGGTACAATCATTGGTGGATCCCACAACAGAATTATTGTCGGATTGAGAAAACGACAAAAATATTTTTATGAAAATAACGGCGGAAGTTTTACCATTAACTGTTGAAACACCTTGTGTTAAAAGTACAGTAATACACATAGTTGCATAGTAGCACACGATATTGATTATTGATGCTTACGTGAGAAGTCACTCAGTTTTGTTCAACTATTGATACAGTAATTGTAGCATAGTATCTCACGTTATTTGATTCAATTATTGTCGATATTTTATATATTATTAAATCAATAATTGAGATAACAAAGTTATTAATATTATTTTTTGTAATATTAACGATGTCTAGAAGTTCTGCCAAGGAGAGGTTTGGTCACCTAATTGCGCGCCAATAGGGAGAAATCCTTATTGAAAAACCACCTCTTTCCTGGGAACGACCTGGTCGATTAATATTGTGAATTATAATAATGATGATAAATGTTGTTAAATATATTGAGGTGTCTTTTTATGAAGTCACGAAAGTTTATATATATATATTATATATATTAATTTTGTTTTATTAGTATTATTAATGTAATAAAACAGAAAATCTTTTTATATAAAATAGAATACTTTTATAAAGTTATTTATTTTATTAGACAATAATTAGAATATAATATATTTTATTATGCATAGTGTTTGTATAGTACCTGCATAGTATTTGCATAGTAAAATCTTTTTATATAAAATAGAATACTTTTATAAAGTTAATTGTTTTATTAGATTTTAAATAAGATATATATATATATATATATATATATATATATATATATATATATATATATATTATATTTTATTGCATAGTATCCTTTCTATTTTCCTATAAATAGGATGCTTAGTTAGAATTGAAATCACAACAGAAATTCAGAGAATTCTCTTCTATAATCTTGAGCGTATTTCTTTTCAGTTTTAAGAAGCTTTTAGCGTAGTGCAAGTTTTCTTCAAGTATATCCCCGCCCTACGCGTCGGAGTACTCTTCTTTATAAGGTAAGAGATATTATTCGTTGTACTCGTAAGGGATATTATTTCGTTTGTATTCATGAAGAGAACTTCTATTATTTCATTCTTTATCATTATGTTGGAATACCCTGTCTATGCGAAGTACCGCATACATGGTGAAATTCTTCTGTTATTCCATTCTTTATTATTATGTTGGAATAACCTGTATATGCGAAGTACCGCATACATGGTAAAATTGTTCTGTTATTCCATTCTTTATCATTCTGTTGGAATATCTTGTTTGTGCATTTACGCATGACCTGGTTCCATTATTTATTATTCTGTTGGAATAACTTGTCTGTGCGGTCTATCGCATGCATGGTGAATTCTGTTGTTATTCAATTCTTTATCATTATGTTGGAATATCCTATCTGTGCGTTTACGCATGACCTGGTTCCATTATTTATTATTCTATTGGGAATAACCTGTCTGTGCGATCTATCGCATGCATGATGAATTCTTCTGTTATTCCATTCTTTATTATTCTGTTAGAATAACCTGTCTATGTGGATTACCACATGCATGGTGAATGATCCTTTATATTCATTCCTTGTTAAATTATAGAAATGATCTGTATACGTGGATTACCTCATGACGGGTGAAAATCCATTTGCAGTTTCGTAATTTTTCTGACCCTCAAAAATTCTGGAAAGTCATAATATAAGCATTGGACTGTTGATTATGATGAAAGTCATAATAAAAGCATTGGACTGATAAAAATCATGGGTATAAGTAGTATTAGTAAATGTTATGATGAGTTATGTTGGTTATTATGTGAAAACATGTAAGTTTATTAGAAATCACAAAGAGTTGAAAATCAAATTTTTGGTAAAAATGGAACATGAAATTCAATTGACTATATCTCCTATTATATTTCGAATTTTTGAGTGTGGTCTTGTTCTATTGTTAGATCTATGAGTTTTCTAACTTATCCAAGTGGAATCACTGGAAAAGGTATTGTAGATTTTCGCGTGGACTGATTTTAGTAAAAGAGTCAAAAACTGCAAAGTACCAAAAAACTACTGCCCATAAATTTAAAAGGGAATTTTCGGCAACTTAATTTGTGAGAAAAATTCTGTCCTTTTGGGAAATGGAAATATATGGTATAAAGTACCTCCTGTCCAAAAATGAACTCATTCTGACTTAAAATGAGCAAGTTATGACCATTTCAATATTTTGTTTTTTTCGACGAAAAATGCTATAACCGGAGTTCTATAACTCCGATGACCATGAAATTTAAACTGGAAGCTCACGTTAACAGGTGTAAGATCCTGCCAAGATTTAGGAATTTTTGGAGTTAAACTTTAGGTAGCTAATTTCTTAAGGAATTAATTAGAAATTGATTTTTGAAAAATACTTAAGGGAGTTGGAAAAAAAAATACTTGTTGTGTATGAAATATATGTATATATGTTGGGGCAAAGGATAGAAAAATAACAAGTTGAATTGGTAATTTTTCATGAAAATGGTTTAGTTACGAACATATGAGTTAAATATGTTATGTGAAGTAACAAAATTAGTAAATAGGATTTTATGGTTTGGGAATCCTATATAAGGTATATGTAGATTTTTGATAAGGGATTTGATCATTGGTGATGAAATCTTATGAGTATGGCTTTTTTGAATGATTAAATGCATTATTTGGTAAAGTATAAACAATTGAAATAAATTATTTATAAGTTTAAGAAGTGATTAAAATATTGTTATATATTAATAATATTAGATTATGAGTTTATTAAGTGATTGATAATATTTGGATAAATTTAAAGTCTTTAATATTTATCATTGTTTTCGTTTGATTAATGCTTATATCATTGTCATCATTCTCATGATTATATTGTGATAAAAGTCATCTTTGGCTTACGTACATAGATGGACTTGATGTGATTATGACCAGGGATTATTCGGTATAGTCATGATCGTAATGTGACGGATGATGTGGTAAAAATCCTCAGTGGCCTGTAGTGTGTTGATGGACAGTTTTTGGTATGATTATGACCAGGGATTATTCGGTATAGTTATGACCATTAATGATTTAATGAATATCCTTAGCCCATAGTGCATGGATGATTCGATGATGTGATTTATTTATTAAACTGAGTCTCAGCTATTAAGTTGATAAAAACTTTTTAAATCACAGAAGATATTAGATTTTATTCTCTACTTGACTCTTTTAATGGATTGCTTGTTCCGCTGCAGTTAAACTTTAGTTCTTTTGTATTTTATCAGTTTAACATTGTTGAAGGCTAATGATAATTTATTCTGCATTATCTTAGTCATAATATATTTTACTGGGCTAGTTGAGCTTACCCTTTCTTTCACTGTTCTCTTCAGAAAATGAAAATATAGCTTGGACAAGTCGGGAAACGGAGTGAAGGTCCAGATGATAGCATTAGTAGTCCTCACTACTCTGTTAAATAGTGTGACAATAAATGTAATGAGGACTCCTTTGAGTGTGGATATTGTCTAGATGACAATATTCTTATTAAAACTCTCAGCTATGTTTTGTCGTATTTTTACACGACGTTTGCATAATTAAGTTGTATTTGTATTTTGTACCATGTATCTGGCCACTCAAGATGGGTGATGTATACCTATTTTTTGGGGCGTCACATGCTCCGAGGAGAAAAAGGATCCTTTTGCCACCTTCATGTTGAGAGGAGAGACAAATTACTGGTGGGAATTAGTAAAATGTAATAAGCATGCCGCACTCAAAATGTCTTGGGAAAAGTTCCAAGAACTATTCAACAACAAGTACTTTCCCAAAAGTATTCGTCACATGAAGGAGGTGGAGTTTATCTAGTTGGACCAAAAGAATATGACCGTGTCATAATACGAGGCTAAGTTTGTCGAATTGTCCTGATTCGCATCCCATTTAGTTGATAATGAGGAGAGAATGGCGCGAATGTTTCTGAGAGGTTTGAGACCCAAAATACGTCAATACCTCATTTCTCACAAACTGTGTTTGTATCCAGATGTTGTAAATAGGGCTCAATTATTAGAGCGCGATAATAAGTCAACCAAACCAAGAGAGAGCAGCCGACAAGTCGATAATACTAGTGGTAGCAGTCATCGAAGCGGTGATAACAAACATGGAGGGAATCAACATGCCAGAAATGGTAACCACTTCGGTGGTAATCATGGCCAAGATAATAGAAGTGGAAATTTCAAGAAGAGGAGATTAAATAATGATGGAAAGACGTCAGCACCAGCACCTGTTGTTAAGGAAGGAGAACGACCATCGGTCGTATGTTACAAATGCCGAGGGGAGGGACACAGCAGTCCAAATTGTACGCATCAGTCCAAAGCATGTTACAATTGTGGAAGAGAACGTCACCTAGCCCGATTTTGTCATACGCCAAAGTCAAGTCTAGCTACGATGGAGGCATCAAAGGCCATCCTAGACAAGACAAAATCGGTAGTTCAAGGGAGAGCGTTTGTCGTAACCTCCCAAAAAGCGAGGAATCCGAACGAGGTGATCACGTGTAAGCTAATCATAAACTCTTGTGAAGTTCATACCTTATTTGATACCGATTCTACCCATTCTTTTATTTCTCCTACTTGCGCTCAATATTTAAATTTAACTCCAGAGAAATTAGACTCTGATTTATCTGTTGAAACTCTGTTGGGAGAAACCTTTATTACATCCACTATATATAAGTCTTGTTTGATTCAAATCGGTAACCGCACGTTACCTGTCAATCTTATCTCTTTAAAAATATTTGCATTCAATGTGATCTTAGGAATTAATTGGTTGACTACCCATCATGCTAAAATATTTAGGAAAGTGATATAATTATATTATATTATATTATTATGTAATATACATACGTATGTATATATGTATTATATTATATTATTATGTAATATACGCAATACATATGTATATAGATACACATTATATTATGTATATTATATAAATATATATTATATAAAATATGTTATAAATGTTTACGAATTGTTATTAAACTTTGTTTGGAATATTGTAATTTTTTTTTATTGGTCTTGCTTGAATGTGATGATTCGTTGGTGGTTATTAATTAAACTATCAAAAATCATGTATTATATGATTTTTGAATGAGTTTTTTTGTGTATCTATTTAGTGTATTTGTTGTATTGTATCTAATATTCTAGTTTATTTTGTACTTTTGTTGAGAGATAATTTTACACTTGGGACACCCTTTTGAATATGTATTGATATTTTTATGTATGTCTCTATATGGGTTGTGCTAAGTGAAAATTTTGTAATGTAGAACTTACTATAAATGTAAGGCATATAATGTGGCTTGGAAAGGTTGAGTGAATTTTTGTAATGTACAACTCACAAACCATGTAAGCTGAAGATGAGGGTAAAAGATGGGAGATTCAACTTCTTGAAATTGGATCAATATTGATATTTCCAAGCATGAAGAAAATTCAGTAGCAAAGATTTTATTTAAATTAGAAATTGTTGTTTGAATGATATTATTTAAGTTTGAACAAAATTGTAAAAATATTTTGTAGAATGTATTAATTCTTAAGGAGCTTGCTAACATGAGGTACTATTTATCGGTATATTTTCTTTTTTATTCGTATTTCTTTCTAACTTAATTTTTTATTTGAGAACATAGGTTTGACAAAAGTAACCGCCTTTCTTGAAGAGAAAAGGGAGCTAGTAAGAATATAGTGGGATTTGAATTTTGTAATAAATTTGGGTAGAAAAAGAGCCATAAGTAGGTATTGACGTAGAAGAGGGCTAGTTTTATAGGTTCTAAATATTTAGAAAATTGATATATATTATATTATATTATTATGTAATATACATATGTATATATACATGTATATCTATATATATATATATATATATTATATTAGACATTATATTATACAAGTAATATATATATATGTATGTATAGATACACATTATATTATATATATATATATTATATAAATATATATTATATAAAATATGTTATATATGTGGGATTGTTATTAAACTTTGTTTGGAATATTGTAATTTTTTTGATTGGTCTTGCTTAAATGTGATGCTTCGTTGGTGGTTATTGATTAAACTATCAAAAATCATGTATTAGGTTTAGTGTGATATGAATTTTGAATGAGTTTTTTCGTGTATCTATTTAGTGTATTTGTTATGTCGTATTTAATATTCTAGTTTATTTTGTACTTTTGTTGAGAGATAATTTTACACTTGGTAATATGTTTTGATATTTCTTTGTATGTTTCTATATGGTTGTGCCAAGTGAAAATTTTGTATTGTAGAACTTACTATAAATGTAAGGCATAGAGTGTGGCTTGTAAAGAGGTTGAGTGAATTTTTGTAATGTACAACTCACAAACCATGTAAGCTGAAGATGAGGGTAAAAGATGGGAGATTCAACTTCTTGAAATTGGATCAATATTGATATTTACAAGCATAAAGAAATTTCTGTGACACCCCCAAAATAGGTATACATAACCCATCTCGAGTCTCCAAATACATGGTACAAAATACAAATACAAACTTAATTATGCAAACGTCGTGTAATATACGACAAAACATAGCTTAGAGTTTAAACAGGAATATTGCCTTCTAGACAATATTCACTCTCAAATAGAGTCCTCATTACATTTATTGTCACACTATTTTATAGAATAGTGAGGACTACTATAACACCATCTCGGACCATCACTCCGTTCCCTGACTAGTCCCGGCTACGTTCTCATTTCTTGAAGAGAACAATGAAAGCAAAAGGGTGAGCTCAACTAGCCCAGTAAGAAATATTATGACTAAGATAATACAGGATAAATTATCTCCTTCAACAATGTTAAAATGATAAAATACAATAGACATCAAGTTTAACTACAGCGGAATAAGCAATCCATTAGAAGAGTCAAGTACAACATGATATCTACTATCTTCTATGATTTAAAATATTTTCATCAATTTTTATTGCTGAGACTCACCTTAATAAATAAACCACATCATCTAATCATCTCTACATTACGGGCCAAGGATATTCATTAAATCATCAATGGTCATGACTATACCGAACAATCACTGGTCATAATCATACGAAAAACTATCCATCAATGAACTACAGGCCACTGAGGACTTTTACCATATCATTTATAACATTACAGGTCATGATTATACTGAATGATCCCTGGTCATAATCATACCAAATCCATCTATGCATGTAAGCCAAAGATGACTTTAATTACAATATAAGCATGAGGATGATGACAATGACATAATAATTCAATAAAACAAGTTCAAGAATAAATTTTAAAGATTTATTAGTTAATTTATCCTGAAATTAATTACGTCCAAATTGCCAACATGATACTGCTTTGTGGAGTAAAATTCAAGAATGCTCAGAAGAATATTTCCATGAAAAGATACTGGATGAAGCGCAAATATCCAGGATATTTTACTAATTTCATGGAGTATAGAAGCCAAAACTTTAACCAACTGAGTATAATAGAATATATGAAACTACAAATGGATTTTCGCCCGCCATGCGGTAATCCACGTAGACAGATCATTTCCACAATTTAATAAGGAATGAATACACATGATCATTCACCATGCATGCGGTAATCCACATAAACAGGTTATTTCAACAGAATAATAAAGAATGGAATAACAGAAGAATTCACCAGACATGTGATAGATTGCACAGATAGGTTATTCCCAACAGAATAATAAAGAATGGAACCAGGTCATGGGTAATCCGCATAGACAGGATATTCCAACAGAATAATAAAGAATGAGACCAGGTCATGCGTAATCCGCACAGACAGGATGTTCCAATAGAATAATAAAGAATGGAACCAGGTCATGCGTAATCTGCACAGATAGGATGTTCCAACAGAATAATAAAGAATGGAATAACATCAGAATTCACGAGGCATACGATAGACCGCACAAACAGGTTATTCCAACAGAATAATAAAGAATGGAATAACAGAAGAATTTCACCAAGTACGCGGTACTTCGCATAGACATGTAATTCCAACATAATAATAAAGAATGGAATAACAACGCTTACGAGTATTGAAAGAAAATAACTCTCTTCATGAATACGAAAGAATAATACCCCTTACCTCAAAAGAAGACTAGATACTGGAATAGTGAGGTAGCAGACTTCTCTTTTTCTTTCTCTATATAATTTCTCTCTATAATAATTGTTCTATAGCTTTAATGAATTGGTGAGAAATGAAGGAAGAATAAGCTTCTATTTATAGGAAAATATAATTTCAATAATTGTGCGTTTTGGGGCTTGAAATATTACAGTATAATACCTTCCTCTTTTTTTATTTTTAATTTAGTCCTGCAAGTATTATCAAACTTGCACCACTTCCCCTAATAGTAAATAATGTGAATCAATAGTAAATCATGTGAATCAATAGTTTTAGACATGTGAAAAAAATAAATACAATATAGTACCTTCAACTATACCTCTATTTTTAACTTAGTCATGCAAGTATTATCAATCTTGCACCAACTCCCCTAATAGTAAATGAATGTGAATCAATAGTACACACATGTGAACAAATAGTTATAATCATGTGAATCAATAGCAATTAATTGCTCATTTATCTGGTTAATTACCTGATTGGTCAATATAACCTCCAGACATCAATTATTATCGAAATAAATGTCGATTTTCACTAACACTAATAATTCCCACACAATGGATGTAAGACCCCAACTTTTATGAATAAAGATTAATTTCTCTCGAAATATATTTTTGAATATTATGACGTGGATATGATATAATGTTATAGTTGTGGGAAATATTTATAAAATTTGCAAAGTAAGCAAGTGGTAATATAATATTTGATTGGTCGAGGAATATTCGTTTTTAAAGGAAATATTCGTACGACGGCACAATTATTGGTGGACCCCACAACGGAAGTATTGTCGTAGTAAGAAAATGATAAAATTATCTTTTTTAAAAATAATGGCGGAAGTGTTACCGTTAAAATTGTTGAACTACCCGGTAGTAAAAGTACAGTAATACGCGTGGTTGCATAGTAGCACACGGTATTGGTTATTGATGCTTACATAAGAAGTCACTCAGTTATACTCAATTATTGCTGCAGTAATTACTGCATCATATCTCTCATATTATTGATTCGATTATTATCACAGTATCATCTGCATAATATGATATATTATTAAATGAATAATTGAGACGACAAAGTTGTTCATATTATTAAATTACAGTATTTAAAATGTCTAAAAGTTCTGTCAAGGAGAGGTTTGGTCACCTAATTGCGCGCCAATAGGGAGAAATCTTTATTGGAAAGCCCCCTCTTTCCTTGGAACGACCTGGTTGTTAAATATTGTGAGTTATAATATTAATGATAAATAAGTTCGTGGTGATTATAGGTGAATTTGATAGTTTCATTGTGTTGAAATTATTTATGTTAGTGGAAATCGACATTTATTTCGATAATAATTGATGCTTGGAGGTTATATTGTTCAATCGGGTATTCGGGGCACTTTTTGTGTCGGAATACTATTCACGAGTTACTATTAACGAGTTACTATTTACTCTAGTATTATTCACTCAGGTATTTGAGACACTTTTTGTGTCGGGATACTATTCACGGGGTTACTATTCTTGAATTACTATTCACGAGGTACTATTCACCCAAAAAATATATTTCTTTTTGGTCCAAATCATTTTTGGGTACAATATTATTCCATGAGGAGATGTGCTAATTTTTCAGACCGTTGGTTGAAATTATAATAGTAAATCAATATGGACCGTTGCTTTAAGTTTTAATAGTAAATAAATATGGACCGTCCGTTTAAAAGTAAATCAATCTGGACCGTTCATGAATTAGTTACTATTCATTCCATTCTCCTATAAATAGAAGCTCATTCCTTCATTATTTCTTACGAATTCAATGAAACTCTAGAGAGATAAATTATAGAGAGAAAGAAGAAGAGAAGTCTGCTACCTTACTTTTCCAATATCCAGTTCTTCTAAGGTAAGGGGTATTATTTCTTTCGTATTCATGAAGAGAGCTTCTGTTATTCCATTATTTATTATTATGTTGGAATAACCTGTCTGCGCGGACTACTGCATACATGGTAAAATTTTTCTGTTATTCCATTCTTTATTATTATGTTGGAATAACCTGTCTATGCGAAGTACCGCATACATGGTGAAATTCTTCTGTTATTCCATTCTTTATCATTCTGTTGGAATATCCTATCGGTGCGTATTACGCCTGACCTGGTTCCATTAATTATTATTCTGTTGGAATAACCTGTCTGTGCGGTTTATCGCATGCATGGTGATTTCTGTTGTTATTCCATTCTTTATTATTATGTTGGAATATCCTGTTGGTGCGAATTTCGCCTGACCTGGTTTCGTTCTTTATTATTCTATCGGAATATCCTGTCTGTGCGTTTACGCATAACCTGGTTCCATTCTTTATTATTCTATTGGGAATAACCTGTTTGTGCAGTCTATCGCATGCATGGTGAATCCTTCAGTTAATCCATTCTTTATTATTCTGTTGGAATAACCTGTCTGTGTGGATTACCACATGCATGGTGAATGATCATTTGTATTCAATCCTTATTAAATTAAAGAAATGATCTGTATACGTGGATTACTACATGGTGGGCGAAAATCCATTTGCAGTTTCATATATTTTATTATACTCGGTTGGTTAAAGTTTTGACTTCTATACTCCATGAAATTAGTAGAATATCCTGGATATTTGCGCTTCATCCAGTCTTTTCATGAAAATATTCTTCAGAGCATTCTTGAATTTTTTTCTCCACAAAGTAGTATCATGTTGCCAATTTAGATGTGGTTGGTTCCTGGATAAATTAATTCTTGAACTTGTTTTATTGAATTATTATGTCATTGTCATCATCATCGTGCTTATATTGTAATGAAAGTTATCTTTAGCTTACGTGCATAAATGAACTTAGTATGATTATGACTAGGGATCATTCGGTATAATCATGACTTGTAATGTTATAAATGATATGGTAAAAGTCCTCAGTGGCCTGTAATGCATTGATGGACAGTTTTTGGTATGATTATGACCAGGGATTGTTCGGTATAGTCATGACCATTGATGATTTAATGAATATCCTTGGCCCGTAGTACAGGGATGATTAGATGATGTGTTTTATTTATTAAGCTGAGTCTCAGCGATAAAAAATGATGAAAACATTTTAAACCATAGAAGATAGTAGATTTTATTCTCTACTTGACTGTTCTAATGGATTGCTTGTTCCGTTGCAGTTAAACTTGATGTCTATTGTATTTTATCAGTTTAACATTGTTAAAGACTAATGATAATTTATTCTGCATTATCTTAGTCATAATATTTCTTACAGGGCTAGTTGAGCTCACCCTTTCTTTTACTGTTCTCTTCAAGAAATGAGAATATAGATGGGACGAGTTGGGGAACGGAGTTATGGTCCAGATGATAGCATTAGTAGTCCTCACTATTCTGTTAAATAGTGTGACAATAAATATAATGAGGACTCCATTGAGTGTGGATATTGTCTAGATGACAATATTCTTATTAAAACTCTCAGTTTATGTTTTGTCGTATTTTACACGACAGTTGTATTATTAAGTTGTATTTGTATTTTTGTACCATGTATTTGGCGACTCAGAATAAGTGATGCATACCTATTTTGGGGGGTGTCACAATGGAACTATCAATTTCATCTTTAATCAACACGAACTTATTCATCATTAATATTATAACTCACAATATTTAACAACCAGGTCGTTCCCAGGAAAGAGGGGGCTTTCCGATAAGGATTTCTCCTTATTAGCGCGCAATTAGGTGACCAAACCTTTCCTTGACAGAACTTCTAGACATTGTCAATATTGTAAATAATAATATGAATAACTTTGCCGTCTCAATTATTGATTTAATAATATAACATATTATACAGATGATACTGTGATAATAATTGAATCAATAATATGAGAGATATGATGCAGCAATTACTGTAGCAATAATTGAGTATAACTGAGTGACTTCTCACGTAAGCATCAATAATTAATACTGTGTGCTACTATGAAACCACGCATATTACTGTACTTGTACTACCAGGTAGTTCAACAGTTTTAACGGTAACACTTTCGCTGTTATTTTTATAAAATGATAATTCTGTCGTTTTCTAACTACGGCAATACTTCCGTTTTGGGGTCTACCAATGATTGTGCCGTCATACGAATATTCCCTGTTAAAATGAATATTCTCCGACCAATTGAATATTATATAACCACTTGCTTACTTTATAAAATTAGTAAATATTACCCACAACTATAACATTATATCAAATCCACACCATAATATTCAAAAATATATTTTGAGAAAATTATTCTTTATTCATAAAAGTTGGGGTCTTACAACCTCCCCTTCTTATGAAATTTTATCCTTGAAATTAGGGTACGTACCTAGTATATCGAAGAGGAAAGGATATCTTGACTCCATCTCAGATTCTAACTCCCAGGTCATTTCCTCCACATCGTGGTTTCTCCACAAAACTTTGACTTGAGGTATAACATTGGAGCGTAGAATATGATCATTCTTATCCAAGATTTTAACAGGTAACTCCTCATATGTTAAATCTTCCTCTATCTCGTCTGGTTCTAATTCAATAATGTGGTTCGAGTCTTTCATATATTTATGTAACATAGATATGTGAAAAATGTTATGAACACGAGACATACTTGGCGGTAAGGCGAGTCTATAGGCCACAGTTCCTACTCGATCGAGGATTAAAAATGGGTCAATGAATCGAGGATTGAGCTTTCCTTTCTTTCCAAATCTTGTAACTCCTTTCCATGGAGCAACACGTAACAACACACGATCTCCAATATTGAATTCCACGTCCTTTCGATGAAGATCAACATAACTCTTTTGTCAATCTTGTGAGGTTTTTATACGTTGTCGGATCATTTGAATCTTTTCCATAGTCGTACGTACCAAATCTAGTCCCAACAACGTTGCTTCACCCACCTCATCCCAGCATACTGGAGAATGACACTTTCTTCCATACAACGCCTCAAATGGAGCCATACCAATACTTGCTTGATAACTATTATTGTAGGAAAACTCCACCAATGGTAAGAACTTGTCCCAACTTCCCTTGAAGTCAAGGACACAGAGTTTTAATAAATCTTCAAGAGTTTGAATAGTCCTTTCCGACTGCCCATCCATTTAAGGATGATATGCCGAACTAAATCGTAAATCTGTGTCCATAGCTTTTTGCAAACTAACCCAAAATCTTGAAGTGAATCTTGGGTCTCAATCAGAAACTATGGATACTGGAAAACCATGCAATCTTACAATCTCGTTTATGTACATACGCGTAAGACGTTCAAGTGTATAAGTTTTTCGAATCGGTAAGAAATGAGCAAACTTGGTCAATCTATCAACAATGACCCAAATTGCATCAATGCCTTGAGAAACCTTGGGAAGACCAGTAACGAAATCCATGGTAATGTGCTCCCACTTCCATTCTGGAATTTCAAGTGGTTGCAATGGACCTTTTACCTGTACTCCCAGGATGGATTGCAAACGATGTGTTGTGTGCCTCCATCATGATTTTATACTTCAAGTCAGAATCGTTAGGAACACAAAGTATGGAGTTGACTCGAAGTATTCCTTCTTCATCGATTCTTGCTTCCGAAATAGCACGTTCTTGCACTTTCTTCTTCATACGCATTAGCTCCAGGCCTGTAGCTTGAGCAGCTTTAACTTTATCGATTAAAGTCGGTTCTACTCGTATATTCGCTATCATCACATGGGTCCCTGGAGTCTTTAACTCTATCTCCATCCTTTGTAAGTCATACAAATGGGCCTTTGCATTGACAATATCGTACTCGTACCCGCATATGATCTTCTACTCAATGCGTCGACTACCACGTTTGCTTTTCCAGGATGGTATTGGATGGTATAATCATAATCTTTCAACAGCTCAAGCCATAATCATTGCCACATGTTGAATTCCTTTTGAGTGAAGAAATATTTGAGGCTTTTATGATCCGTATAAATCTCCACCTTCTCTCCATACAGGTAATGCCTCCAAATCTTAAGCGCAAAAACGACTGCTGCCAACTCTAGATCATGAGTAGGATAATTCCTCTCATATTCTTTGAGTTGTCATGAGGCATAGGCTATGACTTTCCCATGTTGCATGAGAACACATCCTCACCCTTTGTCTGAAGCATCACTTTAGATGACAAATCTCTCCAAGCCAGATGGTATTGTCAGAACAGGTGTTGAAATGAGTCTCCTCTGGAGTTCCTGAAAACTCTTATCACATTCCTCGCTCCAATCGAACTTTGTATCTTTTCGAGTCAGCTGAGTTAATGGAGTAGCGATTCGAGAAAATCCTTCCACGAATCTCCGATAATAACCAGCTAAGCCGAGAAAGCTACGTACTTCGGTCACTGACTTAGGTTGTTCCCAGCTTTGAATTGCTTCAATCTTTGCCGGGTCAACAGATATTCCATGATTTGAAATCACGTGCCCAAGGAATGCAACTTCCTCAAGCCAGAACTCGCATTTCTTCAACTTAGCATATAGCTTGTTTTCACGAAGATTTTGAAGTATCAGCCTCAAGTGTTGCTCATGGTCTTCACGGGTTTTGGAGTATATGAGGATGTCATCAATAAAGACGACCACAAAGTGATCCAAATATTCTTTGAATACTCGGTTCATCATGTCCATGATGGCAGCAGGAGCATTAGTCAATCCAAAAGACATGACTAGGAATTCATAATGCCCGTACCGAGTTCTGAAAGCAGTCTTTGGAATGTCATAAGTTTTAATCTTCAACTGATGATATCCGGAACGAAGATCAATCTTTAAAAAGAATTTGGCTCCTTGTAACTGGTCAAACAGGTCATCAATGCGAGGCAACGGGTACCTATTTTTGATGGTGACATGATTAACTTCCCGATAATCAATACAAAGTCGCATACTTCCATCTTTGTTCTTCACGAATAAAACAAGAGCACCCCAAGGAGACGTACTAGGATGAATAAAACCGATGTCTAACAATTCCTGTAGTTGGGTTTTTAACTCCTGAAGTTCAATAGGAGCCATTCGATATGGGGCTTTGGAAATGGGTTTTGTACCGGTTTCAAGGTCGATACAAAATTTAATTTCATGCTCTGGGGGTAGGCCAGGAAGTTCTTCAGGGAATACGTCAGGAAATTTATTAACAATAGAAATATCATTCAAATCTGACGTATTTTTATTTAAATCCATGACATAGGCTAAGAAAGCTTGACATCCATTTTTCAATAAATGAATAGCTTTATGGCTTTATATGACGGTGATTGATTTTAGTTGTTTGGTTGCTTGAATTCGCATAATAGGTTTGTTAGGAATATGAAAGCTAACAACCTTACGAAATTTTAGCATGATGAGTAGTTAACCAATTAATCCCTAAAATCACATCAAAATCAAGTATTTACAAAGAAATAAGATCGACAGGTAACGTGCGGTTACTGATTTGAATCAAACAAGACTTATAAACCATGGATGTAATGAAGGTTTCTCCCAACGGAGTTTCAACAGATAAATCAAAGCCTAATTTCTTCGGAGTTAAATTTAAACGTTGAGCGCAAGTAGGAGAAGTTAAAGAATGGGTAGAATCGGTATCAAATAAAGTATAAATTTCACTAGAGTTTATGATTAGCTTACACGTGATCACCTCGTTTGGATTCCTCGCTTTTTGGGAGGTTATGACAAACTCTCTCCCTTGAACTACCGATTTTTTCTTATATGGGACACCCTTTGATGCCTCCATCCCAGCTGGACTTGACTTTGGTGCACGACAAAATCGGGCTAGGTGACCTTCTTTTCCAGAATTGTAACATACTTTGGACTGCATCGTGCAGTTTGGACTTATATGTCCTTCCCCTCCATATTTGTAACATACGACCGGTGGTCGTTCTCCTTCCTTAACAACAGGTGCTGGTGCTGACGTCTTTCCATCATTATTGAATCTCCTCTTCTTGAAATGTCCACTCTTATTGTCATGGCCATGATTACCACCGAAGTGATTACCATTTCTGGCATATTGATTCCCTCCACGTTTGTTGTCACCGCTTCGATGACTGCTACCACTGGTATTATCGACTTGCCAGCTGCTCTCTCTTGGTCGGTGTGACTCCCCCAAAATAGGTCCACACGACACATTCTGAGTCTCCAGATATCACATTATAAAAATCAAATACAAACTTCATTTATACAACTGTTGAACTGTCGTACAAAATACGACCACAGTTAAGCTGTGAGTTTTAATACAATATTATCTCGTTGACAGTATCCAAACTCAAATTGTTACAATGCCATATAAAAATACAGCAATAAATATTTTAAGACCCCAAACAAGAACGAGAAGATTACTATCATATTCATTCTAATGAGGTACACTTTTGACGCTGTCAAAGTCGGGTTCTCATCACCCTATTGTTGTTCGCCAAAATCAATTAGTAAGTGACGTATAAAATACGACACAAACATCTTAGGTCCTCAATACAATTATCTGTTGCAGGTCATGCCGTTTTATAATGTATTGAGAAACTTCGACAGTCTCGGACCTTCCCACTATTTCCCTGTTATCCCCCCGCTCGACCCAGCTACACTCTTATTACCTGAAAGGAATTGTGAAGCAAAAGGGTGAGCACAATTAGCCCAGTAAAGAATATCATGGCTAAGATAATTAATTTACCAACAACCTTTATTAGAATAAATAAGAGATTTATAACATGTGGTAGATAATAAAAGTTTTCAACCATAATTGCAGCGGAATCAACAATCCATTAGAAGAGTCAAGTAGAACATAATGTCTACTATCTCCTCTAAATTAAAAGTCCATCGTTGATATTTTATTCCTGTAATACTCATTAACCGTTCTTTGTTATACTTTAGACAAATAGAACTTTCAACACTTGTCTTTACCTGAACCACCAAAGATGTTAGTTAAATTCATAATTCATATTTATAATAATGTGAATTAACAGTTTCTTCTTGCCACAAAGGCTTAGTAGAACGTTTACTCAATATCCTTACCCCAAAGGCTGAAGATATTCAAATATAATAACAATGATCATACCAATCAGTTGTCTATCTTTTCACTACGGGCCAAAGATATTCAACTATTAAAAATAATGGTCATGATCATACCAATCAATTGCTTGTCAGTGCACTACGGCCAAATACATTCAACTGTTAACTAATGGTCATGATCTTGCCAATCACATCATTGAACTATCCATGAACTACGGCCAAGGATATTCGTTAGTATCACTCGTGGTCATGATCATGTCATACACATGTCCATCTTCGCACTACGGGTCAAAGCTATCAAACAACAAATCATCTTTTCACTACAGGCCAAAGATATTCAACAACATATCATCTTTGCACTACAGGCCAAAGACATACAACTGTAAAACCAATAACCAACAGTATAATAGAGAATGTAATAATAAAAGAATTTCACCACGTATACAGTACTTCGCATAGACAGGTTATTCCAACATAATAATAAAGAATAGAATAATAAAAGAATTTCACCATATATGCAGTACTTCGCATAGACAGGTTATTCTAATATAATAATAAAGAATGGAATAACAGAAGAATTTCACCACGCGTGAGTAATCCGCACAGACTGATTATTCCAATAGAATAATAAATAATGGAACAAGGTCATGCGTAATCGCACAGACATGAAATTCCAACAGAATAATAAAGAATGGAATAATAAAAGAATTTCCCCATGTATGCAGTACTTCGCATAGACAAGTTATTTCAATATAATAATAAAGAATGGAATAACAGAAGAATTTCACCATCGTGCGTAATCCGCAGAGATAGGTTATTCCAATAGAATAATAAATAATGGAACCAGGTCATTCGTAATCGTACAGACAGGATATTCCAACATAATAATAAATGGAATAACAACAGAAATCACCATGCATGCGGTACTTCGCATAGATAGGTTATTCCAATAGAATAATAAATAATAGAACCAGGTCAGGCGAAATTCGCACTGACATGATGTTCTAACAGAATAATAAATAATGGAACCAGGTCCGGCGTAAACGCACAGACAGGATATTCTGACAGAATAATAAAGAACAGAATAATAGAAGAATTTCACCATGTATGTGGTACTTCACATAAACAGGTTATTCCAAAATAATAATAAAGAATGGAATAATAGAAGAATTTCACCATGTATGCAGTACTTCGCATAAACAGGTTAATCCAACATAATAATAAAGAATGTAATAATAGAAGAATTTCACTATGAATGCGGTACTTTACATAAACAGGTTATTCCAACATAATAATAAAGAATGGAATTGTAGAAGAATTTCACCATGTATGCGACACTTCACATAAACAGGTTATTCCAACATAATAATAAAGAATGGAATAACAGAAGAATTTCACCATGTATGTGACACTTCTCATAAACAGGTTATTCCAACATAATAATAAAGAATGTAATAATAGAAGAATTTCATCATGTATGCGGTACTTCGCATAAACAGGTTATTCCAACATAATAATAAAGAATGGAATAACAGAAGAATTTTACCAAGTATAGTGTAGTCCGCGTATACATGTTATTACAACAGAATAATAAAGAATGGAATAACAGAAGTTCTCTTCATGAATACGAAAGAATAATACCCCTTACAGGTACAACACATAATATCCTTTACCTTTGAAAGAAGAGTATTCCGACTCGTAGGGCGATGATATACTCGAAGAAAACTTGTACTACGCTCAAAGCTTTCTTAAACTCTAAAGAAATACGCTCAAGATTATAGAAGAAGAATTCTCTCTATAGTTTCTCTCTCTAGAGTTTCAGTGAATTTGTAAGAAATAATGAAGGAATGAGCTTCTATTTATAGAAGAATGGACTGCATAGTAACTAATTTATGAACGGTCCAGATTGATTTAGTTTTAATCGGACGGTCCATATTTAAAGTAAAATCTTTTAAATAAAATATAATATATTCTATTTATAATCTAATAAAACGAATAACTTTATAAAAGTATTCTGTTTTATATAAAAAGATTTTACTATGCAAAACACTATGCAAGCACTATGCATAATAAAATATAATATATTCTATTTATAAAATAACTTTATAATAGTATTCTGTTTTATATAAAAAAAAATTACTATGCAAAACATTATGCACAATAGAATATAATATATTCTATTTATAGAATAACTTTATAAAAGTATTCTGTTTTATATAAAAAGATTTTACTATGCAAAATACTATGCACAATAGAATATAATATATTCTATTTATAGAATAACTTTATAAAAGTATTCTGTTTTATATAAAAAGCTTTTCTACTATTATAATTTCAACCAACGGTCTGAAAAATTAGTACATTTCTTCATGAAATAATATTGTACCCAAAAATGATTTGGACAGAAAAGAAATATATTTTTCAGGTAAATAGTACCTCGTGAATAGTAACTCGTGAATAGTACTCTGACACAAAAAGTGCCCCAAATACCCGAGTGAATAATACTAGAGTGAATAGTAACCTGGTATTTTATGACAACTTGTCTACTTAAAAAAATTTCATATATCACCCTTAAATTTAACCTTTTATCAATTTAACCATTTACTAAAATAGAAAAATTGTATACTTTTATTTCATAAAATTCGGGGTCTCACAATCTCCCCTCCTTATGAAAATTCGCCCTCGAAATTTACGTACGTACCTGATATTCGAAGAGATGAGAATACCTTGTTTTCTTTTCAGATTGTACCTTCCTGGTAATTTCCTCGCTATCATGATTTTCCCATTTCTCATCTCTTGTATTTCAGATATCATTCTAGAATATAGCTTCAAAACAAAGGTTAATTGATATATCAAAATTTGTCTACTTATCATGTAAACAATTTTAGCTTAGGTAAGTCACACACTTGCGAAGTATATAACTCGTCTCTCCCCTCCTAGTTCTAGACTCTTATCTCCGCCAGCGACCATATCCCTAAGTTCTGATACCAATTGTGATGCCCCCAAAATAGGTCCACATGACTCATTCTGAGTCGCCAGATATAACACTATAAAAATCAAATAAAAACTTCATTTATACAACTGTTGAACTGTCGTACAGAATACGACCACAGTTAAGCTGTGAGTTTTAATACAATATTGTCTCGTAGACATTATCCAAACTCAAATCGTTACAATGCCATATAAAAATACAACAATAAATATTTCAAGACCCCAAAGAAGAACGAGAAGATTACTATCATATTCATTCTAATGAGGTGCACTTTTTACGCTGTCAAAGTCTGGTTCTCATCACCCTATTGTTGTTCGCCAAAATCAATTATTAAGTGACGTATAAAATACGACACACACATCTTAGGTCCTCAATATAATTATCTGTTGCATGTCATGCCATTTTATAATGTATTGAAAAACTTCGACAGTCTCGGACCATCCCACTATTTCCGTGTTATCCCCGCTCGACCCAGCTACACTCTTATTACCTGAAAGGAATTGTGAAGCAAAAGGGTGAGCACAATTAGCCCAGTAAAGAATATCATGGCTAAGATAATTAATTTATCAACAACCTTTATCAGAATAAATAAGAGATATATAACATATGGTAGATAATAAAAGTTTTCAACCATAATTACAGCGGAATCAACAATCCATTAGAAGAGTCAAGTAGAACATAATGTCTACTATCTCCTCTAAATTAAAAGTCCATCGTTGATATTTTATTCATGTAATACTCATTAACAGTTCTTTGTTATACTTAAGACAAATAGAACTTTCAACACTTGTCTTCACCTGAACCACCAAAGATGTTAGTTAAATTCACAATTCATATTTATAATAATGTGAATTAACAGTTCCTTCTTGCCACAAAGGCTTAATAGAACGTTTACTCAATATCCTTACCCCAAAGGCTGAAGATATTCAAATGTAATAACAATGATCATACCAATCAATTGCTTGTCAGTGCACTACGACAAAAGACATTCAACTGTTAACTAATGGTCATGATCCTGTCAATCACATCATTGAATTATCCATGCGCTACGGCCAAGGATATTCGTTAGTATTACTAGTGGTCATGATAATGTCATACACCTGTCCATCTTCGCACTACGGGTCAAAGCTATCAAACAACAGATCATCTTTGCACTACAGGGCAAAGATATTCAACAACATATCATCTTTGCACTACAGGCCAAAGACATACAACTGTAAAACCAATAACCAACAGTATAATAGAGAATGGAATAATAAAAGAATTTCACCATGTATGCAGTACTTCGCATAGACAGGTTATTCCAACATAATAATAAAGAATGGAATAATAAAAGAATTTTACCATATATGCAGTACTTCGCATAGACAGGTTATTCCAACATAATAATAAAAATGGAATAACAGAAGAATTTCATCATGCGTGCGTAATCCGTACAGAGAGGTTATTCCAACAGAATAATAAATAATGGAACCAGGTCATTCGTAATCGCACAGACAGGATATTCCAACAGAATAATAAAGAATGGAATAATAAAAGAATTTCACCATGTATGCAGTACTTCGCATAGACAGGTTATTCCAACATAATAATAAAGAATGGAATAACAGAAGAATTTCACCATGCGTGCGTAATCTGCACAGACAGGTTATTCCAACAGAATAATAAATAATGGAACCAGGTCATGCGTAATCGCACAGACAGGATATTCTAACAGAATAATAAAGAATGGAATAACAACAGAAATCACCATGCATGCGGTACTTCGTATAAACAGGTTATTCCAAAATAATAATAAAGAATGGAATAATAGGAGAATTTCACCATGTATGAGATACTTCGCATAAACAGGTTATTTTAACATAATAATAAAGAATGTAATAATAGAAGAATTTCACCATGTATGCGGTACTTCACATAAACAGGTTATTCCAACATAATAATAAAGAATAGAATAATAGAAGAATTTCACCATGTATGCGACACTTCACATAAACAGGTTAATCCAACATAATAATAAAAAATGTAATAATAGAAGAATTTCACCATGTATGCGGTACTTCGCATAAACAGGTTATTCCAACATAATATTAAGGAATGGAATAACATAAGAATTTCACCAAGTATAGTGTAGTCTGCGTATACAGGTTATTATAACAGAATAATAAAGAATGGAATAACAGAAGTCCTTTTCATGAATACGAAAGAATAAAACCCTTTACATGTACAACAAATAATATCCCTTACCTTTGAAAGAAGAGTATTCTGACTCTTAGGGCGAGGATATACTCGAAGAAAACTTGTACTACACTCAAAACTTTCTTAAACTCTAAAGAAATACGCTCAAGATTATAGAAGAAGAATTCTCTCTATAATTTCTCTCTCTAGAGTTTCAGTGAATTCGTAAGAAATAATGAAGGAATGAGCTTCTATTTATAGAAGAATGGACTGTATAGTAACTAATTCATGAACGGTCCAGATTGATTTACTTTTAATCAGATGTTCCATATTTAAAGCAAAATATTTTAAATAAAATATAATATATTCTATTTATAATCTAATAAAACGAATAACTTTATAAAAGTATTCTGTTTTATATAAAAAGATTTTACTATGCAAAATACTATGTAAGCACTATGCAACACTATGCATAATAAAATATATTCTATTTATAGAATAACTTTATAAAAGTATTCTGTTTTATATAAAAAGATTTTATTATGCAAAATACTATGCACAATAGAATATAATATATTCTGTAAAAACCCCAAAATAGGTCCATTCCATCCAACCCATTCTGAGTCGCCAAATACATGGTACAGAAAACAACTACAACTTTATTACAACAATTGTCGTGCAAAATACAACAACACATATGCTGTGAGTTTGTATACAAATATATATCAACTGTGACTCATATCCCAACCGTGGACAGCACCTCATAATGACACCTTACATAAAGGTATAGTCGAAAACTGTTTTAGAAATTAGAATATTTGGGAAGTGCTCAAGGAAGCCTTCGTACATGGGAGGTCATGCGTCTAGGTTATTATACATATCATATGGCCACAGAATTATCCTTGGTTGACCCAATAGACCCCAAAGAAAAACAAGAAGATTACTATAATATTCTTCCCAATGGCAAGTCTTCTCCTGACATATCATTATCTCCACTGTCTCTAATTGAGAGTTATATTTCAAATAGACTCCAAGATCATATAGATAGTGCTGGTAGATATACTCAGCAAGTGGATGAGCACATCCATGTCTTATGATGACACGAGGTGGTATGTCATTAGACATCTTGTATGACAGTGGCAAAACACCCTTCCAACGTTGGGTTCGCTTCACCCTAGTTGATTCGCCAGATATAACTACTAAATGATGACCACCGTTCTATTCCCCTATTATCCCCCGCTCGACCCAGCTACACTCGTATTACCTGAAAGGAATTGTGAAGCAAAAGGGTGAGCACAACTAGCTCAGTAAAGAATGTCATGAATAAAGATAAATAAATTATCAATAGCCTTCAACAGTAATAAATCAGAGATTTAGAACATATGGTATATGATAAAAATTTCAACCATAGTTGCAGCGGAACGAGCAATCCATTAGAAGAGTCAAATAGACTATAAAGTCTATTATCTTCTCCATGTTAAAAGTCCATCAACAATATTTTATCCCTATAACATCAATCAATAATTCCTGTCCACAATCACATGTATAACTCATAATCGTAATTGTTGTTCTAAATTCCTTTTCTCATCCAGGACAAAGATAATTTTTATCACCTGAAACATCAAAGATCATGGTTATACCAAATCACAGTTCATGTTCATAATCATACTAATAAATTCATCTTTGCACTACGGCCAAAGATATACATCAATAAGTCATCTTTGCACTACAGGCCAAAGATATTCATCAACAAGTCATCTTTGCACTACAGGCCAAAGATATTCATCAGTTGGTCATGTTCATCTAAACACCTGTTCATCTTTGCACTACGGGCCAAAGATATTCATCAGAAATCATTCATCTTTGCACTACAGGCCAAAGATATTCAATTATATCATCATTTAGGACTGAGGATGATGAAAAAAATATTTTTAAAGAAACGAATCCAGTGAAACAAAATGATAAGGATTAAGGATTAAGGATTCGTACTTTATTTTATCCATGTCCAAAAATACCTCAAAAATAATCATAGTGGTGTAAAATTCAAGAATGATCAAAACATGGATACAACCAAAGCTAGTATCCACAATAGATATTTTAGACAAAAAGAAGAAATTTCATTTTTCGGTGAATAGTGCCGTATTCGTGAATAGTGTCGTATACGTGAATAGTAACTCTGACACCAAAAGATAGACATTTCACAAAAAAATATCTTCACGCTTCGTGAATAGTAACTCGTGAATAGTAACTCATGAATAGTAACTCGTGAATAGTAACTCGTGAATAGTAACCCCGACATGAAAAAGTTCCAAATTTGATAAAAAGTTCCAACCAATATTTCGGCATAATGATATTGAAGAAATAATATCATTTTAGAAGAAAATAACCTCACTTACTATCCCTTACCTCGAAAGACAGTACCTCTGACTGGAATAAACTGAACGAACTTGCACCGTATAGCAATACTCAAAGTATACTCAAAATACTCATAAGAATACGCTCGACAATATAGAGAGAAAAAACTTCAGTTTCTGGTGTGATTTTTAATTATAACCTAAGCACCCTATTTATAGGAAATTGCTTAGAACACCAAAGTAGAAAATTTAATAAATTCATATTATTTATACAAATATTATACGCATCATTTGAAATCTAAATTTAAGCTCTCAACACATTTATATCAAATGTTAAATGAGTCCTAACAATGTAAAAAATGTTTTTGTAATTAAAAATATTTTAAACTTCCAAAAATCAATTATTTCGGAACTTCGGAACTTCAATAATTCATAATAAATAGCTCTTTTATCAGAAAAATTCAAAACTCGCGAATTTCCAAAGGAAATTCAATTCTCTACAACTTTGCATAATGAAGTTTTTCCAAATTCCAAACAGAAATTGACCGAAATCCACAAACGGACAATTTTACAGGCTATAATCAAATTTCGGTCAATAATTGTGTCCACCAACACACAAAATATGTGTTAAACATTTAATGCCACAAAAATACTCTTCCTCCTCATATACTCACATATTCCACATTCATTATAAAATATCACCGTTAATATATTATTAAAATAATATATTTAAATGAATTATTTTATCAGAAAAAGATAAAATATTAATTTTTAACAATTGTCACATTAAAAATTTTCTCCATCTATATCCATATAAAATCAATATTTTCCTCATCATGTGAATCAATAATTAATTATTCACAAATAATATTACAGAATCACAATATTGACAACCAGGCAGTTCCCAGGAAAGAGGGGGCTTTCCAATAAGAATTTCTCCTTACTGGCGCGCAATTAGGTGACCAAACCTCTCCTTAGACAGAACTTTCTAGACATTACCAATAATGTTATCAAATAATATTATTCAGATAATATGAATTATTGCTTTGATAATGGAAAATACTGTGTAATGACAATTTATTGAAACAACAGTAATATAAAATATCAATGCAGCAATTATTGAATCAATAAAATAAAATACTGAACAGTAATTACTGTAACAATTATTGAGTAGTGCCTTCTTACGTAAGAATCAATAATTCAAAAAATATTGTGCAATACCGTGTGCTACTGTGCAATAATGCGTATTACTTTACTTTACCCACCGGGTATTCCAACAGTGTTAACAGTAACGATTACGCCGTTATTTATAAAAACTTTAATTTGTCATTTTCTTCTATCAATTTAACCATTTACTGAATTGTAATTATAAGAAAAATTGAATACTTTTATTTCATAAAATTCGGGGTCTTACAATCTCCCCTCCTTATGAAATTTCGTCCCCGAAATTTACGTACCTGGTATTTCGAAAAGTTGAGAATACCTTGCTTTCATTTCAGATTCTATTTCCCGGGTCATTATGATTTCTCCATTGCTCATCTCCCGTGATAACTTCATTTGCGTTCCTCATTTGTTGGGAAGTCATGACAACCGCTATCCCTTGAACTACTCGGCTTTGACTTGTCTGGGGTAGCATTTGGCGTCATCACTACTGTAAGACCACAGTTTTTATAAATAAAGATGAAATTTTTATAATTATTATTTTTGAATATTATGGAATAAATTTGATATAATGTTATAGTTGTGGGTAATATTTATAAATTTTGCAAAGTACGCAAGTTGTTATAAAATATTCGTTTGGTCGGGGAATATTCTTTTTGTCGGGGAATATTCGTACGACGGCACAATCATTGGTGGACCCCACAACGGAAGTATTGTCGTAGTTAGAAAACGACAAAATTATCTTTCTATGAAATAAATGCGGAGGTGTTACCGTTAAAACTGTTGAACTACTCGGTAGTAAAAGTACAGTAATACGCGTTGTTGCATAGTAGCACACGGTATTGATTATTGATGCTTACGTGAGAAGTCACTTAGCTATACTCAATTATTGCTACAGTAATTGCTGCATCATATCTCTTATATTATTGATTCAATTATTGTCACAGTATCATCTGTATAATATGTTATATTATTTAAACAATAATTGAGACGACAAGTTATAAATGATTAATAATTGTTGATAGATTAAATATGTGTTGATTAAAAATAAAATGATTTCTGGTAATTTTTATTCAATCCTTGATGTATATAAAGAGTCTATTATTAGACGTTTGTGGTAAGTTTAATTATTTATGGGGGGGCCATATGTCATCATCTAAGAGTCTCTTTCATAAATAGTAATTACTTTCGTAAATAGTAATTACCTTAGTAAATAGTAATTATTTTCGTAAATAGTAATTACCTTCGTCAATAGTAATTACCTTCGTAAATAGTAAATACTTTCGTAAATAGTAATAAATCTTCTATAAATAGAGGCCTAGGGCTTCATTATTTTTCACGAATTCGTTCAAGCTATAGAGAGAAAAAGTATAGAGAGAGTAATAGAGAAAGAAGAAGAGTATTCGGTTACTACACTACTGCAGTATTCAATCTCCTAATACGGTAAGGAGTGTTATTCTTTCTTCTTGAAGAGAACTTATGTTATTCCATTCTTTGTTATTCTGTTGGAATAACCTGTAAAAGTGGCATACCCTATACATGACCTGTATACGCGGTGTACCCTATACTTGGTGAAATCCTTATGTTATTCCATTTCCTATTATTCTGTCGGAATAACCTGTATATGCGGTTTACCCTATACTTGGTGACATTCTTTTATTATTCTGTTGGAATATCCTATCTGTGTGTTTTACACCGGATCTGGTTCCGCCTTTATTATTATTCTGTTGGAATATCCTGTCTGTGTGTTTTACACCGGACCTGGTTCCGTCTTTATTATTCTGTTGGAATATCCTATCTGTGTGTTTTACACCGGATCTGGTTCCGTCTTTATTATTCTTTTGGAACATCCTGTCGGTGTGAATTTCACCTGACCTGGTTCCGTTATTTATTATTTTGTTGGAATAACCTGCATGTGCGGTCTATCGCATGCATGGTGATTTCTTTTGTTATTTCATTCTTTATTATACTCAGTTGGTTAAAACTTTAACTTCTATACTCCATGAAATTAGTAGAATATCCTTGATATTTGCGCTTCATCCAGTATCCTTTCATGAAAATATTCTTCTGATCATTCTTGAATTTTACACCACAAAACAGTATCGTGTTGACAATTTGGACGTTAATAATTTCTAGATAAAATAATTCTTGAACTTGTTTTATTGAATGATTATATCATTGTCATCATCTTCATGTTTATATTTTGTTGAAAGTCATCTGTGGCCTGTAGTGCATAGATGGACTTGGTATGATTATAACCAGGAATTATTCGGTATAATCATGACCGTAATATTACAAGTGATGTAAAAATTAAAAATCCTCATTGGCCCGTAGTGCATTGATTGACAGTTGTTGGCATGATCATGACCACTAATGAATACACAAATATTCTTGGCCGTAGTGCATGAATAATTGTGGTCGTGATACTAAAGAATATCCTTGGCCGTAGTGCGGGGGTGATTCGATGATGTGGAATATTTACTAAGCTGAGTCTCAGCCATAACGATGATGAAAAACCTTTTAAATCATAAAAGATAGTAGTTTTTATTTTCTACTTGACTCTTTTAATGGATTGCTGGTTCCGCTGCAGTTAAACTTGATGTTTATTATATTTTATCAGTTTAACACTGTTGAAGGCTAATGATAATTTATTCTGCATTATCTTAGTCATAATATTTCTTACTGGGCTAGTTGAGCTCACCCTTTCTTTCACTGTTCTCTTCAGGAAATGAGAATATAGCTGGGACGAGTCGGGGAGCGGAGTGATGGACCAGAGAATAGTATTAGTAGTCCTCATTATTCTGTTAAATAGTGTGACAATAATTGTATTGAGCACTCCTTTTGAGTTTGTATGATCTCTAGTAGACAATTATTGTATTCAAACTCACAGTTGTATTTTGTCGTATTATGCACGACAGTGGTATTAGTAAGTTGTATTTGAATTCTGTACCATGTATCTGACGACTCAAGATGGGTGATGTATACCTAATTTTGGGGGCGTCACAGTTGGTATCAGAGCTTAGGGATATGATCACTGGCTAAGATGTGAGAATAGTACTAGGAGGGGAGAGACGGGGAATTCCTTCGCTAGTATGACCTACCTAAGTTTATGTGCTATTTTATTGGTCGGTCAGAATATAGGGATAATATGTTACATGTCAATTAACCTTTTGTTTTGTGGCAGTATCTGAAAATGACATCTGAGAATGTTGAGAATGGCAATGGAGCACAGGCGATCGTTGATTCACCACATATCAATAATCAGGATAATGTGCATCAGGAAGGCGAAAATCCTCATGCAAACAACAACACTGACCAAATGATGAATGATCAAATGTTCAGAGGTTTTATGCAATTCATGCAACAGCAGGCGAGAGCAACTCCTGTCCAAAACGTAGATGGAAACACGGGAAACTCTCGGGCGGTCACCGCTAAACAGTTCAAGGAGCTGGGACCACCGGAGTTTAAGGGAGAGCCAAAACCACTTATAGCGGAAACATGGATAAAGCAGATGACCAAGATATTTGATGTCTTGGGATGCTCCGAGGAGCAAAAGGTTCCCTTTGCCGCCTTTATGTTGCGCGGAGAGGCAGATTACTGGTGGGAATCGGTAAAACGTACTCAACCTGCTGTACTGAAGATATCTTGGGAGAAGTTCCAGGAGCTGTTCAATGATAAATACTTTCCCGAAAGTATTCGCCACATGAAGGAGGTGGAGTTTATTAAGTTGGAACAAAATAATATGACCGTGTCGCAATACGAGGCAAAATTTGCAGAATTATCACGGTTTGCGTCCCACTTGGTGGATAATGAAGTGAGAATGGCGCGAATGTTTTTAAGAGGTTTGAAGCCGGAGATACGTCAACATCTTATTTCTCATAAACTGTGTTTGTATTCAGATGTTGTAAATAGGGCTCAGTTAGTGGAGCGCGATAACGAGTCAACTCAACTAAAAGAGAGCAGCCGGCAAAATTATAATACCAGCGAGAGTGGTCATCGAAGCGGTGACAACAAGCGTGGAGGGAATCAGCAAGCCAGAAATGGTAACCACTTCGGTGGTAATCAGGGCCAAAACAATAAGAATGGACATTTCAAGAAGAGGAGATTCAACAATGATGGAAAGACGTCAGCACCAGCACCCGTTGTTAAGGAAGGAGAAAGACCACCTATCATATGCTTCAAATGTGGAGGGGAGGGACACATCAGTCCAAATTGCGCGATGCCGTTCAAAGCATGTTATAATTGTGGAAGAGAAGGTCACTTAGCCCGATTTTGTCGTTTACCAAAGATAAATTCAGCTAGGATGGAGGCACCAAAGGCCGTCCCAGAAAGGTCAAAGCCGGTAGTGCAAGGGAGAGCGTTTGTTGTGACCTCCCAAAAAGAAAGGAACCCGAATGAGGTCATCACGGGTAAGCTTATCATAAACTCTAACGAAGTCTATACTTTATTTGATACCGGTTCTACCCATTCTTTTATTTCTCCTACTTGCGCTCATCGATTAAATTTGACTCCAGAGAAATTAGACTTTGATTTATCTGTGGAAACTCCATTGGGAGAAACTTTCATTACATCCACTGTTTATAAGTCTTGTTTGGTTCAAATCGGTACCCTCACATTACCTGTAGATCTTATTTCATTGAAAATACTTGCATTTGACGTGATTCTAGGGATTGATTGGTTAACTACTCATCATGCAAAAATTGATTGTTTCCACAAGGTTGTTAGCTTTCATATTCCTAATCAACCTATTATGCGAATTCAAGCGACCAAACCATTAAAATCAATCACGGTCATCTCAAGCCATAAAGCTATTCGTTTATTGAAAAACGGATGTCAAGCTTTCTTAGCTCATGTCACAGATTTAAACAAAAATACGTCAGTTTTGAACGATATTTCTATTGTTAATGAATTTCCTGACGTATTCCCCGAAGAACTTCCTGGCTTACCCCCAGAGCGTGAGATTGAATTTTGTGTCGACCTTGAACCCGGTACAAAACCCATTTCTAAAGCCCCATATCGAATGGCTCCTATTGAACTTCAGGAGTTAAAAACCCAACTGCAGGAATTGTTAGACATTGGCTTTATTCGTCCTAGTACTTATCCTTGGGGTGCTCCTGTTCTATTCGTGAAGAAGAAAGATGGGAGTATGAGACTTTGTATTGATTATCGGGAGTTAAATCATGTCACCATCAAAAATAGGTATCCATTGCCACGTATTGATGACTTGTTTGACCAGTTGCAAGGAGCCAAATTCTTTTCAAAGATCGATCTTCGTTCCGGGTATCACCAATTGAAGATTAGAACCGATGACATTCCAAAGACGGCTTTCAGAACTCGGTACGGACATTATGAATTCCTAGTCATGTCCTTTGGATTGACTAATGCTCCTGCTGCCTTCATGGATATGATGAACCGAGTATTCAAGGAATATTTGGATCACTTTGTGGTCGTCTTTATTGATGACATCCTTATTTATTCCAAAAGCCGTGAAGATCATGAGCAACACTTGAGGCTGACACTCCAAAAGCTTCGTGAATATAAGCTTTATGCCAAGTTGAAGAAATGCGAGTTCTGGCTTGAGGAAGTAGCATTCCTTGGGCACGTGGTATCAAGTCATGGAATATCTGTTGACCCAGCAAAGATTGAAGCTATTCAAAGCTGGGAGCAACCTAAATCAGTGACCGAAGTACGTAGCTTTCTCGGTTTAGCTGGTTATTATCGGAGATTCGTGGAAGGATTTTCTCGAATCGCTACTCCATTAACTCAGCTGACTCGGAAAGATACAAAGTTCGATTGGGGCGAAGAATGTGAGAAGAGTTTTCAAGAACTCAAGAGGAGACTCATTTCAGCACCTGTTCTAACAATACCATCTGGCTCGGAGGGATTTGTCATCTACAGTGATGCTTCGGGCAAAGGGCTGGGATGTGTTCTCATGCAACATGGAAAAGTCATAGCCTATGCCTCGCGACAACTCAAAGAATATGAGAAGAATTATCCTACTCATGATCTAGAGTTAGCAGCTGTTGTCTTTGCACTTAAAATTTGGAGGCATTACTTGTATGGGGAGAAAGTGGAGATCTTTACGGATCATAAAAGCCTCAAATATTTCTTCACTCAAAAGGAACTCAACATGCGACAACGACGTTGGCTTGAACTATTGAAAGATTATGATCATACCATCCAATACCATCCTGGAAAAGCAAACGAGGTAGCTGACGCATTGAGTAGAAGATCACATGCAAGTACGAGTGCGATATTGTCAACGCAAGGGCCCATTTTGTGTGACTTGCAAAGGATGGAGATAGAGTTAAAGACTCCACGGACGCATGTGACCATGGCAAATATACGAGTAGAACCGACTTTAATCGATAAAGTTAAAGCTGCTCAAGCTACAGACCTGGAGCTGATACGTATGAGGAAGAAAGTGCAAGAAGGTGCTATGCCGGAAGCAAGAATCGATGAAGAAGGAATACTTCGAGTCAACTCCAGACTTTGTGTTCCTAATGACCCTGATTTAAAGTATAAAATCATGATGGAGGCGCACAATACACCGTTTGCAATCCATCCTGGGAGTACCAAAATGTATCATGATATTCGTCATACATTTTGGTGGAGCAATATGAAGAGAGAGATAGCGTTGTTTATCTCAAGGTGTCTAACTTGTCAACGAGTTAAAGCGGAGCATCAAGTACCAAAAGGTCCATTGCAACCACTTGAAATTCCAGAATGGAAGTGGGAGCACATTACCATGGATTTCGTTACCGGTCTTCCTAAGGTTTCTCAAGGCATAGATGCGATTTGGGTTATTGTTGATAGATTGACCAAGTCTGCTCATTTCTTACCGATACGAGAAACTTATACACTTGAACGTCTTGCTCGTATGTATATAAACGAGATTGTAAGACTGCATGGTATGCCGGTATCCATAGTTTCTGATCGAGACCCAAGATTTACTTCACGATTTTGGGTTAGTTTGCAAAAAGCTATGGGCACAGACTTACGATTTAGCTCGGCATATCATCCTCAGACGAACGGACAGTCGGAGAGAACTATTCAAACTCTTGAAGATCTATTAAGACTCTGTGTCCTTGATTTCAAGGGAAGTTGGGACAAGTTCTTACCATTAGTGGAGTTTTCCTACAACAACAGTTATCAAGCAAGTATTGGCATGGCTCCATTCGAAGCGTTGTATGGAAGAAAGTGTCGTTCTCCAGTATGCTGGGATGAGGTGGGTGAAGCAACGTTGTTGGGACCGGAGTTGGTACGTATGACTACGGAAAAGATTCAAACGATCCGACAACGTATAAAAACCTCACAAAGTCGACAAAAGAGTTATGTTGATCTTCATCGAAAGGACGTGGAATTCAATATAGGAGATCATGTGTTGTTACGTGTTACTCCATGGAAATGAGTTACAAGATTTGGAAAGAGAGGAAAACTCAATCCTCGATTTATCGGTCCATTTTTAATCCTCGATCGAATAGGAACGGTGGCCTATAGACTCGCTTTACCGCCAAGTATGTCTCGTGTTCATAACGTTTTTCACATATCCATGTTACGTAAATATGTGAAAGACCCGAATCACATTATTGAGTTAGAACCGGACGAAATAGCGGAAGATTTGACGTATGAAGAGATTCCTGTTCAAGTCTTGGATAAGAAGGAACATATTCTACGCTCCAAGGTTATACCTCAAGTCAAAGTTTTGTGGAGAAACCACGATGTTGAGGAAATGACTTGGGAGTTAGAATCTGAAATGAAGTCAAGGTATCCTTACCTCTTTGACATACCAGGTACGTACCCTAATTTCGAGGGCGAAATTTCATAAGAAGGGGAGGTTGTAAGACCCCAGTTTTTATAAATAAAGATGAAATTTTTATAATTATTATTTTTGAATATTATGGAATAAATTTGATATAATGTTATAGTTGTGGGTAATATTTATAAATTTTGCAAAGTACGCAAGTTGTTATAAAATATTCGTTTGGTCGGGGAATATTCTTTTTGTCGGGGAATATTCGTACGACGGCACAATCATTGGTGGACCCCACAACGGAAGTATTGTCGTAGTTAGAAAACGACAAAATTATCTTTCTATGAAATAACGGCGGAGGTGTTACCGTTAAAACTGTTGAACTACTCGGTAGTAAAAGTACAGTAATACGCGTTGTTGCATAGTAGCACACGGTATTGATTATTGATGCTTACGTGAGAAGTCACTTAGCTATACTCAATTATTGCTACAGTAATTGCTGCATCATATCTCTTATATTATTGATTCAATTATTGTCACAGTATCATCTGTATAATATGTTATATTATTTAAACAATAATTGAGACGACAAGTTATAAATGATTAATAATTGTTGAAAGATTAAATATGTGTTGATTAAAAATAAAATGATTTCTGGTAATTTTTATTCAATCCTTGATGTATATAAAGAGTCTATTATTAGACGTTTGTGGTAAGTTTAATTATTTATGGGGGGGCCATATGTCATCATCTAAGAGTCTCTTTCATAAATAGTAATTACTTTCGTAAATAGTAATTACCTTCGTAAATAGTAATTATTTTCGTAAATAGTAATTACCTTCGTAAATAGTAATTACCTTCGTCAATAGTAATTACCTTCGTAAATAGTAAATACTTTAGTAAATAGTAATAAATCTTCTATAAATAGAGGCCTAGGGCTTCATTATTTTTCACGAATTCGTTCAAGCTATAGAGAGAGAAAGTATAGAGAGAGTAATAGATAAAGAAGAAGAGTATTCGGTTACTACACTACTGCAGTATTCAATCTCCTAATACGGTAAGGAGTGTTATTCTTTCTTCTTGAAGAGAACTTATGTTATTCCATTCTTTGTTATTCTGTTGGAATAACCTGTAAAAGTGGCATACCCTATACATGACCTGTATACGCGGTGTACCCTATACTTGGTGAAATCCTTATGTTATTCCATTTCCTATTATTCTGTCGGAATAACCTGTATATGCGGTTTACCCTATACTTGGTGACATTCTTTTATTATTCTGTTGGAATATCCTATCTGTGTGTTTTACACCGGATCTGGTTCCGCCTTTATTATTATTCTGTTGGAATATCCTGTCTGTGTGTTTTACACCGGACCTGGTTCCGTCTTTATTATTCTGTTGGAATATCCTATCTGTGTGTTTTACACCGGATCTGGTTCCGTCTTTATTATTCTGTTGGAACATCCTGTCGGTGTGAATTTCACCTGACCTGGTTCCGTTATTTATTATTTTGTTGGAATAACCTGCCTGTGCGGTCTATCGCATGCATGGTGATTTCTTTTGTTATTTCATTCTTTATTATACTCAGTTGGTTAAAACTTTAACTTCTATACTCCATGAAATTAGTAGAATATCCTTGATATTTGCGCTTCATCCAGTATCCTTTCATGAAAATATTCTTCTGATCATTCTTGAATTTTACACCACAAAACAGTATCGTGTTGACAATTTGGACGTTAATAATTTCTAGATAAAATAATTCTTGAACTTGTTTTATTGAATGATTATATCATTGTCATCATCCTCAGGTTTATATTTTGTTGAAAGTCATCTGTGGCCTGTAGTGCATAGATGGACTTGGTATGATTATAACCAGGGATTATTCGGTATAATCATGACCGTAATATTACAAGTGATGTAAAAATTAAAAATCCTCATTGGCCCGTAGTGCATTGATTGACAGTTGTTGGCATGATCATGACCACTAATGAATACACAAATATTCTTGGCCGTAGTGCATGAATAATTGTGGTCGTGATACTAAAGAATATCCTTGGCCGTAGTGCGGGGGTGATTCGATGATGTGGAATATTTATTAAGCTGAGTCTCAGCCATAACGATGATGAAAAACCTTTTAAATCATAAAAGATAGTAGTTTTTATTTTCTACTTGACTCTTTTAATGGATTGCTGGTTCCGCTGCAGTTAAACTTGATGTTTATTATATTTTATCAGTTTAACACTGTTGAAGGCTAATGATAATTTATTCTGCATTATCTTAGTCATAATATTTCTTACTGGGCTAGTTGAGCTCACCCTTTCTTTCATTGTTCTCTTCAGGAAATGAGAATATAGCTGGGACGAGTCGGGGAGCGGAGTGATGGACCAGAGAATAGTATTAGTAGTCCTCATTATTCTGTTAAATAGTGTGACAATAATTGTATTGAGGACTCCTTTTGAGTTTGTATGATCTCTAGTAGATAATTATTGTATTCAAACTCACAGTTGTATTTTGTCGTATTATGCACGACAGTGGTATTAGTAAGTTGTATTTGAATTCTGTACCATGTATCTGACGACTCAAGATGGGTGATGTATACCTAATTTTGGGGGCGTCACAACTACCGTTGGAATATACTTTTCTATAGGGCATATTCCTCCCTCAACTGCTTCTTCGTACTCCTGATTCATGATCTGAATCATCAAACTTCGATCCATATCAAATTCAGGTTGACCGCTCTGTACAGGGTAATTCAAAACTCGATGTTGAGTTCTCCCAATTGCTTTCCAAAAAGAGAAATTCATATCATCTATTTTAGCCTTCTTAGATCGGACATCTTTTTCCACAATATCCACGTGTCGTGTGGCTTTTACCCATGCATCACTCATTCTTACTCGTTCAGTTTTTTCTTTTTTTAACTCAGATTCCATCTTTATCATCTTACACTCTGCCAAAGAATACTTCTATTCAAGCATTACATATCGGTTAACACAAGCTTGAATTATTGCATCCTTTTGCTCCACGACCGCTTATCGTTCTTCAGCCTGCTCTTCTAACTCATGAATACGATTTTGAAATTCTACATTTTGATCATATAATACCTCTAATAAACTCTCCTCAGGTACCTCTTCTTCCTCTTCTACCTCATTCTCAGCTGTTACCTCTGCGACTATCTCGGATGCAACTATCAATTCTTCACTCATCACATGGATATCTCTAATTCTTTCTTCTGCTGACATCACATTGTCATGGTTAGTGATTAGAGGTATCCTCACAGTCTATTCACTCCATTGTTAGCATTCTCAGCTGCCATTCTCAAATACTGCCATAAAACAAGGGTTAATTAAGCAAATTAACATATCACATAATATCCGTATATTATGACCAACCAATAATTAAGCTTAGGTAGGACATACTAGCGAAGGATTTACTCATCTCTCCCCTCCTAGTTCTAATCCCGATCTCCGCCAGAGATCATATCCCTAAGCTCTGATACCAAATGTAACTCAGGACACCAACTCGTGTCAGCACCTTATATTGGTACCTATCAGTTTGCTACCGCAGAACGGCGTCCCCTACGGAGAGTCTGGCTTCGGTGCATCCCCCATCAACAGGAAGTCACCAGCGAGAGGCTCGGGGCTCTTTACTTATAGCTCTGATACCAAATGTAACAACCCCAAAATAGGTCCATTCCATCCAACCCATTCTGAGTCGCCAAATACATGGTACAGAAAACAACTACAACTTTATTACAACAATTGTCGTGCAAAATACAATAACACATATGCTGTGAGTTTGTATACAAATATATATCAACTGTGACTCATGTCCCAACCGTGGAAAGCACCTCATAATGACACCTTACATAAAGGTATAGTCGAAAACTATTTTAGAAATTAGAATCTTTGGGAAGTGCTCAAGGAAACCTTCGTACATGGGAGGCCATGCGTCTAGGTTATTATAGATATCATATGGACACAGAATTATCCTTGGTTGACCCAATAGACCCCAAAGAAAAACAAGAAGATTACTATCATATTCTTCCCAATGGCAAGTCTTCTCCTGACATATCATTATCTCCACTGTCTCTAATTGAGAGTTATATTTCAAATAGACTCCAAGATCATATAGATAGTGCTGGTAGATATACTCAGCAAGTGAATGAACACATCCATGTCTTATGATGACACGAGGTGGTATGTCATTAGACATCTTGTATGACAGTGGCAAAACACCCTTCCAACGTTGGGTTCGCTTCACCCTAGTTGATTCGCCAAATATAACTACTAAATGATGACCATCGTTCTATTCCCCTGTTATCCCCCGCTCGACCCAGCTACACTCGTATTACCTGAAAGGAATTGTGAAGCAAAAGGGTGAGCACAACTAGCTCAGTAAAGAATGTCATGACTAAAGATAAATAAATTATCAATAGCCTTCAACAGTAATAAATCAGAGATTTAGAACATATGGTATATGATAAAAATTTCAACCATAGTTGCAGCGGAACGAGCAATCCATTAGAAGAGTCAAATAGATTATAAAGTCTATTATCTTCTCCATGTTAAAAGTCCATCAACAATGTTTTATCCCTATAACATCAATCAACAATTCCTGTCCACAATCACATGTATAACTCATAATCGTAATTGTTGTTCTAAATTCCTTTTCTCATCCAGGACAAAGATAATTTTTATCACCTGAAACATCAAAGATCATGGTTATACCAAATCACAGTTCATGTTCATAATCATACTAATAAATTCATCTTTGCACTACGGCCAAAGATATACATCAATAAGTCATCTTTGCACTACAGGCCAAAGATATTCATCAACAAGTCATCTTTGCACTACAGGCCAAAGATATTCATCAGTTGGTCATGTTCATCTAAACACCTGTTCATCTTTACACTACGGGCCAAAGATATTCATCAGAAATCATTCATCTTTGCACTACAGGCCAAAGATATTCAATTATATCATCATTTAGGACTGAGGGTGATGAAAAAAATATTTTTAAAGAAATGAATCCAGTGAAACAAAATGACAAGGATTAAGGATTAAGGATTCGTACTTTATTTTATCCATGTCCAAAAATACCTCAAAAATAATCATAGTGGTGTAAAATTCAAGAATGATCAAAACATGGATACAACCAAAGCTAGTATCCACAATAGATATTTTAGACAAAAAGAAGAAATTTCATTTTTCGGTGAATAGTGCCGTATTCGTGAATAGTGTCGTATACGTGAATAGTGTCGTATACGTGAATAGTAACTCTGACACCAAAAGATAGAAATTTCACAAAAAAATATCTTCACGCTTCGTGAATAGTAACTCGTGAATAGTAACTCATGAATAGTAACTCGTGAATAGTAACTCGTGAATAGTAACCCCGACATGAAAAAGTTCCAAATTTGATAAAAAGTTCCAACCAATATTTCGGCATAATGATATTGAAGAAATAATATCATTTTAGAAGAAAATAACCTCCCTTACAATCCCTTATCTCGAAAGACAATACCTCTGACTGGAATAACACTGAACGAACTTGCACCGTATAGCAATACTCAAAGTATACTCAAAATACTCACAAGAATACGCTCGACAATATAGAGAGAGAAAACTTCAGTTTCTGGTGTGATTTTCAATTATAACCTAAGCACCCTATTTATAGGAAATTGCTTAGAACACCAAAGTAGAAAATTTAATAAATTAATATTATTTATACAAATATTATACGCATCATTTGAAATCTAAATTTAAGCTCTCAACACATTTATATCACATGTTAAATGAGTCCTAACAATGTAAAAAACGTTTTTGTAATTAAAAATATTTTAAACTTCCAAAAATCAATTATTTCGGAACTTCGGAACTTCAATAATTCATAATAAATAGCTCTTTTATCAGAAAAATTCAAAACTCGCGAATTTCCAAAGGAAATTCAATTCTCTACAACTTTGCATAAATAAGTTTTTCCAAATTCCAAACAGAAATTGACCGAAATCCACAAACGGACGATTTTACAGGCTATAATCAAATTTCGGTCAATAATTGTGTCCACCAACACACAAAATATGTGTTAAACATTTAATGCCACAAAAATACTCTTCCTCCTCATATACTCACATATTCCACATTCATTATAAAATATCACCGTTAATATATTATTAAAATAATATATTTAAATGAATTATTTTATCAGAAAAAGATAAAATATTAATTTTTAACAATTGTCACATTAAAAATTTTCTCCATCTATATCCATATAAAATCAATATTTTCCTCATCATGTGAATCAATAATTAATTATTCACAAATAATATTACAGAATCACAATATTGACAACCAGGCAGTTCCCAGGAAAGAGGGGGCTTTCCAATAAGAATTTCTCCTTACTGGCGCACAATTAGGTGACCAAACCTCTCCTTAGACAGAAATGTTATCAAATAATATTATTCAGATAATATGAATTATTGCTTCGATAATGGAAAATACTGTGTAATGACAATTTATTGAAACAACAGTAATATAAAATATCAATGCAGCAATTATTGAATCAATAAAATAAAATAAAATACTGAACAGTAATTACTGTAATATTTATTGAGTAGTGCCTTCTTACGTAAGAATCAATAATTCAAAAAATATTGTGCAATACCGTGTGCTAGTGTGCAACAACGCGTATTACTTTACTTTACCCACCGGGTATTCCAACAGTGTTAACAGTAACGATTACGCCGTTATTTATAAAAACTTTAATTTGTCGTTTTCTTCATCCGACAGTTATTCTGTTACGGGGCCCACAAAAGGCTACGCCGTCGTACGAATATTCCCCGACAGAAAGAATATTCCACGACCAAACGAATATTCCCCGACAACAATGAGTATTTTATAACCACTTGCTTATTTTGAAAAAAAATTCATATATCACCCTTAACTTTAACCTTCTATCAATTTAACCATTTACTGAATTGTAATTATAAGAAAAATTGAATACTTTTATTTCATAAAATTCGGGGTCTTACATATTCTATTTATAGAATAACTTTATAAAAATATTCTGTTTTATATAAAAAACTTTTTTACTATTATAATTTCAACCAACGGTCTGAAAAATTAGTACATTTCTTCATGGAATAATATTGTACCCAAAAATGATTTGGACAGAAAAGAAATATATTTTTCGGGTAAATAGTACCCCATGAATAATAACTCATGAATAGTACTCTGACACAAAAAGTGTCCCAAATACCCGAGTGAATAATACTATAGTGAATAGTAACTGGGTATTTTATGACAACTTGTCTACTTAAAAAAAATTTCACAAATCACCCTTAACTTTAACCTTTTATCAATTTAACCAATTACTAAAATAAAAAAATTGAATATTTTTATTTCATAAAATTCGGGGTCTCACAGTTGGGTTGACTCATTATCGCGCTCCAATAACTGAGCCCTATTTAGAACATCTGAATACAAACACAGTTTATGAGAGATAAGGTATTAACGTATCTCGAGTTTCAAACCTCTTAGAAAAATCCGCGTCATTCTCTCCTCATTATCAACCAAGTGGGACGCAAACTGAGATAACTCGGTAAACTTAGCTTCGTACTGTGCCACGGTCATATTGTGTTACTCATGCTTGATGAACTCTACCTCCTTTATGTGACGAATACTTTCAGGAAATTATTTGTCGTTGAACAGTTCTTCGAACTTCTCCCAAGACATCTTCAGTGCGGCAGGTTGAGTACGCTTTATAGATTCCCACCAGTAATCTGCCTCTGCTCACAACATGAAGGTGGCAAAGGGAACCTTTTGCTCCTCGGAGCATCCCAATACATCAAATATCTTGTTGATCTGTTTTATCCACATCTCTGCCTTAAGTTGTTTTGGCTCTCAAAAAAACTCCGGTGGTCCCAGCTCCTTGAACTGCTTAGCGGTGACCGTCCGAGAGTTGTCAGTGTTTCCACCTGCATTTTGGACAGGAACCGCCTTCGCCTGATGTTGCATGATCTGAACATCCTGTCGTTCATCATTTGATCATTGTTGTTTACCTGAGGATTATTGTCTTCCTGTTTCACATTATCCTGGGTATTAATCTGTGGTGACTCAACGGTCTCATGTGCTTCATTGCTTATCTCAACATTTTCGAATGCAATTTTCAAATACTACCACAAAATAAGGGTTAATTATCATATCACATATTATCCTTATACTCTGACCTACCAAAATAAGGGTTAATTATCATAGCATGAGGATGATGACAATGACATAATAATTCAATAAAACAAGTTCAAGAATAAATTTTAAAGATTTATAAGTTAATTTATCTTGAAATTAATTACGTCCAAATTGTCAACATGATACTTCTTTGTGGAGTAAAATTCAAGAATGCTCAGAGGAATATTTTCATGAAAAGATACTGGATGAAGCGCAAATATCCAGTATATTCTACAAATTTCATGGAGTATAAAAGCCAAAAATTTAACCAACTGAGTATAAAATAATATTTGAAACTGCAAATGGATTTTTGCCCGCCATGCGGTAATCCACGTAGATAGATCATTTTCATAATTTAATAAGGAATGCATACGAAGGATCATTCACCGTGCATGCGGTAATCCACATAGACATGTTATTCCAACAAAATAATAAAGAATGAAATAACAGAAGAATTCACCAGGCATGCGATAGACCGCACAGACAGATTATTCCCAACAGAATAATAAAGAATGGAACCAGGTCATGCGTAATCCGCACAGACAGGATATTCCAATAGAATAATAAAGAATGGAACCAGGTCATGCGTAATCCGCACAGACATGATATTCTAATATGATAATAAAGAATGGAACCAGGTCATGCGTAATTCGCACAGACAGGATGTTCCAACAGAAAAATAAAGAATGGAATAACTACAGAATTCACCAGGCATGCGATAGGCCGCACAGACAGGTTATTCTAACAGAATAATAAAGAATAGAATAACAGAAGAATTTCACCATGTATGCGGTACTTCGCATAGGCAGGTTATTCCCACATTATAATAAAGAATGGAATAACAACTCTTACGAGTATTGAAAGAAAATAACTCTCTTCATGAATACGAAAGAATAATACCCCTTACCTCAAAAGAAGATTGGATACTGGAATAGTGAAGTAGCAGACTTCTCTTCTTCTTTCTCTCTATAATTTTTCTCTATAATAATTGCTCTATAGCTTTAGTGAATCGGTGAGAAATGAAGGAAGAATGAGCATCTATTTATAGGAAAATATAGTTTCGATAATTGCACGTTTTGGGGCTCGAAATATTACAGTATAATACCTTCCTCTTTTTCTTCATTTTTAATTTAGTCCTGCAAGTATTATCAAACTTGCACCACCTCCCCTAATAGTAAATAATGTGAATCAATTGTAAATCGTGTAAATAAATAGTTCTAGACATGTGAAAAAATAAGTACAATATAGTACCTTCAACTATACCTCCATTTTTAACTTAGTCATGCAAGTATTATCAATCTTGCACCAACTCCCTTAATAGTAAATAAATGTAAATCAATAGTACACACATGTGAACAAATAGTTATAATCATGTGAATCAATAGCAATTAATTGATCATTTATCCGATTAATTACCCGATTGGTCAATATAACCTCCAGACATCAATTATTATCGAAATAAATATTGATTTTCACTAACAATAATAATTCCCACATAATGGAACTATCAATTTCATCTTTAATCAATACGAACTTATTCATTATTAATATTATAACTCATAATATTTAACAACTATGTCGTTCCTAGGAAAAAGGGGGCTTTTCGATAAAGATTTCTCCTTATTGGCGTGCAATTAGGTGACTAAACCTCTCCTTGACAGAACTTCTAGACATTGTCAATATTATAAATAATAATATGAATAACTTTGCCGTCTCAATTATTGATTTAATAATATAACATATTATACAGATGATACTGTGATAATAATTGAATTAATAATATGAGAGATATGATGCAGCAATTACTGTAGCAATAATTGAGTATAACTGAGTGACTTCTCATGTAAGCATCCATAATCAATACCGTGTGCTACTATACAACCGCGCATATTACTGTACTTTTACTACCGGATAGTTCAACAGTTTTAACGGTAACACTTTCGCCGTTATTTTTATAAAATAATAATTCTGTCATTTTCTAACTACGACAATACTTTCGTTGTGGGGTCCACCAATAATTGTACCGTCGTATGAATATTCCCTGTTAAAATGAATATTCCTTAACCAATCGAATATTATATAACCACTTGCTTACTTTGCAAAATTTATAAATATTACCCACAACTATAACATTATATCAAATCCACACCATAATATTCAAAAATATATTTCGAGAAAATTGTTCTTTATTCATAAAAATTGGGGACTTACAATTTTAGTAGCAAAGGTATTATTTAAATTAGAAATTGTTGTTTGAATGATATTGTCATAATGCTATATTAGTTTGAACAAAATTTTAAAAATATTTTGCAGGTTGTATTGATTCTTAGCACGCTAGCTTGCTAAATTTAGAAGTCTTTAATTCTCTTGAAACATGAGGTACTATTTATCGGTATATTTTCTTTTTATTCTTATTTCTTTCTAACTTAAATTTTTGTTTGAGAACACAGGTTTGACAAAACTAGAAACCTTTCTTGAAGAGAAAAGAGAGTTAGTAATAATGTAGAGGGATTTTGATATTGTGATAGATTTGGGTTGAAAAAGAGTCATAAGTAGAAAAGGGCTAGTTTTATAGGTTTTAAATATTTAGGAAAATGATATAATTATATTATATTATTATGTAATGTACATATGTATGTATACATGTATATCTATTATATATATTATATTAATTATATACATAATATACATACGTATGTATAGATACACATTATATTATATATTATATAAATATATAATATATAAAATATTTTATATATGTTTACGAATTGTTATTAAACTTTGTTTGGAATATTGTAATTTTTTGATTGGTCTTGTTTGAATGTGATGCTTCGTTGGTGGTTATTGATTAAAAGAATCGTAAGTAGGTATAGGCGTAGAAGAGGGCTAGTTTTATAGGTTCTAAATATTTAGGAAAGTTATATTATATTATATTATATTATATTATATTATATTATATTATATTATATTATATTATTATGTAATATACATATGTATGTATAGATACATATTATATTATATATTATATAAAATATGTTACATTATTTATCGATTGCTATTAAACTTTGTTTGGAATATTGTAATTTTGATTGGTCTGCTTGAATGTGATGCTTCGTTAGTGGTTATTGATTAAACTATCAAAAATCATGTATTAGGCTTATTGTGATATGAATTTTGAATGAGTTTTTTCGTTTATCTATTTAGTGTATTTGTTATAGTGTATATTCTAGTTTATTATGTACTTTTGTTGAGAGATAATTTATACTTGGGGCACCCTTTTGAATATGTATTGATATTTCTTTGTATGCCTCTATATGGATGTGTCAAGTTAAAATTTTGTAATGTAGAACTTCTAAAAATTAAGGCATAGAGTGTAGCTTGGAAAAGTTGAGTGATATTTTGTAATGTACAACTCACAAACCATGTAAGCTGAAGATGAGGGTAAAAGATGGGAAATTCAACTTCTTGAAATTGGATCAATATTGATATTTACAAGCATGAAGAAGTTTTAGTAGCAAATGTATTATTTAAATAACAAATTGTTGTTTGAATGAAATTGTACTAATGCGATAAAGTTTGCACAAAATTTTAAAAATATTTTGCAGGTTGTATTGATTCTTAGCAAGCTTGCTAAATTTAGAAATCTTTTCTTCTCTTGGAACATGAGGTACTATTTATCGGTATATTTTCTTTTTTATTCTTATTTCTTTCTAACTTAATTTTTTTTTTGAGAACACAGGTTTGACAAAAGTAGCAGACTTTCTTGAAGAGAAAATGCAGGTAGTAAGAATTTAGTGGAATTTGGATTTTGTGATAGATTTGGGTAAAAAAAAAAGAGTCGTAAGTAGGTATAGGCGTAGAATAGGGCAAGTTTTATAGGTTCTAAATATTTAGAAAATTGATATAATTATATAATATTATATTATTATTTAATATACATATGTATGTATACATGTATATCTATATATGTATTATATAATATATTATATATTATATACGTAATTGGCTTTTAAATTCACTCAATTCTGACACCGGATGAATTAATTATTATTTTTCTAAAGGACTGAACGGTGCATATGAGAATTCTACTCGGAAATGAAACTAATCAAATTAGAATAGAAGTAAGGTTACATCTATACTCTTTAAATAAATTAATAAAAAATAATATAGGAGTTACCAAAATCATAATGGACTCTTTAATTTTAATTAAATCAATTATTTAATTATTTACTAAAAAAAATCTAACTTTTCAAACGAAACAAGGAAGAAAGAAAAAAATGAGTAACTTACCTTTTCTAATTCAATTATGTTTTTAGGAAAAATAAAATTAATATTTAATTATTAGCAAAGATTCAGATTATTATATGATGATGGTTGTGTAGTTATATATTATTCATTTCTGTAATTTTTGTTTTAGGAAAACTATTGTCAATTGTTGATGTGAATATGGATTTTAACACTTCCACGCCTCTGAATGAGTTCCATGATGAGGGTTTGGAGCTTATAAAAAAACTATTGAGGATGTGAGGGAAAGCTATCTAGAGTTTTTGAAAAAAATAAAATAGACACTGGAAAATTGGAACAAGGGATTGAAACGGGTAGTCCATGTCCTTAAGCTGTTTATTGCCCCTTACCAAAATGGTTTGCTAAAGGCTACTGACAGTTGTAAAGGTTGATGAGAATAAGAAGACAAAAGACTGCTCAGTTCCAAAACTGATAAAAACTGAACTGTGTAAAGTGCGCCTAAAGCACCATGGCAACTTTGAGACACGAACCCGCACCCAGCCTTAGGTCCTGGGTCACAGGACACGGGCGGGTGGTGCTTTACACCACGTCATTGTGAACAGATCCAAGCCTTTCCTTTAGTATCACAAGTGAATTAAACTATTCCACTTATACTTATAAAGTATTAAATAGTTTTATTTATTCTCAATGTGGGACTTAAAGAAAATAGTTTTTTAAAAAATAATGAACCTTTTCATATATTCCACTTTGGATACAATTAAAATACAATATATAATTCGTACTTGAACTATTTATTTCTATCTCTTAATCTTCTTGTAGTAGACTATCAAATGTACTTCTAATTTAATTTAAATTTAATCAATTAATGGGTCTAAATCAATCCCAAAATGGATCAAAACTCATAAAAGAAAATGTGCAATTAACAATCCCTCACGTGTTTGAAAAACTAAATTCCTTCAAACAATTCTCTATCTATCAACTTTAAGGCTTTTATGCAAAATAGAAGGTGTGACAAACATTGAACCTTCTTTTAGTATAAACAACTCAAAGTCATATCGAAATAGATGGTGTCTGTAGATTGAATCTCTATTCTAAATGATATGATCAGAGTTGTTATACACACACAAAAACTCCCTTTATGGTGAACATTATCATCATTTTATGTTATTAAAGCCTTGCACAATATCCTATTTCTTGAACCTCTAATAAAGTAAATCATAACTCTCTTTAAGTAGCGGCTCCACTTTTAGTTTATATAGGCAAAGTGTTTCTCAAACACTGTTGTTGCTATAAGTGCAACACTTTGTTAAGAGCATAACTCATCATCGGTCATGCAACAGACGTTACTATCATAAATTACATGTGAGACCATGTTGATAGTAACACAACCAACAACTATGATTTGTTTTTCCTATTGAACCTATAAACTAGGGGTAACCTAGATATAGGTTGGGTTCCCATCACACCTGGCTCAGAATGGTTTTAAGTCCCATATCTCATGCAGTCAAACTTATTAAGTCTCTTGTCAGAGGCTTAGTAAGTGGATGAACCAAGTTTTTACTTGACTTCACATAAACAATAGTTATGATATCATCATGTATAAATTGTCTCACAAATTCATGTTTTAGACAAATATATCTAAACTTACCATTATAGGTACCACTATACACTTTATAAATGTAGCTTCACTATCACAATATAGTGAAATTAGAGGCATTGGATTTGGCCATTGATTTATGTCTAACAACATATTTCCAATCTAATTAGCCCCTTTTTCTGCTTGAGCCAAAGCAATAAACTCTAACTCCATAGTAGAGTGAGAAATACAAGTATGTTTCTTGTTTGCCCAAGAAACAACACCACCGACAAGATTAAAAATCCACCCACTTGTGGATTTATTATCTCCCACACTACTAATCCAGCTTGCATCAGAGTATCCCTCCAAAACACTAGGGAATTTATTATAGAACAATCCTATGCCATTGGTTCTTTTAAGATATCCAAGTATCCCCCCAATAGCTTTCCAATGATCAATATTAGGACTACTCAAATATCTACTAACTTTAAAAACTGCAAAAGAAATATCTGGCCTAGTACAGTGTATAACATACATAAGGCTACCAATAACACTTGTGTATTCTAGCTATGCAATAGCTCTGCCATTATTTTCTTTGAGTTTAACTCCATTCTCCAAAGGAGTATTCACCTCCTCAAACTCGAGGTGACAAAACTTAGTTAATATCTTTTCAATATAGTGAGATTGATTTAATACAAAACCCCCCACTATGTTTTTTAACTTTGATGCCTAAAATAGTTTCCACTTCACCTAAGTCTTTCATCTTAAAGACAGAGAAGATAGATATTTTTTAGTCTCATTCGATAGGTCTCTAAACCTTTGTGTTTATTTTGATGATAAATTTTTTAAGTAAATATGTTAGTCAAAAGGGTAGAATCCTCTCCATAGGATTTTATATAAGTTTTTCAAATCATCCTATTTAATTAGACCAAAAATGTTTTTCATCCGTGTTAATGAAATTGATTCATAAAGTAAAATTTTCTAAGGTAAAGAAACTTTTATTTTTTTTTCAAAATGATTTTACAAAATCTTTATGGGAAAAAAAAATTCTAAACATATATATAATATATGTATCGTGCACTAAATAAATGTGCATGTGTTGTGTGTGCAAGTGAATCAAATGTGCATGTGTGCGTGAGGGCTAAAAAGTCATGTGTGCCTGCGCAGATTAATAAAGGCTAAGCCTTTGTGTGTGATAGTAGGCATGTAATTGGTTTGTCAAAACTGGAAGCTATCATCAGCTTACTTCTTCTTTAGCCAATCTGCGTGTCTCAAATGAATCCGGACCCTTTAAATTCCCATCATGCAATCCGGACCATTAAATTCAAAATCAGTTTTCCAAAATTCTATAAATATGAAGCTTTTCATTCATTTTCATTCACCAATTAAAAATCAGAAAAGCTTATTCTCCTTGCCTACATTCTATCAAATAAAGCTTTCACTCTCTCTTCTAAACAAAGTTCTAATCTACCAAGAAGAGAAAAATTAGTCAAAGTATTTGAGATAAGTTATTAATTTATTATTGCTTATATTCTCATACTTTCTTATATATATATATATATATATATATATATATATATATATTCAAATATAAATTGTTATACACGTCTATATATATCTATATTTCATCTATCAATATCAAGTAAAAAGTTAGTACTTAGACACCGATATAATTTGAAAGTAATTTCTTTGAAATTCTTCGAACGGTCTTTAAAATTCTAAGTGACTTTTTATTGATATAGATACATTACATAATATTTACATAATTATCAGATTGTGAAATAAACAATTAGTCAGTACTTAGATACCGATATTCAGAGATATTTCTTAACAAAGAATATTATCTGAACGGTCTTGAAAATCCTAAGTGGCCAAATTTTCACAACGTAGATCACATATACAAAAATATATATTTTTGAGTGAAAAGAATTTATTTGATATATCAAATATTATTTACTTGATTAATCTATTATACTTGATAATTTTCATCACAAACATACTTAATCATAAATTACTTGTTGCATTATATAAGTAATTTAAACTGTTATCCAAACTCATCTTTATATCTGTTTAAATCATAGAAACACACTTTTTATTTATAAAGAAAAATCCTTTCTAATATGTTTAAACCATAGAAACACATTCTCTATTAAAGAAAAGGAAAATCTTTATAAAAGTGTATCAATTTACATATTTGATATCTGCTTACACAAAAGCATATCACATAAAAGTCTTGAACTTGTATACATTTGTACTAAACTTTATCTGCTTAGTTTAGAAGCAAAGTCAAACAATTTATTGTAAAAAGAAAAATGTAGAGTTAGTTTATTTTATGTACATGTGAGAAAGACGAGTAATTCTTTGACCAAGATCAGAGTCTTAGAGAGGTCAGTTAGGAGTTGGGTCTCTAGTGTACTTGTGAGGTAAGGAAGAGACTGTTGTTTCAAGACTGGGTCATAGAACAGTTCTGAACTCAAAAGGAAGGTACAACTAAGCTTGAGGAATGAGTAGTTAGTTATGGATAGTTGTAAGTTTATCTATAAAACTTTGTAAAGGTTTATCCGCCTATTGAATGAGTATTTATTACTGGGAGTAATAGAATCTCAAGTACTGAAGAGGAGCTTGAGACTGGGCATAGCAACATACCCGAGCTGTATGTTGTGAACCAGATAAATATATGTACATTGTGTGATTGAATTTATACTATCTTGATTATTAATTTCTGACACAACAAATTAATTTACTAAAAAATCAAAAAGGCCTAAGATAATTTTTTTAAACAGTGATGATCTATTCAATCCCCCTTCTAGATTATTATTGGACTTTCAATTGGTATCAAAGCGGTGTTCTTTAACTTGTTTGTTAAGTGAATATAGGTATATCTAAGAGTAGATTCATCTATGGCTTATAATACTACTGGTTACGGAGAAGGATTATCAATGTTCAGACCTCCACTATTTGATGGCACAAACTTTGTCACCTGAAAGAATAGTTTCAAAATATATGCCAAGTTACAAGGAATCAAAGTTTGGCTTGCAATAGAACGAGGTGTAAAAGTTCCCACAAAAATTGAAGGAGAAAAGATTATTGAAAAAGATGTTGATGAGTTCACCACTGATGAAGAAAATGCTACGAATATAACATCTTGAGCTGAACAGGTGTTAACTAGTGCTCTTATTGAAAAAGAGTACAAAAGAGTTAACAATTGCAAAAATACAAAAAAAATCTAGAAAAAATTAATTGTAACCTATGAAGGAACCAATCATATCAAAGAAAAGATGCTCTAATCCAAGAATATGAAAAATTCAGGTTGGAAGAAGATGAAAAAATCATTGATATGGAAATACGTTTTTCCAGAATCATTGATGAACTGGAACAACTAAGGAAGGCATATACAACTAATGAGAAAAACAGAAGAATTATCAAAGTTCTTTCATCCATCTGGAAAATGAAGGTTATTACTATAAAGGAAATGCAATAACTAACTACTTATCCTATTGTATAGCCTTAAATCTTCGTTTCTACGAAGTCGACATGTTAGTCAAAAAAGTAGGATCAGATACAGATCTCAAGAAGAAAGGAATTAATTTTAAAGCTCTACTTGTAGATCAAGAAAGATATGATGAAGAAATTGCTAAACAAGCCAAGGAAATTGCAAATCTATGTTTCATGGACAATGACTCATCACCAAGATTTGAGGTAAATTCTGAACATCAATTACCTAGTAATTCATTTGTCACACATAATTTAGAAAATATAAATGAAGAACATAATGAACTACAAGAAGCGTATAATTATTTATATAAAGATAATCAAATTATTAAAGAAGATTTTATTAAATTAAAATTTTCATTAGAAAATTAATTAAAATTAATAAAAATCTTGAAATAGAAAATTTAAATTTAATTATAGTTAATAAAAGATAAAATAAAGGGAAAATAGAAAATGATTCTTCAAGAAATTTATCTCTAAAGGAAGAATTAGAAAAATTAAAAGGAATAAACAAAGATCTTGAAATAGAAAATTCAACACTTGTCATTTCTATTGAAAATCTTGAAGTTGAAAAATCAACACTAGTTGTACTCAATGAAGATACTCAAATACAAAATAAAGTATTAAATGAAGATATTAAAACTATCAAAGTCAAAAATTCATCTCTAAAGATAGAATTAGAAAAACAAAATGAAGATTCTTCTTTGATAGAGCAAATTAAAATCTTAACAAAATAACATGAAAATTTAAGCAATATTATCATTAAATTCACAAAAGGGAAAGAAAATCTTGATTTTATGCTTAATAAAAAAATGTGGATTTAACAAAAAAGGGTTAGGATATATTGGAGAACAAAAAAAATAAAAACAGTTTCCCTTTGATAAATGCTCTTATTGTAATAGAAATGGTTATTTTGTCACATGTGCAATGCTCGAAATGGAAATTACAAAGGAAAAATGATTTGGGTTCCAAAAGGAACTTACACTGCACCAATTATTGTAAAGAATACAAGAAAAGAGCTCTATACTGAAAGATCCAATAGAAATTATGATAAAAACTTGTCAAGATATTAAAGTAGAGTAAATCTTGCATCTTATAGACTTGCTACTCATAAAATGTTTGTGTCTACTAAGATTAATTATCCTGTACCCAGTTTTGTAAAGGAAAAACACAAATGTTCTTATAAAAAATGGAAAACTCACCCGAAAGACCTTTCTTATTAAAGGGCACCAATTCGTGAAATTAATAAATGTTGCAGGTATGTCTTATAAATGAGGACAACATTTTTGGGTCGAGTGATATTACTTTGTGAAAAAATTTCTCTGAAAGCATGAGTAAGGATTTTGAAATAAGCATAATGGAAAAATTAAACTTCTTCCTAGGATTGAAAATCAAACCAGGTGAAAAATATTCTAACTATGCAAATCATCATGATCATTAAAGTACAAGTATCTCATAATTATTTATGCATTTAAATATATATATATATATATTATTAATTAGAACATAGTAGTAACTTTTAATATTTAATTGTGTAGAATTTTATTATATAAATATATTTTTTAAATATATATATATATTTATTTTTAAAAAAAAATATTTTAATATTTTAAAGTTTTTTTTATTTAATATTAAATAGACTTAATTTGAAGTGTTTATTTGCGTATGTATAAATATAAACAGTAAATAGCCTCCATATTTGAATACTGATTTGGACCAATCACGAGCAACCACACAGATTCAAATCATGCAAGTTTCCTACCGTTTGATCTAAAGTAAAAAATAATTCTCAATTCTTTTCAGATACTGACAACGTTTCTGTAGGTTTTGAACAATATTTACCCCCCCCCCCCCATTTTTTATAATGACAAAGGGGAGAAGAAAAATATGATATATATTAGTTTATTTTTATGTGATATCATATATCAACTACTATGCATGAGCTATGATTATAAACTGATATTTATATAAACTGGTATGACAAAAATTCAATGTTTCAAAAAATAAATGTTTTATGTATGCATAAACTGAGGGGGAGCAGTTATATAGAAATATATTTTTAGTAAATTGTCATCATCAAAAATGGGGAGATTGATAGGTCTCCAAACCTTTATGTTTATTTTGATGATAACAATTTTTAGTAAATAGGTTAGTCAAAGGATAGAATCCTCTCCATAGGATTTTATATAATTATTTTTCAAATCATTCTATTTAATATGACCAAAAATGTTTTTCACCAGTGTTAATGAAATTGATTCATAAAGTAAAATTTTCTAAGGCAATGAGATTCCTATTTCTTTTTACAAAATCTTTATAGGTCAAAAGAAAAATTATAAATATATATATATAGGGGAAAATGTATGTACACAGTTGTGTATTACACAGTAGACTATGGCAATAGTTTTTTAGGCTATAGCGACAGTTTCACCCGTCGTCATAGCTATTCTGGCTATGGCGACAGTTTACCATCGCTATAGCCTAAAAAATCTGTCGTCATAGCCCTACTGTGTAATACACATCTGTCTATATACATATAGCCAATATATATATATATATATATATATATTCGTATATATATATAATGTATATATATATTCGTATATATGTAATGTATGTGTGTGTGTCGTGCACTAAATATATGTGCATGTGTTGTGTGTGCATGTGTGTGTATGTGAGGGCTAAAAAGTCGTGTGTGCCTGTGCAGATTAATAAAGGCTAAGCCTTTGTGTGTGATAGTGGGCATGTGATTGGTTTGCCTTTAGCCAATCTGTGTGTCTCAAATGAATCCAGACCTTTCAAATTCCGATCATACAATCCGGACCATTAATTTCAAAATTAGTTTACGAAATTACCTTTTTATCCTAAACACCAAAATTCTATAAATAGGAGGTTTTCCATTAATTTTCATTCACCAATTTAAAAATTAGAAAAGCTTACTCTCAGCACCATGTAGATAAATTAAATGCCTTTAATTAAACAAATCTTTTATTAATAAATGAATAAGATTGTTACAAAGTATATGCTTTATCATCAAACATGATTAGCTTGTGTACATACTACTTTCAATCTCCCACTTACACTAAAGCAAATCACCATAGTATCTCATACCCTTCTTCTCTAAGTGGCGATCATCTTGATGTTGAATAAGTTTCAGTTAATGGATATGTAATGTTGTTCTTAAGAGTCCACGATCTTTATAGTGACTTCTCCTCTTTCAATGATTCTCTAATCAAATAAAAATGCCACAACATATGTTTAGATCCAACTAAACCAGCAACTCTTTGTTGTTTAGAATTTTTGCACCACCGTTCAAGGTAACGCTTTACCCTAAAGTGGATTTGTTGTCGTCTTGGTCAGTCTGAAAAACTTAAGTTTGTTAAGCCTTCTAGTTTTAATTTAGAACCACCATGAATTTGATCGCATCCTTAGTGTTGGTTAAGTACTTTAAGATGTTTTCATTGTCTTACAGTGATCTTCTCCAGAATATGACTGATCAACATTAGGTCTCGTACATTTCATTACATACATGATATTTACTCATATGATCTCTCTTTTCAGGAGTATGGGAACTATTAAGAGAGATACACCCCATGGCTCATCATCATGAGACATCTTTTAAAGTTTGTCATGCTAAATAGCTTTAGTATCAAATGAATATACGTTCCTTGGGTTAAGTCGAGCATCCTTTTAAATCTATCTATATAGATTTGTATCCCCAATTAAGATACTCTTCCCAAATCATTTATAGAGGAATGTTTAAAATACTTAATCTTTACTGATTGTAGCATTGGTATGTTATTCCTTATCCGTAGTATATCAATATATAATACTAAGAATGTTAAGACGCTTCCACTGACCCTTTTGTACACACTAGGTTCATCCTTATTTTTGATTAAATTAAACTTTTTTTATTGTCTCATCAAAATGAATGTTCCATGTTTGAGAAGCTTGCTTCAATCCATTTCTCTGAGTGTCTACAACTTTAACCTCATCGTATATAACTGGATCATCATCTTTTATGATGTGTACCTTATCATCATCATCTATGGTGAATCCATACCTCTCAGGTATCTTAAGTACTAGTCCAGATTTACGATTCAGTTGTGGTACAATAGGTCTATCTATAAGTTTCTCTTATTTAACTTATAGTGCTTTGTGGTTCTCGAACTCTTCAAGATTCTACTATCCTCCCACTAGCCCCTTCTATTATAAACACCTTTATCTTAGAAGGCAGCGTATTTCCCAATAAACACCTTTTTCTAAGTAGGATTATAAAACATATACCCTAAACTTACTTTAAGATGTCCCACAAATCTGCACTTGTCTAATCTTGTCCCAAGTTTATCCTTTGAAAACTTTTCTCATAAGTTGAACAACCCCTTATCTTAATATACTTAATATTAGGAATCCTCCCTGTCCATAACTCTTATAGAGTCTTGGGGCTGGATTTTGAGGTTACCTTTTCGTAGATATGCAACCATTTATAGGGCATTACCCCAGAAGGATATAGGAATGTCAGTAAAAATGATTATGGACAGCACTATGTCCAACAAGGTACTATTTTTTCTTTCAGATACACCAATAAATTATTCCATATCAAGAGGCGTCTATTATGAGAAAACTATTTAAGATGATCTAGAAACTTATTGCACAAGTATTTATTCCTTGATCTAATCGAAGAATTCTAATACTTTTCAATTAGTTTCACTTCTAAATTCTTTGAACTTTTCAAATAATTCACACTTGTATTTCAGCAAATACACGCATTCAACTCATTGAATGATCATCTCCTTTTCTTATACTAGTTTGTTCAATTTGCAAAATTATTTTCATGTAAATCAAGTTTACAAAATCCATTAAGTAATATTTCAATTCTATACAAAACATTATTATTATAAATATAACAACAATTGTTCTTAAATAAAATACCAAAAAATTTATTGTATAACAACAAAATAGAAATAATGTTTTTAATGAGAACTGAAATACAATAACAACTTATTGCCTTAATAGACTTGCCCATAGGCAATGCTAAACTATAAGTTCATATGGCTAATGCAATAACCTTTGCTTCATTTCCCACACACAGGATTACTTATCCCTTATTTAGCTTTCTACTTCTACTTGGTCCCTTCATAAATCTATATTTATGAGAACCAAAGCCGGTATCCAATACCCAAGAAGAATCTTAAGTTACAAAAAGATTTATTTTATTCATGAACAAAACTGTATTTGTAACTGAAGCTTTACTAAGCTTCTTCTGGTTAGCCACTACAATATGTTTCTCGCAGTTTCCTTTTCAATGTCCTGGCTTATTGTAGTGGAAGCAAACTCCTTTGCTATTCATATCAGTTTGGTTCTTATTATCCTTTGTTTTTGTCTTTTTATTTACCTTCTTTGAATCGTTCATCTTTTTAGAAGATCCTTTGGCCCCTACTAGTAAGACTTGGTCTTTCTTGGTTGGAAAGTGACTCTCAACATTTTTCAACATGTTAAGTAAATCGGCGATGCTGATATCTAGCTTGTTCATATGAAAAATTCACAACAATTGTGAGAAAGAGTTCGGAGTGACTGCAAGACAAATCTTGGCTCAAATCTCCATCCATGACAAAATTTATTATCATAATTGTTCAAATAATTAATCAAGTTAAGGATTTTTGTCTATATTGTGACGCCCCAAAAAATAGGAATACATCACCTATTCTGAGTCGCCAAATACATGGTACAAAATTCAAATACAACTTAATAATACAACTGTCGTGTAAAATACGACAAAACATAATCTAAGAGTTTTAATACGTATATTGTCATCTAGACAGTATACAAACTCAAAGGAGTCCTCATTACATTTATTGTCACACTATTTAATCAGAATAGTGAGGACTACTAATGCTATCATCTGGACCGTCACTCCTTTCCCCGATTTGTCCCAGCTATATTCTCATTTTCTGAAGAGAACAGTGAAAGAAAGGGTGAGCTCAACTAGCCCAGTAAGAAATATTATGACTAAGATAATGCAGAATAAATTATCAATAGTCTTCAACAATGTTAAACTGATAAAATACAATAGACATCAAGTTTAACTGTAGCGGAACAAGCAATCCATTATAAAAGTCAAGTAGAGAATAAAATCTACTATCTTCTATGATTTAAAATGTTTTCATCAATTTTTATCGCTGAGACTCAGCTTAATAAATAAACCACATCATCAAACCATCCTTGCACTACGGGCCAAGGATATTCATTAAATTATCAATGGTCATGACTATATAATTCATCTTTGCACGTAAACCAAAGATATATAATTCAATAAACAGCAGTCCATCTTCGCACGTAAGCCAAAGATAACTTTCATCACCATACAAGCATGAGGATGATAACAATGATATAAGCATTAATCAAACTAAAACAAGAATAAATATTAAAGACTTTAATTTTATCCAAATATTATCCATCACTTAAATAACTCATAATCTAATATTGTTAATATTATAACAATATTTTAATCACCTCTTAAACTTATAAACAATTTATTTCAATTGTTTACACTTTATCAAATAATGCCTTTAATCATTCAAAAATGTCATACTCATAAGATTTCATCACCAATGATCAAATCCTTTATCAACAATCTACATATACCTTGTATAGGATTTCCAAGCCATAAAATCCTATTTTCCAACTTTGTTACTTCACATAACATATTTAACTCATATGTTCGTAACTAAACTATTTTCATGAAAAATACCAAATCAGTCCCAAAAATATTTCTTTTCTTTGATTTAGAATAATATAGTCCCATAAAGAACATATATTTTTCTCAGAATTTTTAAAATTCATTTACTATTTTTCAAAAATCAATTTCCAATTAATTCCTTAAGAAAGTAGCTACCTCAAGTTTAACTCCAAAATTTCCCAAATCTTGGCAGGATCTTACACATGTTAACATGAGCCTCCAGTTTAAATTTTATGGTCATCGGAGTTATAGAACTCCGGTTATAGCGTTTTTTGTCGGAAAAATCTAAATATTGAAATGGACATAACTTGCTCATTTTAAGTCAAAAATGAGCTCATTTTTGGACAGGAGGTACCTTATACTATATATTTCATGTCCCAAAAGGCCAGAAATTTTCTCACAAATTAAGTGGCCGAAACAGCCCTTTTAAAAATCTGGATAGTAGCATTTGGGTAATTTCTAGCTTTTGACACATTTGCTAAAATCAGTCCACACAGAAATCTACAACATATTTTCCAGTGATTCCACTTGGAGATGCTACAAAACTCATAGATCTAACTCTAGAATTTGACCACACTCAAAAATTCAAAATATAATAGGAGATATGGTCAATTGAATTTCAGGTTCCATTTTCACCAAAATCTGATTTTCAACCCTTTGTGATTTCTAAGAAACTTTTATGTTTTCACATAATAACTAACATAACTCATCATAATACTTACTAATACTTCATATACCCATGATTTTCATCAGTCCAATGCTTGTATTATGACTCTCATCATAATCAACGTAACCAGATCATTTCCATAATTTAATAAGTAATGAATTTAAAGGATCATTCATCATGCATGTGGTAATCCATATAGACAGGTTATTCCAATAGAATAAAAAAGAATGGAATAACAGAAGGATTCACCATGCGTGCGATAGACTTTACAGACAGGTTATTCCCAATAGAATAATAAATAATGGAACCAGGTCCGGCTTAAAATGCACAGACAGGATATTTTGACAGAATAATAAATGCGGAATAATAAATAATGGAACTAAAACGCACAGACAGGATATTCTGACAGAATAATAAATACGGAATAATAAATAATGGAACCAGGTCCGGCGTAAAATGCACAAATAGGATATTCCGACAGAATAATAAATGCGGAATAATAAATAATGGAACCAGGTCTAGCATAAAACGCACAGACAGGATATTCCGACAGAATAATAAATTCAGAATAATAAATAATGGAACTAGGTCCGGCGTAAAACGCACAGACATGATATTCCGAAAAAATAATAAAGAATGAAATAATAGAAGAATTTCACCATGTATGCGGTACTTCGCATAGACAGGTTATTCTAACATAATAATAAGGAATGGAATAATAGAAGAATTTCACCATGTATGCGGTACTTCGCATAAACAGGTTATTCCAACATAATAATAAGAAATGAAATAATAGAAGAATTTCTCCATGTATGCGGTACTTAGCATAAACAGGTTATTCCAACATAATAATAAGGAATGGAATAATAGAAGAATTTCACCATGTATGCAGTACTTCGCATAGACAGGTTATTCCAACATAATAATAAGGAATGGAATAATAGAAGAATTTTACCATGTATGCAGTACTTCGCATAGACAGATTATTCCAACATAATAATAAGGAATGGAATAATAGAATTTCACCATGTATAGGTGATGAGTAAGTTTTTATACCCATGAATTGGATACATTCGGGCTTAATTTATTGTTGTTCTCAAGTCTTTCAGAATAGTTTTTTAAGTGTGTGTCCATTCATACATGTTTTATGTTGTTTTGTAGGATTTGGGACAAAAGTTACTTGGATCTACGTTTGGGGTGGCTAGATTCGCGTTTTCGGCTTGCCATTTACACAACAGTCACTTCAGAGCCAATTTGAGTATAGCTCCAGACCTTATTTTGAAACACTTAAAGAATGAAAGTTGTAGATATACTTCTCCTCTTTCTGAATCATCTTGAATCATCGAAATTGGAGTTCAGACGAAGATGTTATGGTCATTTTCCCAAAGGTCGTCGAAGCAAAAAATGTCAGAACATGTGGTAGCGCTGGGGGCCCCAAAATAGGCTTATGTCCAGCCCCGGGGCACTGGGGGTAGGGTTTGAGTGTCAATCCTAGCGCTGGGGCGCTGGGGAAGGGCTTGGTGATGGCCTGGAGGCGTTTTTGAGCGAATTTTGACACCTTTTTGACTCCAAATTGGATTGGGTTTGTTCCTAAGCTAAAAATTGGACTTGTAACCTATAAATACATGATGTAAGACATAAAATAAAGGGAGAATACATAGATTAGACTAGATGAAATGCTCCATTAAATTTGAATCTAAACCCTAGTTCTTAATTAGCCATTGAAGATTGAAGCAATTTGAAGAACACTGAAGATCCAGAGCAAGAGCAAGAGGCGATCATCAGATTTGCTGACAACAGATTATATTCTCTTCTCTTATCATTCTTTTATCTTTTAATGTCTATTCAGTTGTGGATTCTTGGTTTTAATTCATTAATTATGAACTAACTCTTTTATTAAGATTTCAATTGAACCTTTTATGGCTATAAATTAGTTATTTAATTTATTCCAATTATTTTTGTCAAAGTGAGTTGTTTATCTTGCCTTATGCTTATTGATTAATTATTTGATCAGTAATTACTTTGTTACTCTAGAAGGAATTGAAAGAGGAATTCTAGGGTTAGAACTGGACATGATATCATGTGACTTAGTTATTTGCACATTGAATAATTAGGTTTGTGAATAGAATGAAAATATCTGTTCGCCGCATGTAACACATAAGGAATCGGGATTGTAACGAGTTTAATTCAATTATTTTGCATAGGAATATAGTTAAATTAATATGGATTAAATAGAAGGAAATTGATCACTTGGAAAAGGACTTTTGGCATTTGAGAATTCCTGTTAACAATTCAGTAGACATAATAATTGGGATAATTGGATAATTGATTTATAGTTCATAATTGGGGATATTGGAGTCTTAATCCTTATTTACCTGAATTCAATCAAATCTTAGTTTTGTTTATTTGCTTTCTTTTAGACTAATCTCTTTTAATTGTTTAATTTAGTTTTCTTAATTAGAAAATTCATAATTTGCAATTGTTTAAATAAAATTGATTTGGTTAAGAGTTAGTATTTGGTAATTTTTATTAAATAATTTCTCGTGGGAACGATACTCCACTTTTACTTTATTACTTGTTGACCGTGTATACTTGCACGTATTCATTGATTGCGAAATCGATCAACAAGTTTTTGGTGCCGTTGTCGGGGAATTAATTTAATAATTATTTACCAATATTAATTTCAATCAAATTAGTCTTAATTTAAACATTTTTATTTTTATTTTAATTCTTTTCCTATATTTCTCTCTTTTCAGGTACCATGGATGAGTTTGAGTATCAATGGCCATACACGTTCTTGCCTCAACCAAGGGAAACAGGGATTGATGGACTTAATACATCTTCTATAGAGGCAACTTCGAAGACGTTGGAGGTTTGCGCAGCCATACGGAGTCGAAGGATGGCAAGAATGACTAAGCCAAGGGGAGAGGAGATTGACAGACTCGGGAAACTTTCTGCATTGTCAGCACAGATTGAGACACTTTCGAGGATATTTAAAGCTTTTGAAGCTCAACGTCATCAAAGTGTGGCGGTTACTTGTGATTATTGTGCTGGAAATCATATGAGTCATCAATGCGCCATCAGTTTTGAGCTGGTACAGTACGATGGTGATTACCCCAATAATTATGTCTATCCTAACAACTATTATCAGGATTGGGGGTATCACCCAGATTTTTCATGGAACCATACTCATCAAGATCAATTTTATGCTCAAGTCCAACGTACCCACCGGATTTCTCGTGTCCACCTCCACTACAACAGGAAGAAAATTCAAATTTGGAGGAAGCTTTGTCCAAGTTCATAGCTTCATGTGAGGAGAGGAGGATTAATCAAGAGATATTGAGTCAAAATTTTATGAACCAAACGGAACAACTAACCAATGCCTCGAAAATTTGTCCTCAATACACTTGGCTTTATGACATGGATGACGAGACTGATGATGAGCCCGAACCAAATCTGCAACCAGATGTGCCAAATGATATAGATGTTGAAAGAGAGGAAAGACTTGGAGACCAACAAAAGGATATCGGCGAAGATCTAACTTTGAGTACCAACAAAGATGAACCAATTTCATTAGTGTCCCATGTACCTTCTCCACCAAAGTTCAAGAATCCGGGCAGTTTTGCAAAACCATTCCCAATTGGCAGTCATGTCGTCGGCAAAGCTCTTTGTGACACAAGAGTTAGTACAGTTTTGGAGTGATGGTGGGGTGAAAAGGAGAAGATAGAGGAAGACTCCATTATGTTTATTAAGCTTCAATGCCCCAATCTAATCATAGACATAATGGAGAAAACACGTAGTTGTTGGACGTTCTTAATAGGGAACCTATCTACAAAGAGCATGTTAGGTGACTTCAATTCAAGGGTTTTTGCTAATGGGAACCTCCCAAAAGAGACATTGCTTCTGATGGATGGAGGGTTCCTCAATTTTCATAGGGGAATTGGATAGAGAATTGAAGAAGTCAGGCTGAGACTATAAAACAAGCGCTTATTGAGAGGCAACCCAAGTTTAATTTTTATTTTTAGTTTTTATTAAGTTTTATATTAGTAGTTTTGAATTTGCATTTATTTAAAATTTAATAAATATGTTTCTATCATGGTTTACGGGTTATTCAAGTCAAATTCAAGTGTGGTGCCCAATTTGTTCCATGTGTCTAGCATATTCTCCAAACTTAGCGGACAAGGAGGAAGATTGCTATATTTTCAGGGAAGTCCTCTGCTTTAATTTTTCTATCTTAGTCATTGAGGACAATGTCTAGTTTAAGTTTGGGGGCATTTTAGTGTCGTATTGCATATAGTTAGTTATCTGCATAGTAGTTCATTTTTTTATGTGTTAGCATTGTGTTTTTTTAGGTTGCATATAATACATGGTAGTTATTTGTATATTCATATATGTGTTGCATTAGTATGTGCTCATGTAGTATAATTGCATTTTTTTTATTTATTTTTTTTCTCATACATGAAGCTGTGTGATCGATTAGTGTGGTCTTAGCTCGGCCTATGATAAGATTGGTTTTGGATGTTAACTTAAACAGTGTTGATAATTGATGATGCGTTCTAATTTTAATCATGATGATAATCTGAGTCTATCTTAAACTTATGTAACCGGTTAGCATTTAAAGTTTAACTGTTTTAATCCACTTGGTTCAAGGGTTTCATAATTTGTTTCTGAGGGAAAATCTTAGTTAAAATGTAAGGAAATTAGTAAACTGGCGGTAAAGATTGGAATGAGGTAAAAGCTTGAGTTTGGGGGAATCTATGGGATATATATATTACAAAAAGAAAAAAAAGGGAATGACGAAAAAAGAAGAAGAAAAATCCAGAAAGAAAGGAAAAAAAGAATAAACACAGTGGCATGCTTGTCTAGTTTTGTGGCCTTTGTTACTTGAGTAAGTAAGCCCGAGGGGATTGTCTTTACACCTAGCGCCCTAAGGTCTTAATGGCTTGGGAGTCGTTGGTCGAAAGCTCGTTAAGGTAGTACTGAAAAGCCTAAGGGAATAAGACATTACACAGCCATGAGAAAAAAAATGAATAAAACACGAGAAAGAGCAAAAATGCCCTCGTGGTTGAATAAGAGTATAAATAAATCTTGTATTTACCCTTAAACTTGGTAATTGCTTAGTTTTAACTGGAGTTGTCATGTTCATAAAAGTAATTGAATTGGAACTAAAATTTTCCTTCTAAGAAGTTTGTTATGTGATTATTTTGAACGGTTGTTGGTTAGAATGGTTCACAAGCACACACACAACATGGGTGATGGTAGGTTTGGATTGACTAATTGGTTAGAGTTATGAATTTTAACTTGATTGAATATATTGTTTGAGTATCATTGGTATCTTTGAGGCCTGTTGCTATATATCATACTGATTTATTACTCGATTCGTAGGTATATTAGGAAGTAGATCATGCATATGCATTCATTTAGTTGAGTTAGTTTGTTTGTTTTTGCTTGAGGACAAACAACGGTTTAAGTTTGGGGGTATTTGATGAGTGAGTTTTATACCCATGAATTGGATACATTCAGGCTTAATTTATTGTTGTTCTCAAGTCTTTTAGAATAGTTTTTAAGTGTTTGTGCCCATTCATGCATGTCTTATGTTATTTTGTTGGAATTGGGACAAAAGTTACTTGGATCGACGTTTGGGGTGGCTAGATTTGCGTTTTTGGCTTGCCATTTACACAACAATCACTTTAGAGCCAATTTGAGTATAGCTTCGTACCTTATTTTGAAATGCTTAAAGAATGAAAGTTGTAGATCTACTTCTCCTCTTTCCGGATCGTCTGGAATCATCAAAATCGGAGTTCGGACGAAGAAGTTATGGCCATTTTACTAAGGGACAACAGAGCAAAAAATGTCAGAACATGTGGCAGCGCCGGGGCGCCCAAAATAGGCTTATGCCCAGCGCCGGGGTGCTGGGTGGCAGGGTTTGAGCGTCAAGCCCAGTGCTGGGGCGCTGGGGAAGGGCTTGGTGATGGCCTGGAGGCGTTTTTGAGCGAATTTTGACACCTTTTTGACTCCAAATTGGTTTGGGTTTGTTCCTAAGCTAAAAATTGGACTTGTAACCTATAAATACATGATGTAAGACATAAAATAAAGGGAGAATACATAGATTAGATTAGATTAAACACTCCATTAAATTAGAATCTAAACCCTAGTTCTTAATTAGCCATTAAAGATTGAAACAATTTGAAGAACACTGAAGATCAAGAACAAGAACAAGAGGGGAGCATCAGATTTGCAGACAATATATTCTATTCTCTTCTCTTATCATACTTTTATTTTTTTAATGTCTATTCAGTTGTGGATTCTTGGTTTTAATTTATTAATTATGAACTAACTCTTTTATTAAGATTTCAATTGAACCTTTTATGGCTATAAATTAGTTATTTAATTTATTCCAATTATTTGTGTCAAAGTGAGATGTTTATCTTGCCTTATGCTTATTGATTAATTATCTGATCTATAATTACTTTGTTACTCTAGAATGAATTGGAAGAGAAATTTTAGGGTTAGAACTGGACATGATATCATGTGACTTAGTTATTTGCACAATGAATAATTAGGTTTGTGAATAAAATGGAAATATATGTTCGCCGCATGTAACACATAATGAATTGGGATTGTAACGAGTTTAATTCAATTGTTTTGCATAGGAATATAGCAAAATTAATCGGGATTAAATAGAAGGCAATTGATCACTTGGAAAAGGGCTTTTGGCATTTGAGAATTCCTGTTAACAATTCAGTATACATAATAATTGGGATAATTGGATAATTGATTTATAGTTCATAATTGGGGATATTGGAGTCTTAATCCTTATTTACCTGAATTCAATCAAATCTTAGTTTTGTTTATTTGCTTTCTTTTAGACTAATCTCTTTTAATTATTTAATTTAGTTTTCTTAATTAGAAAATTCACAATTTGCAATTGTTTAAATAAAATTGATTTGGTTAAGAGTTAGCATTTGGTAATTTTTATTAAATAATTTCTCGTGGGAACGATACTCTACCTTCACTTTATTACTTGTTGACCGTGTATACTTGCACGTATTCATTGATTGTGAAATCGATCAACAATAGGGTAGCCCGTGTATACAGGTTATTCCAACAGAATAATAAAGACTGAAATAACAGAAGTTCTCTTCATGAATATGAAAAAAATAATATCCCTTACCTTAGAAAAAACTGGATATTGGAATAGAAAGGTAGCAGACTTCTCTTCTTCTTTCTCTCTATAAATTTTTTCTCTATAATTTCTCTCTCTAGAGTTTTATTGAATTCGTAAGAAACAATGAAGGAATGAACTTCAATTTATAGGAGAAATGACTGAATAGTAACTAATTCATGAATGGTCCAGATTGATTTACTTCTAAACGGACGGTCCATATTAATTTACTATTAAAACTTTAAACCAACGGTCCATACTGATTCAGTATTAAACTTTAAACCAACGATCCATATTGATTTACTAATATAATTTCAACCAACGGTCTGAAAAATTAGCACATCTCCTCATGGAATAATATTGTACCCAAAAATGATTTGCACCGAAAAAAAATATATTTTGTTCGGGTGAATAGTATCCGGTGAATAGTAACTCGTGAATAGTAACTCGTGAATAGTAACTCATGAATAGTAACTCCGACACAAAAAATACCCCGAATACCCGATTGAATAATATAACTTCCAGACATCAATTATTATCGAAATAAATGTCGACTTCCACTAACACTAATAATTCCAACACAATAGAACTATCAATTTCATCTTTAATCAACACGAGCTTATTCATCATTAATATTATAACTCACAATATTTAACAACCAGATCGTTCCCAGGAAAGAGGAGGCTTTCCACTAAGGATTTCTCCATATTGGCGTGCAATTAGGTGACCAAACCTCTACTTGACAGAACTTCTAGACATTGTAAATATTGCAATTTAATAATATGAACAACTTTATCGTCTCAATTATTGATTTAATAACATATCATATTATGCAGATGATACTGTGATAATAACTGAATCAATAATATGAGAGATATGATGCAGTAATTACTGAAGCAATAATTGAGTATAATTGAGTGACTTCTCATGTAAGCATCAATAATCAATACCGTGTGCTACTATGTAACCACGCGTATTACTTTACTTTTACTACCGAGTAGTTCAACAGTTTTAACGATAAAACTTCCGCCGTTATTTTCATAAAAATAATTCTGTCGTTTTATTACTACGACAATACTTTCGTTGTGGGTTCACCAATGATTGTGCCGTCGTACGGATATTCCCCGACAAAAAGAATATTCCCCGACCAATCGAATATTATTCAACAACTTGCAACTTTGCAAAATTTATAAATATTACCCACAACTATAACATTATATCAAATCCATACCATAATATTAAAAAATATTTCGAGAAATTTAAATCTTTATTCATAAAATTTGGAGTCTCACATATACTGTAGTGCAATCGGTCATTCTAGATCGAAAGAGCTCATTAGATATCTGATATTTATCAGTCCATCTTTTCTCATCATCAACTACTTGATGTGTAGGAATATAGAAAGAGTATCCATAGTTTTATACTGACGCTGAAGCTCGTTATTCATGGATGCGAGCATGATGCATTGAGCCAACTGTACATCATCCTGCCACTTTCTAAAAGTGGAAATCTCTTCCTCAGAGGCATTTCTACAACCATTTTAGGGATGTGTATTAAGGATAAAAGATAGTTTTTCGACCGTGAGAACTATTCTCAAATTTCTTAACCAATCCGTTTAATTCGAATCGTTAATTAGCATCTAATATCCTCCGCAGTGATAGTAATTTTGACATTGTAAAATTCTGTAAATAAATTTGTAATTTAACAACATTATAACAAACATTCTTTTATTAATTACCAAAATAAATTAGGTCTTGTTTTAAATTGGTATCTCTCACTATTTTTCTTCAAACTATATTACTCTCGCTTATATAGTTCGGCAAAATCTAATTAAAGATTTGCTAGTGAGAATAAGGATCTCATTTCAAATATATATATATATGTTTGTGGTGACACAACAAACTATATATAAATAAATAGGTAGATAACTCTTGTCTATTACATCATTATGTAACTCCTTTTTTTTGCCACTTTGATTATTTTGATCCAGTGGTGGCACATCCGAATCAAAAATATCCAAGTTAAATCCAACTTAGCACTTCCATATATTCAAAAAGAAAAATATTGTCCTTGTTGTGACAACCCATATTTTTAGAAATTATTTAAATAAAAATTTAATAAATAAAATTCTTATTATAAGATATTTTGAGTTTGAGTATATATATATATATATATATATATATATATATATGTGTGTGTGTGTGTGTGTGTGTGTGTGTGTGTGTGTGTGTGTGTGTGTGTGTGTTATATTGTGAAATATGTGATTTGGTGTAAAGAGGATTGTATATTCATGTATTGGAAAAAAGAGGTTAATTAATTATTAATGATACTATTGAAGAAATTAAATAAAATTGTTATGAAAAGGAAATTAACTGAGTAACATTAATTAATTTGATTAAGTTAAAATTATATTATGAGAGAATATAATTTAATTATTATTGTAACGATAGAAATTATTATGAATTAAATTTCGTTGTGAGAAATTCATTTAATTTAAATAGTGAATTAATATAATTATTTTTAATAAAAATGAGAATGTATTATATTACATATAAATGTATTATGTTAATAATTTGATTTTGAGTCTTGTAAATAGTTAAAATATTTATCGAATAGAATAAATATTTTAGTTGGAATATTTATGAAATAAATATTCGATGAAAATTATTAGGGAATAATTTGTTTAAATATGATAATATTAACTTAATTTATGTTAAATGATTTTATAATCAGTGCATATTTTATTACGCAAATATAATTTAGTTAAATAATTAAATTAGAGAATTAAAGATTTATTAATTAAATTGTAATTGTTTTAGGATAAGTGTTTAAATAAAATGAAGTGTAACATATGATAAGAAGATTATTAAAATAAACTAGAATAAGTTTAATAAAGTTAAACCAAACAAGGTGTTATGACCTTTAGTGGGTTGTAACTGTTGAGAGCCTTAACTTAGCGTAAACCATTTGTCAGTTACGTATTATTTTGCTAAGTCTAAAGAGCAAATACAGAGAAGAGGGGAAGATAAGAAATTCTCTGAGAAATTGAGAAGAAGGACTGAGATTCTAAGAAGGAAGAAGAAGGATAGTCAAGGCTCTCCTAATCAATTTAAAGAAGAAATCAAAGGTAATAACTTGGTTGGAAAATCTATTTTGTGTTCTTGAATATACTTCTCTGTAAAGGGATTTTTGGTAGATAATTTGTTAAAGAATTGTTGTTAAGTGTTAATGGGTATGAATTATTCATTTTTATATCATCTATAAGTGGATTTTGAGTAATCAAATCCATGAAGATATGTTTTAAAATAAGAATTGAGTTTTTGGTTGAATATGTATATTTTGGTCAATTTTGAGACTAAAATTAGTTATAAAATCATGATGAAAACCTAAAATTGATGATGAATGTTGTAAGAACGTTGAAAAATGAAAAGAACGCAAGTTGAATAAATTAATTTGGTTAAGAAACGAATTCGTAGTAAATGAATTCACTAAAAATGTTAAAACATGAAAATTTAGTATGAACATGAGTTTTGAGTCAAGATTTGGGTTAGTTAATGTTTCTGTAAATTTTTGATTTTCTGATATGCTTTAGATCTATGAATTACGAATCCATAGAGTCGAAAACGTACTGATTTGGATGTGTATAACTCGAGTTATGAAGGTTGGAAGGAGAAAGGATTAAAAATTCGTAAGAACAGCAAAACTGAAAAATAATCACATACTATTCTACTAGGGGGCACTACAGCGCTGCCCCAAGGCTATTTGGGGCCTTGCAGTGCTAGAGCAATTGTCAGGTTGGACTATTTTGACCTCCTGTAGTAAAACAAGCATAACTTTTCCATACAGACTCCGATTGAGGCGATTCAAGATGATTCGGAACGAGGACGAGTAGACCTACAACTTTTGTTCTTTAAGTTTATCATTTTGAGGTCGTTAAAAGGGTTAAAATGGTCATTTGTGGGACTAATGTGCATTCAAAGGCAATCGAAGGGCGTCGGGCATGTACGTATGCAAGTGTAGTGCTTCTGACGATAAAAGATGTCGTTCTAAGTTATAATACATGAATATTAGTAAATATAATGATGCTTAACATTAATAAATGATGTTTTAGATAAGTTGTATAAGTATACTAAGTGTACGTAAGAGAGACGAATCTGGCGTGTGACGAATAAACGTCGAAACGCCGTGACAAGTGTTAATGAACTTAAAAAGCGTTTAAATTCAATTGAAGTGAACATTATAATATATGGAATGGGGTTAATATAAAACCAATAAAGAGTCCTAGCAAGACTTAAACACTTGAATGAACTTCGGGTTTGACCTAAGAAGAAATATAGTGAGATATAAGTCGAAAGTTAACACAATCAAATTGAACATTGTGTATTGATTAATATGAAGGGTTATGGGATGTAGAGTAAAGTTTATATTACAACTACTATATGTTGCTATGTAACTAATAGTTGAGGTGCACGATTATATAATTATGTAGGGCACGTGAAGTATAGATAGCTGTAAGTTGTTAATTTGTTATTGGTAAACAACGATCAAGGCAAGTCTTTCAATTTCTATTTGCTATGTGAACTTGATGATGAACTATTTTAAATCTTTACTGCAAAGAGCATGATGTGTTATATATATTGAAAGTATGAAACGTTAAAGTCAATTTATGACTACATTGATTGAGTAAAGAATGTCGATTGAGTAAGGAACTCAATCTTTATACATGTTATATGAACTGCAGCATGTATGTTATGTTAGTCCAATGATTATGAGATGTATGTTGAGCATGTTATTATGTGTTACGTGATGCATAAAAACTGTTAGATTTGCTGGGCTGTCGAGCTCAACCTTGCAAATAACCATTTTTGTAGGTTAAGGATTCAAGGTAACGCTATGTGCTATTTGAAAGACATGAATCAGATGTAATGCATGAAGATTTATATACTTTGGCTGAGTTGTTATTATTTTGGACCATGTTTAAGGTTCCGGATGATATACTTGATAATGTATGATGTTTAATAGATGTTGAGTTATAAAGTTTAAATTTTGTTTGATGTATAGAGGGTATTCATCCTGGATGTAAGTTTTATTTATTAACTCTTATTAAGTGAGTAATAAACTAATTATGGTTCAAAAATAGGTACAGATAATGGTTTTGAGAAATGCACTTAATGATTTATAATGTGAAACTTCATATTTAGTTGTAAAGTTTGAGCTACCCAATGTATAAGGAATATCGAGCTGAAATGTAAGATTTTATATAATAACTCTGATGAAGCGAATCATAAAATAAATTTGATTCAGAGATGTGTAGATGATAAAGGTTTTGATTTAGGGAATTACAGTAAGAAGACAGATATTTTTTTAATTATTCTGTATTTTATTAAGTTTAACATCGATTAATGATGTAATGTTAGAATAAAGATGTATTGTTAACGACCAAGGTCGAAAGTTAAATTGTATGAATTTTGGGGTCGTTACACTTGTGGTGACAAAACAAATCAGCATTATTCTATTTCTTTATAGGCATCAAATGTGAAGAAAATAACATCTCAAAAAATTAAGATAAGCCTTGTGGTGACACAACAAACTTATAATAATTAATTGATACTCTATTATTTTTATCTTTAAAGAGTTTATTATTAATTTGTCTCATCTTGTTTAACGTGCATGCATATATATATATATATATATATATATATATATATATATAAATAAAATAAGCGTCATATTAATTTACATGTGAAGCATGTTGTATAATATATAATATATATAGTATAAGCATGCACAAATACACTACAAGGAAAACGGCTAATTCCGGCAGAATATTTCGTCGGAAATAAGGTTATTCCGTCGAGAATACCTTATTTTTGACGGAAAAACCCATCGGAAGTTCGGACAAATATATTACCGTCGAGCTTATTTCCGTTACAAATTCGATTAGAAAAACGTATTTACGAGGGACTTATTACCGATGAACTATCCGTCAGAAAGAACCTATACTCGACGAAATTTATCCCGTTGAAAAAAAATTGCCAAATACAGCTTGCCACGTGGCCCAACATGAAAAGTGGTATTTCTTTAATTCCAACGGAATGCTTATCGGAAATAACGTCAAATCTGTCGAAAATAGTAATTTATAAAATAAATTAATTTCATTATTTTTGTTCGAAAATAACAATTTTTAGCAGAATTTTCGTCGAAAATAACAATTTTTTTTACTGTAACATTTTTACCACAACAATACATATAATAATTTTCAACCTATAATACAACTACATCAAATAACCAGCAACAACATATATATCATAATCAACCCATAATACAACGTTGTATATACTTTTCTTTGAATACATCTAACGTTAAATAGCAATGTCAATTAAAAACTAAACTATAAAGAATAACAACACAACTAAACTAAACTTATAAACTACAATGATGTATCTTATAAACTTCAAAACTAAACTACAAAAATATAAACAATGATCATGTACGGATAACAATGGTGTTTATATGTAGAGTGTATATACTTTAATATAGTATAACTTATAAACTAAAATAAACAATGAAATGGCGCCGAATTATCACTATGTGCCTATACAATATTACCACCAGTAAGATCAGAGTCATCTGGTGGGGGTCGACGATGCTGCTCGGGTGTCCAAAAATCCTGCTCGTCATCACCATCGATAGTATCGTCACCCTATTGACACAATTAAAAATAAAAAGAATTAGTCCGTATGAGAGAATCAAAATAGACAGTATGAAAATTAAATAACATGCAAATTAATAAGCTTAAAATAAATATAATACCTGAGTAGGTGGGGCTGACTCCCTATCGGGCCAAAAGCCTCAGAGAGTAAGGTAACCACCAACCAGAGCACCTCGTCGCGTATCGCGACAAACTGCTTCTACGGGATACCTGTACTCTCGACGATCGCCCGTACTGCAATATCCTGCGCTAGTTGGTGAAGGCAAGCTCGGTTGGGCAACTCCTGATGACGGATAACTGGATTCGTACGAAACGTCTCTGATATAGTCGCCATGATCCACTAAAAAATGTGGTCATCCAAGCCAGCGCCTGTATGAGATGGTCCAACGGTGCTCTCGGACGCTGGCGCTGGCTAGAGCCTGCAAAAACAAATAAATCATTACTAATAATATTTGCAATTAAATTATATTAACTTATATAGCATAAAGAATATTACCTCTAGGTAATGTATATGTCGGTATCCTCGGAACGCCCGACACTTGATACCTGTTGGTACTACTACTAGGGGGATCCTGAGACGCGACCCATAGTCTCAACTTATCATCCCGAGATAATACAATTTCAGGCGGGGGAATGGTGGAATATAACGACTCAGCACCCCCCCTAGCAGCCTCCAACTCAGCTATACGTTGGTCCCGAAGCTTCTGAAATCGGTCCTGTAATTTATTTTACGACATTGAACCTTAATGAAATGATTATATCAACTACCTAATATTAATAATTATATACATTAATTTCTATTTGTCTTACCCGTATAGCTAATGATGCGGGAGACATATTAGAATCCTTCGGCGTGTGGGCTCTATTCCAACTATAGCATGGTAAGAGGTCGGCCCAAGCTAACCCGCATGGCCTAATAAATATATGAAAATAATATTTAATAATTATGATAATGATAATCTAGTAATTAAAGAACTAAATTAAGATACTTACCGATTTCACTTCCTCAAATGACCGTAAGCCGGTAGTGTGTACGACTCGGAGCTGGTCATGATTCTTTTTTGCCTGCTCAGACTTTTTCTTGAAGTCATCAGCGTCCCAGTGTGCACATATAACCGCCCATATTGCATCGAAGACTATGTGAGGCTGATGATCACGTATGGTAGTCTTAGACTGCTCAATAACTACCCAGGCAGCCCACTGTCTCATCTCGGACATCCAGTCGAAATAGTTCTTTGCAACATGTGCAGTAATAACATTGTCGCCGGCTACCTGTGAGACACTCTTCTCATATCTAAAATAAATCTATACAAATAATGTTAAAATATTAGAAATTGATGATAATACCTAGAATCTCACTTAATTTAAGTTATATGATTCGACTTACATGGAACTCTTGCAACACAGTAGTCATATATTGTGCATCATACTGCGGGAACTGAGTGAATCGCATACATCCTTTAGGTAGGTGTGTCAAGCAAATGGCTTGTAGCGTATGCTTAACGACCAGGTCCAGGATACTGCAATAATTCAAAATATATGTGTTACTTTAATTCATGCAATCATATAAAGTAATTTATATGCATGAGTTATATTATAGTTGACACGTACAGCACCGAGTCGACATCAACTATAACAACCTCTGGCTAGGCCGGCGGATGCCCAAATAAGTCAAATTTAATCCCTCGCTAACATCGACAAACAGTATCTATAACTATGTATAGTATTTCATTATGTGTTAAATAAAATTGGCATAATAAATTAAATTAAAAAAAAGATGGAAACTTACTAAATGATGACGACGTCCCTCCTAGGAGCCATCGCCAGATCCTGTACGACCACCCCCGCAGCGACATCCACCGCTGTTTCTAGCCATAATTGTGCTACTATAATTTAAAAAATGAGAACATTTATTTCTACTAAAATTATCTTAATAAATGTAGTTTTTATTAGTGAATTATTTAAAAATAGCAATAAGTTGAAGTTAAGACTTACTACGTCGTCAAACCCATTAGAATTAATATCAATTTCATCTTCAGATTCAGTCTCTTCCTCATCCGTATCAATTAATGTTTCGTCGTTATCATCTTTTACAACAATATAATCACTAACAATAATGTCATCATTGACTTCTTCATCATCGAGTACGTTAACGACATCTTCTGCCAACACATCGTCATCATCTAGCCGTACGTGGCTGGGATTGCTAACTTGTTCTTGCAACGGGTCATCCGTTCCAAACAAATCAATACCATCAAAAGCCTTAGTTTTCATTGTGACAAATGTATACCAGGGAGTTCTAGAATTTGCTACATTAGGAGCGTAGTACACTTGAGTTGCTTAGATGACTAATACGAATATGTCATCAGACTGTAGCTTTGACTTAATATCTATTACAATCAAAATTAACACCCTTTTCATTATCAAACCAACGACATTTAAATGTAACAACATTTTTACCTCCAGGATAATTGAGCACAACCATGTCCTCTAATCGTTTGTAGTAATTGGACTCAGAATTTTGGTAACAACTTCCCAACACGACAATGCCAGAATTGACTAATGTCAGTTCATTCAAGTCATCAACCATAAATCTATACCCATTAACGATACAGCGTGGATATGAACTAATAAGTTTATACGGACAAGAAATAACATCTCTAAAATGATCATAGGCATTATCTTCTTCAACCCTTCTCTTAAACCACTATTGAAAATTTTCATTGGTGAATGCTTCCACCTGTGCTGTAGTTAGTCCTGGGTTAGAAGCATACGCTTCATTTTCGAATGAACTGAAATAATAATAACATGGTTAAATTTGCGATAACAGGGCAGGGAAATATTTTAAACTCGACAAAAACTAATACATACTTAATGTATGTCGATACTTTGGTCATATTTAGAAGTACGTATGTAGATATAATTTTTGAATCTTTGTCAGTTAGGTAAGTCATCGTCTCTGCGCCAAATGGTTTAGCCAGATAAGAGAATACAGTTAACTCATCAGCACGAGATTGGGATCCGCCAACCTCATTCTGACTAAGATGATTGTGTTTCATTGAGACTACATCCTCAAAGTACAAGGAGCAAAAGTTGACAAGATCTTACTCTGTATAGCATTCAACAATAGAGCCCTCTACACGAGCTTTGTTTTTCACTTTCTGCTTTCATCGTCGCATGTACCTGTTAGTAAAATGATTGAAAGACATTAATTTAGAGTATTAAGTATAAATGTCATCAAAGTTGCACACTATAGATGATATTACCTCTCAAAAGGATACAACCAACGATATTACACAAGTCCTCCAAGCTTAATCTCATATGGTAGATGAATAGGCACATGCTCCATCGAGTCAAAGAACCCTGGAGGTAAGATCATTTCAAGCTTGCACATTGTCATCACTATATTTTTTTTTCAATCTGTTCCACACCACTGTATTTTATAACCATTGAGAAAAGATCCCAAAAGAAATTTAAAAGTTCGGTCAAGGAGTCAATAATTTTTCTGGGTAGCATCTCACGAAATGGAATTGGCATTAACTTTAGCATGAATACAAGACAATCGTGACTCTTGAACCCAGTTATTTTATATTGCTGAACCTTACTGCAACGAGATATATTAGAAGCATAGGCATCTAGGAGCTGCAATGCACTTACCCACTTGCAAATGTCGTCAACCTATTGCTTGGTAAGAAAAAAAAGTAACTTTTGGCTTTGAGTTGTTAAGACGGAGCCACAATTCACGCCTGATGTTCTTAGCCTCCAAATCTTTACGTGAATTTTCATTGTCTTTTGTTTTACCACTCGCATCTAGCACGGTGTAGAACACGTTCTCGAATACATTTTTTATTGTATGCATGACATCTATACAATGACGAATTGATAGTGTGACCCAATAGGGCAACTCAAACCAAATAGGCGAATGAGTCCAGCTATGAGTTTTCCCGTACCCTATTGCTTTCAACTTGCCATGCTCCTTCCCTGGCGGTGGAAATTTCAGATCATTGAGCCATCCCAAGACCTAATTCCCCAACAATCGACCAATAACACCCTTCTTCTCTGTCTTTCTGTTAAACTATGCAGACATCTTTTTGTAATTGTGTTCAGTAGGCAAGAATCTACGAACAGTTCCAAAGAAAATAGTTTTCCGACTATGCAGTAGTTTAATTTAAAAAGAAAAATAAGAATTGTTATACAAACTAAACAAAAGAAAATTTTACATTGGTAATAAATTAATAGGATATAAACTAATTGAACTCTGTTTTGATATAACCATATCGGAGTTAAATTGTATGTTTTCAATATTTCAATTATGAAGTTTGTAATTTTTTTGATGAAAGATAAGTGTAGTGAAAATTTTATATTAAAAACGAAATTACATTGACCTTGCAAAAAGTTTTTAATAAAAAAACTTATGAAATTCATCATTGTATAATATAATGAAATATTCCAAAACTTGTATCAATTTTAATTAATACCCGTATTTTCACGCGTAAGAAAGCTAGTACCATTAAAGTTAAGAGTTCATTGGCTAAAATATTTTTTATGAGTATTAGTTGCATAAAGCATCTCTGAGGAATTCACCATAACTTTATACCTTCATCAAATTAAATTAAATAAAGAGTGGTGCCACAAATATTAAGTTTTCGCAGGTGGTGTTGGAGAAATAGTAGTAGCAAGAACAGTATTAACAAGACTAATAGCCGAACAAAATTGAACAAAATTGGAACAACTTAGCTGTTATATGAAAGAAGTCGAGGCGTAGCAAAGTTACTGTCCTAAAAAGTGATTCCGCCCTCACTGGTTAGAAACCTTGGTACAGTTGAGCTCCAATGGCGTTCACCCTCTAGGATTCAACGGCAAGCCTTCGATTGCGTGTAGTCGCAGAAGAAGACTATGGACCTGTCTTTATGGATTGCCCAGAGTATACGAACAAATTATAGAAATAAGGATAAGGAATAGTGTATTGTGTAAATTTCTGTATATGCTTTTTTCTTTCCCTGAAGCAGAATCAGTTTTTATAGGGAGAAGAAGAAGAACGTTGGGAACCAACGGTAAAAGGAATGTTGCAAGTTTACGTTGAGGAAATCAACATCGTTTAAGGTTTAATTGGGAGTTACATAAAAAGTAAATAAGAATTACGTTGGGGATTAATGATGAAAATGGCTAGGGTATTTAGGTTTAGTATAAAAAAGAAATATAAGGGATTTTAAGCAAAATAATGGGCTACCTGGGTGCACCCGCGAAAGCATAATCGTCTGGATTGGTGGCGTATCGCGTGTACACACGCACTAAGGTTTTCTGACTGAAAGTCCAAAAACAAAGCTTGGTCTCGCCCAATTCCTTAGTCGTCCTCATGTACGCGAGTCCATCCCTTTTACACAACCAAGTTACTAGACCCAAGCCAACATGTACTTATATACACATAGAAAGTTTTCAAAATAGATGATATGGGACTTTGAAAAAACCATAAAATTTTGGAGCATAACCAACAATCCCCCACACGATCCGAAATTATCAAAGAGAGAAAAATTAAAAAAAATATGAGAAGGGCAATGGATTTTAATTACATAACGTCAATACCTTGTGGGTTTGAATCGACACTTAGTGGAACAAGCTGATGATTGTAGATTATAGGTGAACTATATTCTTGAACCTATTATCTGTGATACAATCAATTGAACTTGCACACATATCTTAAATCCAAAATCCACACAAGTTCGCTGTTAGGCGCGTTCAAGGCCATGCGCCATATCCCAGATTTTTCATAAAGGCTCTAGAGAGTTTGCCAAGGACTCTCATAGGAAGCGACCTACACTTCTACCTTTATATAGGTGAACCCATCAAGTGTATACTGACATACACCACCCTTTAGGTCTATGAGTTTCATTAAGAATCTAACCAATTCATCCTATCTCAATTTGTCAGTAAGCACCACATACACACAAGGAGAAATATTAATAATTGTAGTGCTTTAATTAAATAATTACATGACTTGTTATTACCCATTGAACCCAATTTATGGGATCTCTAATCACATGGGTTGGGTTTCCATCACATATTATTTACTCAAAACATTGGCAATAGTCCTATCCCTTTGGATGCTTCTTGGACTACCTTTTTACTCAATCCCTTAGTAAGCGGATCCGCTAGGTTCTTTTCAGACCTCGCAAATTCCATGGAAATAACCCCGTTACTGATCAGTCCTCGTACAATATTGTGCCTCAAGCGAATGTGTCTCTGTTTTCTATTATAAACTTGGTTCATTGCCCTGCTAATAGCTGCTTGAGAATCACAATGCAGAGAAATAGAAGGAATCGGCTTATACCACAATGGTATATCAGCCAATAAATTCCTTATCCATTCTGCTTCTGTACCTGCCAATTTTAAAGCAATAAATTCAGATTCCATAGTAGATCTAGCAGTACAAGTTTGTTTAATAGATTTCCAAAAAACAGCTCCTCCACCTAAAGTAAACACATAACCACTAGTGGAGTTTGTTTCATCATTATCAGATACCCAATTAGCATCACAATATCCTTCTAAAACACTAGGATGACTAGTAAAATGTACACCTACATTAACTGTTCCTTTTAAATACCTCATTAGTCGTGACAATGCATTTCAATGTTCTTGTGAAGGATTATGTGTATATTTGCTAAGTCTACTAATGGCATATGCAATATCAGGTCGAGTACAGTTCATTAAATACATTACACTACCAATGATTCTAGCATATTCAACTTGTGCAATACCATTCCCTTTATTTTTCTTTAAATGCACACTAGAGTCATAAGGGGTTCCTAATGGTTCTTCATTAAAGAAATTAAATTTCTTAATAATATTCTCCACATAATGAGACTGTGACAAAACTAAACCATTTGCATGTTTATTTATTTTCATGCCAAGAATCAAATTCGCTTCTCCTAAATCTTTCATGTCAAATTTAGAAGATAAAAACTATTTAGTAGTTTTCACAACTTTCTCATCAGTACCAAATATTAGCAAGTCATTCACATATAAACAAATAATCACACCATAATTTCCATTGAATCTACTATAGACACAACTATCAGATTCATTTGTCACAAAATTATTAGACAAGAGAGTTTTATTAAATTTGTCATTCCATTGTTTTGGCGCTTGTTTCAAACCATATAAAGATTTTACAAGTCTACACGCTTTATGTTCTTCACCTTGAACAAAACCTTCAGGTTGACACATATATATTTCTTCATTTAACTCTCCATTCAAAAAAAGCAGTTTTAACGTCCATTTGGTGGATTATCAATTTATGAATAGAAGCCAAAGCAATTAAAATTCTTATAGTTGCTAACTTAGTTACTGGTGAGTAAGTGTCAAAATAATCAAAACCTTCCTTTTGAGTAAACCCTTTTGCTACAAGTCTTGCCTTAAATTTATCAATAGACCCAAGAGCTTTTAACTTCTTTTTAAACACCCATTTACATCCAATAGGTTTACATCCTCTAGGCAAATTAACTAGTTCCCATGTATGGTTAGACATAATAGATTCTAGTTCACTATTAATAGCATCCTTCCAAAAATTTGCATCAATAGATTTCATTGCTTCTTCATAAGTTTTAGGGTCATCTTCAGTTATGAAAGCAGTTATAAAGTCTGGACCAAAAGTTTTCTCAAAACGTTGCCTTTTACTTCTAGTAGACGCAGGTACAGGTTCTTTATCTTTCCTTTTAAGATGTTCACTAGAAGAAGGATTGCCCTCATCTCTAATTTTCATTGGAAATATATTTTCAAAAAATTCTGCATCCTTTGTTTCCAAAATTGAATTACTTTGATAATTATTAGTTGCATCTTTAATTATCAAAAATCTATAAGCAGCACTATTAGAAGCATACCCAATAAAAATGCAATCCATTGTTTTAGGTCCAATTTTATTCCTTTTAAATTCTGGTATAGCTACTTCAGCTAGACACCCCCACACTTTAAGATACCTCAAATTAGGTGCATGTTTCTTTCATAAATGATATGGTGTAGAGTCTAACTTTTTATATGGAACTCTATTTAAAATATGATATGCAGAAAGGCAAGCTTCTCCTCACATATTAGAAGGTAAACCATAACTAATTAACATAGCATTCATCATATCTTTAAGTGTTCAATTTTTTCTTTCTACAACTCCATCGGACTGTGGAGAATAAGGAGGAGAAGTTTCATGTATTATTTCATTTAGTTCATAAAATTTTTTAAGACTTCCTGAATCATATTCACCTCCACGATCAGATCTAAGTCTTTTAATTTTTCTTTCTAACTGATTTTCAACTTCCTCTTTATATTTAATAAACATTTTTTTCGCTTCATCTTTAGAGGAAAGTAGATAAATTCGAGTATATCTAGATATATCATCCACAAAAGAAATATAATATTTCTTACCACCTCTACTCAAAGTATTTTTAAAATCAGCTAGATCACTATGAATTAACTCAATTAGTTCAGTTTGTCTTTCAACACTTTTAAAAGGTTTTTTAGCATGTTTTGATTCTACACAATTTCACATTTATTAAACTCAGTATTTGCAAGATTAGGTATAAGTTCAAGTTGTTTCAACTTTTTAATAGAAGCTACATTCATATATCCTAATCTAGCATGACACATATCCAATGATTCAACAATATAAGCAAAAGAAGCATTCTTATTATTCAATTCAGCAGAAGAATCAAGTACAAATAAACCACCATTACAAAAACCTTTCCTAACAAATTCCCCATTACGAGCAAGTACAAGTTTATCAGACTTAAACACAAGTTTAATCCCAGCTTTATTCAATAAAGACCCGGACACTAGATTTCTACGAATATCGGGCACATGAAGAACATCTTGTAAGGCAATTGTTTTCCCAAAAGTTAATTTTAGTAATATTTTTCCTTTTCCCGCAACATTGGTGGCTCAAAAATCCCCCATAAAAACGTTTTCTCCATTAGTCACATTTTCATAGTTGAGAATTACATCTCTATTCGCGCAAATGTGTCTAGTGGCCCCGGTATCTACTACCCATTCCGTGAAGTTGTCAACTAGGTTTACTTCCGAGACAACTGCAACAATAACATCATTGGATTCAACTAAGTTCTCTTGGGGCTTAGGCTGAGAATTATTATTTTTGTTATCTTGCCCCTTGTGAAAATAACACTTCATAGCAATATGGTCAGTCTGCCACATACGAAGCAAGGACCTTTAGTAAAAGGTTTCTGAATTTGATTTGAATTGTTGAACCTAATATCCTTTCTTCCCATTGATTTTTTATTTTTCCATTTGTAGTTTTTGGACTGATAATGTTGGCTCTTCCATTGTGGCTTTTGTTCTACGAGATCAGCTTTGACAGTTTGACTTGGAACTACATCTCCTCTTTCTTTAGCTATGTTTTGTTCTTCAATATGGATGTGAGCTACTAATTCCTGCATAGTGAAATCTTTAGTTTCATGTTTAAGGTTTATCTTATAATCTTTCCACGAGGGTGGTAATTTTTCGATAAATACAACAACTTGGAAATTCTCGCATATTTTCATTCCTTCCCCAATGACTTCCCCCACAATTGTTTGATATGTATGAACTTGATCTATAACAGATTTTCCATCTTGCATCTTAAAATCTAGAAATTTTGACGCAACATATTTCTTAAGTCCAGAATTTTCAACCGCATACTTAGATTTTAAAGCTTCCCAAATCTTCTTGGCACTTTTATATGGATAATAAATCTCAAACAACGAATTAGACAAATAGTGCAACAAATATCTACGACATGTACGATTATCCTTAACATAATCCCCTTTTGCAGGCTTATCAGAATCAGACTTTTCAACAATTTCAATAGCAGCAGGATTAACTTCATTAACAGTAACAGCAGGAGCATCCACATACAACACATATTCTAAGTTCATGGTTTCCAAGTAAAATAGTATATCTTCAGACCATCTCTTAAAATTAGTACCATCAAAACGTTCAATTTTAGAAATGTCCGAGGCAGATTTCATCATCTTGTTAATAAGCAGTGTATCACTTTTTAGATTGTTGGAGAAATAGCAGTAGCAAGAACAATATTAACAAGACTAATAGCCGAACAAAATTGGAACAACTTAGCTATTATATGAAAGAAGCCGAAGCGTAGCAAAGCTACTATCCTAAAAAGTGATTCCGCCCTCACTGGTTAGAAACCTTGGTACAGTTGACCTCCAATGGCGTTCACCCTCTAGGATTCAACGGCAAGCCTTCGATTGCGTGTACTCGTAGAAGAAGACTATGGACCTGTCTTTGTGGATTGCCCAGAGTATACGAACAAATTATAGAAATAAGGAGAAGGAAGAGTGTATTGTGTAAATTTTTGTATATGCTTTTTTCTTTCCTTGAAGCAGAATCAATTTTTATAGGGAGAAGAATAAGAACGTTGGGAACCAACGGTAAAAGGAACGTTGCAAGTTTACATTGAGGAAATAAACAACGTTTAAGGTTCGATTGGGAGTTACATAAAACGTAAATAAGAATTACGTTGGGGATTAATAATGAAAACGGCTAGGGTATTTAGGTTTAGTATAAAAAAGAAATATAAGGGATTTTAAGCAAAACAATGGGCTACCTGGGTACACCCGCGAATGCATAATCGTCTGGATTGGCACCCCCCAGCGCGGGCGTATCCTGCGCACACACGCACTAAGGTATTCTGACCGAAAGTCCAAGGACAAAGCTTGGTCACGCCCAATTCCATAGTCGTCCTCATGTACGCGAGCCCATCCCTTTTACACAACCAAGTTACTAGACCCAAACCAACATGTACTTATATACACATAGAAAGTTTTCAAAATAGATGATATGGGACTTTGAAAAAACCATAAGATTTTAGAGCATAACCAAAAGGTGGGAGTCTGGGAGATGGTCCCATTTGCAATATAGTGACAAAAATAATTTATATGTCGATTAAATGAATGAAGAGTGGAAAATGTGCCACAAATATTAAGTTTAAGAGTGTGGGAGTTTTCATTTGTAATTAAGGTTGTAAAATGAGTAAATAGTTCAGGTTCGATTTGTACTCATTCGACTAAAAGTTTGATTTGAGCTCGACTCAAAATATAAATGAGTCAAATATAAGCACAATTTAAAGTTTGATAAATTACTCGAACCTCTTCAAATTATAATTTTCTATTGATATTCGGATCATATTCGTTGAAAAAGTCCAAACTGCTCGGGCTCGATTCGGAATCGTGCTCGACTCGATAGTTAAATGAGCCTCAATCAAGCATTATTTTATACTCCATAAATTTTGTGTACCAAATTTGAGTAACTCAATACTCGGATCGACTCGGTCCATTTACACCTTTATTTACAATATAGTGACGAATAGTTTATATGTCGATTAATTTTATGTCAATGTTAATTATTATTAATATAAAAATAAAAATATGTGGATTCCTTCTTATACCCCTTTTATCTCGTTTGGGTATCCACACATGTGTCGATATTTGATTTCAACTTAAATTTACTGTAATATATGACTTGTCATATAGTATTTGATGGAGGAACAACAATATAGTTTAATTACTCCAATTTGTGAGCATACATGTCAAACAGTTGATTAAAAGGTCTACTCAAGGGGGTCCTTCACCAAAAAAATAGGCTGATTTAAGTACAAATGTACAACCATAATATTGAAATATCAAATGGACAAAATGGAAGAGGACATGGTATGAGTTAATTGAGGCTTGAGACTAGTCATTAATTATGGAAGTTCCACAAATATTTATAGTCCCTCGGTTCCCTTTTATCTGTCAGGAGAATACACAATTATTAAAAAAAGTAATGACATTACATTGTAAAGTGTAAAATTAAACTCAAATTACTAAATTGTCCTTTTTTACTCAACACCCTTTTTTCTTCAATATCACATTCCCCAACAACAATCTTGAAAAAAGAGGAAAACGAAAATAATTTTGGTCCTTTTATGTTTTTGGGCTTGATCTTTGTCTTCTTCACCATCTTCATCATTCTCATTGCCTACAGATCTATCTCGCCATTCATGTTCTTGGGGCAGCCCAACTTGGGTGAAACGTGTCGGTACTTTGCTCGGGTCCGGTCCAACAATGAGAACTCAGTTCTGGTTATCGGTGTGACGTGGTTCGTCACAACTCATGTCTCCGCCGCCCTTAAAAGTCATGGCAACAGAGTTTTAGGGCTTGAAAAGTGGAAGAAGTTAGGGGTGGGCATAATTTTTGATTTTTTTGGTTTATTCAATTTTTCATACCGGATCGAACAGACCGATTTTTTGGTACCAACGAAGTACAGAGTTTTTATGGCTTGGTATTACCGAACCGTACCGGTATATACCGGTATTTCAATTTTTTATTATTAATAAATAATTAATACTAATAATAATAAAATAATAATTATAATAATAAAAATAATAATACTACTAATAATAATAATAATAACAATAATTATTATTATATTAATATTTGGTATTTATTCAGTAAAAACTGATATCAAATCGGTAAACTGGATCGGTATACCGGTCCAACCGGTACCGATAACGGTACCGAAATTTGGCTAATTTCGATATCGGTCTGATTCGGGCCGGTATTTACCAGTTGCACACCCCTAGAAGAAGTTAGTAAAATTTTGGGAGAAAAATTCTTAACATCTCAAAAATAATTTATTGTTCCTTTTCTTCCATAGAAATTTCTCCTTGTTTAAAAATAATTTATTTGTTAGAAATTAATTATTTGGAAGGTAACCACCACAATAAATGGTGGAGCCTTAAAAGGTCTTAAGTTGCTTTAATGCAACTTAAAGTTATTTCAATGCAAATGTTAGCTTGTGGTATATATATATATATATATATATATATATAAGCTTGAGAAACATACCACATCCGAGAACTTTATTTGACATTAAACGAATTGTGGATGACCACTTCAATGCAAGTGATTATTAATATATATATATATATATATATATATATATATATATATATATATATTGTTCTCTTCATAATTTATTTTATCTATCATTTTACAACATGTTATCAGCACGAGTTTTTACAGAATTTTAGAAAGGAAATTATTTTAACTCACTGTAAGTATTATTTTATTAAAATTAAATTTGATTATGTATATATAGTATTGTTTTAGTAAAATTGTATATGATAAAACATAGTATATATATATATATATATATATAAGAATAACTTTGGCAGGTTCATGTAACATGACCAAGTATGTCATATATTAATGTTTTTATCATTAATAAACATTGAAAATTACATGTGTATATACACATCATATGTATATATATATATATATATATATATATATATATATATATATATATATATATATATATATATGTGTGTGTGTGTGTGTGTGTGTGTGTGTGTGTTACTACTATATATAATTGTATTTGTTATGCAGTAGGTTGCACATCACCTGACCCGAATATTATTTATATATCTACCATCATTTTTAGATATGTTTAATTATTACTAACTAGTAGTATTTTTATATTATTGCATGTGTTTTTAATAGATGTCAAACCTAACAAAACTTGAATTTACTGCCCTTGACATCTCGGGCATGAATTACCTGTCATGGACCCTTGACGCTAAGATTCACCTAGAGGCAAAGAATCTTAGAGATACAATTAATGTGACGCCCCCAAAATAGGTATACACAACCCATTCTGAGTCATCAAATACATGGTACAAAATTAAAATACAAACTTCATTTATAAAATACGACAAAATCGTAGCTGAGAGTTTTAACACGGATATTGTCTCGTAAACAATATCCAAACTCAAATAGAGTCCACATTACAATTATTATCATACTATTTCATAGAATAGTGAGGACTACTATAGCCATCATCTCGGACCATCACTCCATTTCCCGACTAGTCTCAGCTATATTCTCATTTTCTAAAGAGAACAATGAAAGTAAAGGGTGAGCTCAACTAGCCCAGTAAAAAATATTATGACTAAGATAATGCAGAAAAAATTATCGTTAGCCTTCAACAGTGTTGAACTGGTAGAATACAATAAACAACAAGTTTAACTGCAACGGAACAAACAATCCATTAGAAGAGTCAAGTAGACCATGATATTTACTATCTTCTATGATTTAAAAGTTTGTCATCAATATTTTATCGATGTAACACAGCTCAATAAATAACTCACATCACTGAATTATCCATGCACTACAGGCCAAGGATATTCATTAGTATCACATCCACGAATTATCCATACACTTCGAGCCAAGGATATTCGTTATTATCACCAATGGTAATGACCATGCCAACAACTGTCCATTAATGCACTATGGACCAATGAGGACTTTTACCACATTATTTGTAACATTACGGTCATGATTATACCGATACATAATATCTGGTCAAAATCATACCAATCAACAGTCCATCTATGCACTACGGGCCAAAGATGACTGTCATCATAATATAAGCATGAGGAAGATGACAATGATATAAGAATTCAATCAAACGAGAGCAAGGTAAATATTAAATATTTATAATTCAATTTATCGAGAGCTTAAGAATATCCAAATTGTCAACATGATAACTGCTTTGTGGAGTAAAATTCAAGAATAATATTCATGTAAAAATAATTCGGACAAAAAAGAAATCAATTTTTATCATGAATAGTACCCCAGGTGAATAGTACCTCATGAATAGTACTTCTTCAATAGTACCCCATGAATAGTACCCCGACATGAAAAGAATAAAATTTAACAAGAATATTCAAAAAAATAATTCTGTGAAACGATACTAGATGAAGCGCAAATTTCAAGGACATTCTACCAATTTCAGAAATTATAGAAGTAATACTTACCATAGTAAGTTTAAATTTAGGAATATGAAATGAAATAATATTCCTTCCATAATATGAAGTACGAAAGAAAATAATATTTCTTACGAGTATTGAAATAAAATAATATCTTTTACCTTAGTAGAAACTAGATTTGACTGGAATATCATATATTATTTTGAGAAAATCTTGCACAAAAAGTTACACTCAAAGTATCCTTATACTCAAGAAAAATACTCACAATACTATAGAATAAGAATTTCTGATATTGAAATGGTGTGTTTTAGGAAGGAGGGGTTATCCCCTATTTGTAGTGAATCCTCGGAGGAAGAAATTGAATATGCCTAATCCCTGCCTAACTTTCCTTTTTCCTTTTCTCCTGCCTAACTCTGCATATGCCTAACTTCTCATCTTTTTTCTTAGTTGAGGGCCCATACATTTGGAAGATTTGTTTGCAGGAGAATTAAATGGCCATCCATAAAAAATTAAATCACATTCGTCCCTCCTTATCACATTCATATATATATATATATATATATATATATGGTCCGGATCAAGTGCATACCCCTTATCTTACTCACCCGTGCTCACCTCCCTTTAGGCGACGGTTTCGGTCATACAACCGTCATCTATACTTTTAGCGACGTTATATGTTGTCCGTCGCTAAAAGTATAGACGATGGTTGTATGACCGAAACCGTCGCCTAAAGGGAGGTAAGCACGGGTGAGTAAGATAAGGGGTATGCACTTGATCATATATATATATATTATAATAATATTATTATTTAAAAAAATTTATAATATATTATAATAATATATTTGACTGAATATTTTATCGGAGAAAATAATTGTCAAACTTTCAACAAATATTTCATGATAAATTCCTTCATTTATATCAAAATTGAACGAGTACCTACCACATAATAATTATTCATAAATAATATTATAAGCTCACAATATTAACAACCAGATCATTTCCAAGAAAGGGGGCACAATTAGGTGATCAAACATCTTTCCTCGATAGAACTTTCTAGATATTGCCAATAATGCTAACTAATAATATGAATAATTTTTGCGTAAATTATTGAGATTTAATAATATAAAATATTGTGTAGATGATACTGTGACAATAATTGAATCAATAATATGAGATACTGTGCAACAAATACTATGGCAATAATTGAATAAAACTGAGTGACTTCTCACGTAAGCATCAATAATAAAAGATATTGTACAATACTGTGTGTTACTATGCAACCATGTATATTACTGTACTTTTATCACCGGGTATTTCAATAGTTAACAGTAAAACTTTTACCGTTATTTTATAAAAAGTTATTTATGTCATTTTCTAACTCCGACGGTAATTCCAATGTGGGGTCCACCAATGATTGTTCTGTCGTAAGAATATTCCCTGATAAAAAGAATATTCCCCGACCAAACGAATATTTTATGACAACATGCTTAATTTACAAAATTTGTAAATATTACTCACAACTATAATATTATATCAAATCCACACCTTATTACTCAAAATGATATTTAGAGAAAATTAATCTTTATTCATAAAAATTGGGGTCTTACAATTAAGGTTGACAGTCATGCATCCCTGCGGGATCGTGTAAAATCAATTATTTTTATTCATCATCATCTCCATGAAAAATTAAAATCTGAGTACCTTATTGTAAAAGATCCTCTTGTCTTATGGAATGATTTAAAAGAAAGATATGAGAATCAAAAATCTATAATCCTCCCAAAAGCACACTATAATTGGTTGAACCTAAGGTTGCAAGATTTTAAAAGTGTGAGTGAGTATAATTCTGCACTTTTTAAAATAATATCACTATTAAAATTATGTGGGGAGAAAATCACTGATGAAGATATGTTAAATAAAACATTTACTACATTTCATGCCTCGAATATGCTCTTACAGCAGCAATATCGATAGCGTAAATTCATAAAATATTCTGAACTAATATCATGTCTTCTAGTGGCTGAACAAAATAATGAGCTTTTGCTAAAAAAAACCACCAATTTCGCCCAACCGGTTCTACTCCATTCCCTAAAGCGAATGGAACCTCATTTGATAAATACAGAGGAAATTATGTTCATGGGCGTGGGTGTTATCATTGGCGTGGAAGAATCAATCAATATAGAGAGGATCGTACTCATAATTCTTCAAAAGGGTACACACCTTACCATCAAAAGAATCAAAATGGCAATGGTTTACAAAATAAACCATCAAATAGTCATGAAAATAAGTATTATAGGTGTGGAATGGAAGGTCATTGGTCACGTACCTATCGTACTTCTAAACATTTGGTAGAGTTGTACCAAGCCTCCATAAAAGAAAGGGGAAAAGGAATTAAAATAAATTTTGTTGATCATAATGATGTTGAAGATCCCATGAATTATCTTGATATTCAAAATTGAGTGGATGTGACTTATCTTGATGCCACTGATTTTTATGAGTACGTTAATGGAAAAATTGACAATTTGATTGGTGATGAAAATGTTTATACCAATTAATTATTTTCTTTTACTATATTATTACATCTTAATAAGTATGATTGGTGATGGAAATATCCAAACCAATTAATTATTTTTCTTTTATTATATTATGAAAAGGTAATAAGTATTTTTATAAAGTTTAATTTATGTTTTGTATATATGAAGATGCATGGGTTCAACTGGTAAAATCAATTCCAAGATGACTATGGAAGATTTTTATCTAGACGACAGGGCAACAACTCATACGATACTTAAAGATAAAAAATATTTTCAAATTTTAAAATTATGCAAAGTCAATGTCAATACCATATCAGGTGCATCAAACTTAATTGAAGGTTCTGAAAGAGAGATTATAATGTTGCTAAAGGGTACAAAACTTTGTATTGATGATGCTTTGTGTTAGTTCTCAATAGGCACACAATAGATCTAGAAGGGGGGTTAAATAGATCCTTTTTAATTTAGAATACTTTTCTCATTTATTTTGTATTGCTAATGAATTAGCATATGACAAACATAAGAATCTTTTCAAACACAGCAGAATAAGTAAAAGATCCCCTTCATTGATATATTCAATCATCCATACATTGTTCTTAGAGTTAGTTAAGTGGTAAGCAGTTAATACATACATAGTAGCTAAGTACACAATTTAAATGACAGTAAGTAAATGACACAAGGGATTTTAAGTGGTTCAGAAACTCAAGCTCCTAATTCATTCTTCTACTTTAACTCGCAAGATTTCCACTAAGGAAGGGCAGCACCCTGAATCACTAAGATTCCTTCAAGGCCAGCAGCCTTGGAACTTCAGTTCACTAAGAACTCTTCAAGCCCAGCAGGCATGAAACTCCTCTAGTTCCCTAAAAACTATTCAAGCCCAGTAGGCTTGGAACTTCATTTAGTCCCTCCGAACAAGGACCCCTCAGGCCCTGACTTCTTGTTGTTATTGTTGCTGTTGTTGTTGTTTTTTGTGCTTTGTTGCTAAGATGTCTTTAAGCTTGAATATCTTTTATACTTAGCAGCTTGGCGTGGTCCTCTTTGCATTCTGCTTCGAGTCTGGACCACATCTTCTCTGGTGCAGCCGATCTTTATTTTGTTCTGCTCATCTTCATCCGATGTCAGCTGTGCAACATCACCATTTTGGTTTGCTAAGTGTTTAAGCTTTTGGTAAACTTCATCTGGCACTTAGCATTCCCTGAAACCTTCTTGAGTGGTTTGCAGACATGGTTCTGTATCTGTTCTGATTCAGCTTTTGGTTCTTGGTGATTCGTAGAGTGGCTCTCTTGATCTTCTTTGTACTATGCCACTTTTCTAAATGATATCTTCTTGGCCCTCTCGGCTTTCAGTTTAGTTGTCATCTTTAGTGGCATTCTCATCTTTGTTGAGTGAAGCTTTTAGTCTATTCGATTCCTTCTTCAAAGCTGCTTCACTTCCATCTTTGTAGTCTCACTGTCATTGAGACTTGTTCTGTTTAGCTCTAGTGGAACTCATAAAGTCAACACTATAGCATTCCAATAACTCAACGATCCTTCAACATCAGCAACACTTGATCCTTAAAGCTCTGGCTTATATATACTCCTTCCCAATCTTCTCATTGGAATATAGTTGTTGAAAGTTATTTGAATTGCTTCGCAGATCTCGAGTTATTTGATACAAATTGCAGAAGTGACATGACATCCCTTTTTTTATCTTTCTAACACTGCAGTCTACTGTTTCACCTACCCCGTCAGAGATGTCACTTTGGTGCCTCGGGCAGGTAGTCTTCTATATTTCTCCTTTCTGACTTCTCGATTAGAACATCAGGAGTTGTCTTTTCGCATCGATTCTCTTAAACAACAATGTTCAAATATTAGTCTTCAAATTGAACCGTTGTCAATGCTTCAATCTTTAGATGACCGAACTCTACAATTCTGATGCATATGTTCTTAGACCTTATCATAGTGTGTCTTGTTAAATGTTACTCATTGACAGGTTGAGACAACATTACGATCTTGAAGGCGTTCATTGGATCTTCACTGTAGAAAACATCTTCCTTCTATTGTGCAGTGATTCAATACTTTTGTTTGCCTCGACTGATCTCAGGAACTGATAGCTTGACTCCTTGTTCTGGTCTCTTCTGAATAACAAGACACCTCAGATTTGTGGCATGCCCAGCTCGCTTTCTCCTTGTGATCTCCTGTTCACTTATCATCAATGGGCTGAACCATGCTTAATCACTTTAGCCTTATTCTTTAGAAGCTGGCCAGTATCTCTGTATAAACTATATCAGTTCCTTCTTTTCTTGGCAAACACTACGATCCTGGTTGACCCTAATATCGTTGTCTTCTGTTCATTTGACAGCTACTGCTCTTGCTGACTTTCCTTAGCCAGTTTGACTGAAGTCTTCTTCTGATCAACTTGTGGAAGACTTCATCTTGAATGGCTTTACAACTCAATCTAGATACTGATTGGGTTGGTGCTTAGATCTTCTGTTAGCTTGTCGGTCATTCGTTGAGTGCTCTCTAGTTTTCTTTAGGTGGAGTGTAACTTTGCAGCTCTGACTAGAGGTTTCATCCTTTGGTTATTCTGGGAGTGCTCATTTCTTGAGAATCGTGTTTACTCTACAATTCTATCTGGACGTTTTGAGCACCTTTGTTGAAGCCTTAGTTCTACACTCTACGATTTATCTTTGGTTGTGCAGACTCTATGACTCCAAGATTAGATATCGACACTCTACGATCTTTGTCCTTTAGCTTGATGTCTTCATCCGATCTGCTTGACTACGATCCCTGCCTCTTATTTGATCAGTAGACTCTACGACTCCGAGTGTGGTCTACAATTCTTGACTTGGCTTTGGCAGATGCTCGGTTGGCTCTTAGACTGGCTGTCTCTACGATTTTGAATATGATTTCCTCATCAGACTACGGCTCCGAGGAAGTTCTTCTCGACACAGTACGATCCTTCCTCGTCTCTCCTGGCAGTCTACGAACTCTGAGATCTACTATCTTACAGACTTCAATTCTGCCTTGATAGCTCTCGAGTTTTCCTCGACTCCCATGGCAGACTACGATTTCTAGTGTAGTGCTAGACGATCAGACAAGCCTATCTATTACATTATAAGATCAACCTAACAAGCTTGATCTTTCTATATTTATAGTGTGACGCCCCCAAAATAGGTATACATCAACCATCTTGAGTCGCCAAAGACATGGTACAAAATTCAAATACAACTTAATTATACAACAGTCGTGTAAAATACGACAAAACATAATCAAAGATTTTTAATAAGAATATTATCATCTAGACAATATCCACACTCAATGGAGTCCTCATTACATTTATTATCACATTATTTAATAGAATAGTGAGGACTACTAATGTTATCTTCTGGACCGTCACTCCGTTCCCCGACTAGTCCCGGCTACATTCTCATTTCCTGAAGAGAACAATGAAAGAAAGTGTGAGCTCAACTAGCCCAGTAAGAAATATTATGACTAAGATAATACAGAATAAATTATCATTAGTCTTCAACAATGTTAAACTAATAAAATACAATAGACATCAAGTTTAACTGTAACATAATAAGTAATCCATTAGAAGAGTCATGTAGAGCATGATATCTACTATCTTTTATGATTTAAAATGTTTTCATAAATTTTTATCGCTGAGACTCAACTTAATAAATAAACCACATCATTGAGTCATCCCTGCACTACGGGTCAAGGATATTCATTAAATCATCAATGGTCATGACTATACCGAATAATCCCTGGTCTTAATCATACCAAAAACTGTCCATCAATGCACTACAGGCTACTGAGGACTTTTACCACATCATTTATAACATTACAGGTCATGATTATACCGAATAATCCCTAGTCATAATCATACTAAGTCCATCTATACACGTAAGCCAAAGATGACTTTCATCACAATATAAACATAAGGATGATGATAATGACATAATAATTCAATAAAACAAGTTCAAGAATAAATTTTAAAGATTTATAAGTTAATTTATCCTGAAATCAATTACGTTCAAATTGTCAACATGATACTGCTTTGTGGAGTAAAATTCAAGATTGCTCAAAAGAATATTTCCATGAAAAGATACCGGATAAAGCGCAAATATCCAGGATATTCTACTAATTTCATGGAGTATAGAAGCCAAAACTTTAACCAAATGATTAGCATAGAATATATGAAACTGCAAATGGATTTTCACCGGCCATGCGGTAATCCACGTAGACAGATCATTTTCATAATTTAATAAGGAATGAATACGAAGGATCATTCACCATGCATATGATAATCCGCATAGACAGGATATTCCAACAGAATAATAAAGAATGGAATAACAGAAGAATTCACCATGCATGCGATAGATTGCACAGACAGGTTATTCCACCAGAATAATAAAGAATGGAAGTGGGTCTAGCGTAATCCACACAGACAGGATATTCCAACAGAATAATAAAGAATGGAATAACAAAGAATTCACCATGCATGTTATAGACCGCACAGACAGGTTATTCCAACAGAATAATAAAGAATGGAACCAGGTCTAGCGTAATCCGTACAGATAGGATATTCCAACAGAATAATAAAGAATAGAACCAGGTCTAGCATAATCCGCACAGACAGGATATTCCAACATAATAATAAAGAATGGAATAACAGAAGAATTTCACCATGTATGCGGTACTTCGCATAGATAGGTTATTCCAACATAATAATAAAGAATGGAATAACAGAAGAATTTCACCATGTATGCGGTACTTCGTATAGACAGGTTATTCCAATATAATAATAAAGAATGGAATAACAAAAACTCTCTTCATGAATACGAAAGAAATAATACCCCTTACCTTAAAAAGAAACTGGATACTAGAGTAGAGAGGTAGCAGACTTCTCTTCTTCTTTCTCTCTATAATTTCTCTCTATAATAATTGCTCTAAAGCTTTAGTTAATTGGTGAGAAATGAAGGAAGAATGAGCTTCTATTTATAGGAAAATATAGTTTTGATAATTGCACGTTTTGGGGCTCGAAATATTATAGTACAATACCTTCAACTTTTCTTTCATTTTTAATTTAGTCCTGCAAGTGTTATCAAACTTGCACCGCCTCCCCTAATAGTAAATAGTGTGAATCAATAGTTCAATCATGTGACTCAATAGTTATAATCATGTAAAAATACAAATTACAGTATAGTACCTCCATCTATACCTCTATTTTTAACTTAGTCATGCAAGTATTATCAATCTTACACCACCTCCCCTAATAGTATATGAATGTGAATCAATTGTACACACATGTGAACAAATATTTATATAATGTGAATTAGTAGCAATTAATTGCTAGTTTATTCGGTTAATTACCTGATTTATCAATATAACCCCCAGACATCAATTATCATCGGAATAGATGACGATTTCTACTAACACTAATAATTCCAACACAATGAAACTATCAAATTCATCTTTAATCAACACGAACTTATTCATCATTAGTATTATAACTTAAAAATATTTAACAACCAGGTCGTTCCCAGGAAAGAGGGGGCTTTCCGATAAGGATTTCTCCTTATTGGCGCATAATTAGGTGACCAAACCTCTCCTTGACAGAACTTCCAGACATTGTCAATATTACAAATAATAATATGAATAACTTTGTCGTCTCAATTACTGATTTAATAATATAACATAATATGCAGATGATACTATGATAATAATTGAATCAATAATATGAGAGATATGATGCAGCCATTACTGTACCAATAATTGAGTATAACTGAGTGACTTCTTACGTAAGCATCAATAATCAATACCGTGTGCTACTATGCAACCACGCATATTACTGTACTTTTACTACCGGGTAGTTCAACAGTTTTAACGGTAACACTTTCACCGTTATTTTTATAAAAAGATAATTCTGTCATTTTCTTACTACGACAATACTTCCGTTGGGGGTCCACCAATGATTGTGTCGCCGTACGAATATTCCTCGATAAAAAGAATATTCCCCGACCAATCTAATATTATATAACAGCTTGCATACTTTGCAAAATTTAGAAATATTACCCACAACTATAACATTATATCAAATCCACACCATAATATTCAAAAAAAATATTTCGAGAAATTTAAATCTCTATTCATAAAATATGGGGTCTCACAATCTCCCCTCCTTATGAAATTTTGCCCTCAAAATTTATGTACGTACCTGGTATGCCGAAGAGGTGAGGATATCTTGACTTCATTTCAGATTCTAACTCTTGAGGTATAACCTTTGAGTGTCTAATATAATCCTTCTTATCCAAGATTTTAACACGTATCTCATCATACGTTAAATCTTCTGCTATCTCGTCTAGTTCTAATTCAATAATGTGGTTCGGGTCATCCACATAATTACGTAACATCGATACGTGAAAAACGTTATGAACACGCGACATACTTAGCGGTAAAACGTGTCTATAAGCCACAGTTCCTACTCGATCGAGGATTTCAAATAGACCAATAAAATCAAGGGTTGAGATTTTCTCTCTTCGTTGATTCTTACTTCTAGAATAACGCCCTCTTGAACCTTCTTTTTTACATTCATCATCTCTGAGTATGTAGCTTGAGCGGCTTTAACTTTATCGATTAAAGTTGATTCTAATCGTATATTGTTATCTTCACATAGGTCCCTGGAGTCTTTAACTCTATCTTCATCATTTATAAGTTATACGAAATGGGTTTTGTGTGTTAACAACAACGCACTCATAAACGCATACGATCTTTAACTTAACGCGTCAGCTACCACGTTCGCTCTTCCACGATGATATAGAATGGTATGATCGTAATCTTCAATAGCTAGAGCCAATATCTTTGGCACATTATTCGATCATTTTAGGTAAAGAAATATTTGAGGATTTTAGAAATGGGTTTTGTACTGAGGTCAATACAAAATTCGATTTCACACTCTGGGGGTAGGCCAGGAAGTCTTCAGAGAATACGTCAGGAAATTTATTAATGATAGAAATATCATTCAAAACTGTGACTCTCATCTAAGACTTGGATAGCACATGTAATGAAGGTTTCTCCTAACGGAGTTTCAATTAAGAAGTCAAAGTCTAACTTCTCTAGAGTTAAATTTAAACATTGAGCGTAAGCAAGAGAGATAAAATAATGGGTAGAACCGGTATCTAATAAGGTATAAACTTCTCAAGAATTAATAATTAACTAACTCGTGCTAAGTTCTTTCAGGTTACTCTCTTTTTGAGAAGTCGCAAAAAACGTTCTTCCTAAAACCACCGACTTTGTTTTGTCCGTATCCTCCTTTAGTGCCACCGTCCCAGCTGGACTTGACTTTGGTGCAAGACAAAATCGGGCTAGGTGACCTTCTTTTCCACAATTGTAACATGCTTTGGACTGCATCTTGCAGCTTGGACTGATATGTCCCTCCCCTCCGTATTTGAAGCATACAATTGGTGGTCGTTCTCCTCCCCTAGAATTTGTTGCTGGTGTTGGTGCTTCTGCCGACGTCTTCCTATCGTCGTTAAATCTTCTCTTCTTGAAATTTCCACTTCTATTATCTTGGCCATGATTACCACCGAAGTGGTTACCATTCTTGGCATGTTAATTTCCCCCACGATGGTTATCATTGTTCCGATGGTCGTTGCCACCGGTATGATTATTATCGTGTTGCTGGTCATCACCTTTTGGTTGGGCTGGCTCATTATCGCGCTCCAATAACTGAGCCCTATTCACTACATTTGAATATAAACAAAGTTTGTGAGAAATGAGGTATTGACGTATATCGGGTTTCAAACCTATTAGAAACATTCGCATCATTCGTTCCTCATTATCGACCAAATGGGATGCAAACCGGGATAACTCTGCAAATTTAGCCTCGTATTGCGACACGATCATATTGTTTTGCTCCAACTTGATAAAATCCACCTCCTTCATGTGACGAATACTTTCAGGAAAGTACTTGTCATTGAACAGCTCTTGGAACTTCTCCCAAGACATCTTGAATGCGTCAGGCTGGGTACGTTTTACAGATTCCCACCAGTAATCTGCCTCTTCACGCAACATAAAGGTGGCAAAGGGAACCTTTTGCTCCTCGGAGCATCCCAAGACATCAAATATCTTGGTGATCTGCTTTAACCACGTCTCCGCCTTAAGTGGTTTTGGCTTTCCCAAAAACTTCGGTGGTCCCAGCTCCTTGAACTGCTTAGCGGTGACCGACCGTGGGTTGCCATTATTTCCACCTATATTTTGAACAGGAGTCTCTCTTACCTGATGTTGCATGAATTTCATAAAGCCCCTGAACATCCCATCGTTCATCATTTGATCGGTGTTGTTATTTACTGAGGATTATTGTCTTCCTATTGCACATTATCCTGGGTATTGATCGTTGGTGACTCAACGGTCTTATGTGCTTCATTGCTGATCTCAACATTTTCAGATGTCATTTTTAAACACTGTCACAAAACAAGGGTTAATTGACATATCACATATTATCCGTATACCCTGACCGATCAATTAAATACCAAATAAACTTAGGTAGGTCATACTAGTGAAGGAATTCTCCGTCTCTCCCTCCTAGTTCTTGTCTCACATCTCAGCCAGGGATCATATCCCTAAGCTTTGACGATACCAACTGTGACGCCCTAAAAACAGGTATACATCACCCATCTTGGGTCGCCAGAAAATACATGGTACAAAATTCAAATACAACTTAATTATACAACAGTCGAGTAAAATACGACAAAATATAATCTAAGAGTTTTAATAAGAATATTGGCATCTAGACAATATCCACACTCAATGGAGTCCTCATTACATTTATTGCCACACTATTTAACAGAATAGTGAGGACTACTAATGCTATCTTCTGGACCGTCACTCCATTCCCAGACTAGTCCCGGCTACGTTCTCATTTCCTGAAGAGAACAGTAAAAGAAAGGGTGAGCTCAACTAGCCCAATAAGAAATATTATGACTAAGATAATGCAGAATAAATTATCATTATTCTTCAATAATGTTAAACTGATAAAATAAAATAGACATCAAGTTTAACTGCAGCGGAATAAGCAATCCATTAGAAGAGTCAAGTAGAGCATGCTATCTACTATCTTCTATGATTTAAAATGTTTTCATCAATTTTTATTGCTGAAACTCAGCTTAATAAATAAACTACATCATCGAGTCATCCCTGCACTACGGGCCAAGGATATTCATTAAATCATCAACGGTCATGACTATACCGAATAATCCCTATTCATAATCATATCAAAAATTGTCCATCAATGCACTACAGGCTACTGAGGATTTTTACCACATCATTTATAACATTACAGGTCATGATTATACCGAATAATCCCTAGTCATAATCATACCAAGTCCATCTATGCACGTAAGCCAAAGATGACTTTCATCACAATATAAGCATGAGGATGATGACAATGACATAATAATTTAATAAAACAAGTTCAAGAATAAATTTTAAAGATTTATAAGTTAATTTATCCGGAAATCAATTACGTCCAAATTGTCAACATGATACTGCTTTGTGGAGTAAAATTCAAGAATGCTCAGAAGAATATTTTCATGAAAAGATACTGGATGAAGCGCAAATATCCAGGATATTCTACTAATTTCATGGAGTATAGAAGCCAAAACTTTAACCAACTGAGTATAATAGAATATATAAAACTACAAATGGATTTTCGCCCGTTATGCGGTAATCCACGTAGACAGATCATTTCCACAATTTAATAAGGAATGAATACGAAGGATCATTCACCATGAATGTGATAATCCACATAGATAGGTTATTCAAACAGAATAATAAAGAATAGAACCAGGTCATGCGTAATCCGCACAGACAGGATATTCCAACAGAATAATAAAGAATGGAATAACAGAAGAATTCACCATGCATGCGATAGACCGCACATACAGGTTATTCCAACAAAATAATAAAGAATGGAACCAGGTCTAGCGTAATCTCCACAGACAGGATATTTCAACAAAATAATAAAGAATGAAATAACAAAGAATTCACCATGCATACGATAGACCGCACAGACAGGCTATTCCAACAGAATAATAAAGAATGGAACCAGATCTAGCGTAATCCACACAAATAGGATATTCCAACAGAATAATAAAGAATGGAACCAGGTCTAGCATAATCCGCACAAACAGGATATTCCAACATAATAATAAAGAATGGAATAACAGAAGAATTTCACCATGTATGCGGTACTTCGCATAGACAGGTTATTCTAACATAATAATAAAGAATGGAATAATAGAAGAATTTCACCATGTATTCGGTACTTCGCATAGACAGGTTATTCGAACATAATAATAAAGAATGGAATAACAGAAGCTCTCTTCATGAATACGAAAGAAATAATACCCCTTACCTTAGAAAGAAATTGGATACTGGAGTAGAGAGGTAGCAGACTTCTCTTCTTCTTTCTCTCTATAATTTCTCTCTATAATAATTGATCTAAAGCTTTAGTGAATTGGTGAGAAATGAAGGAAGAATGAGCTTCTATTTATAGGAAAATATAGTTTTGATAATTGACATTTTGGGGCTCAAAATATTACAATATAATACATTCAACTTTTCTTTCATTTTTAATTTAGTCCTGTAAGTATTATCAAACTTGCACCACCTCCCCTAATAATAAATAATGTGAATCAATAGTTCAATCATGTGAATCAATAGTTATAATCATATGAAAATACGAATTACAGTATAGTACCTCCATCTATACCTCTATTTTTAACTTAGTCATGCAAGTATTATCAATCTTGCACCACCTCCCCTAATAGTACATGAATGTGAATCAATAGTACATACATGTGAACAAATAGTTATATAAGCATGTGAATTAGTAGTAATTAATTGCTCATTTATCCGTTTAATTACCCGATTTATCAATATAACCCCCAGACATCAACTATCATCGGAATAGATGACGATTTCCATTAACACTAATAATTCAAACACAATGGAACTATCAAATTCATCTTTAATCAACACGAACTTATTCATCGTTAATATTATAACTCATAATATTTAACAACCAGGTCATTCCCAGTAAAGAGGGGGCTTTCCGTTAAGGATTTCTCCTTATTGGTGCGCAATTAGGTGACCAAACCTCTCCTTGACAGAACTTCTAGACATTGTCAATACTGCAAATAATAATATGAATAACTTTGTCGTCTCAATTACTGATTTAATAACATAACATATTATGCAGATGATACTGTGACAATAATTGAATCAATAATATGAGAGATATGATGCAGCAATTACTGTAGCAATAATTGAGTATAACTAAGTTACTTCTTACGTAAGCATCAATAATCAATACTGTGTGCTACTATGCAACCACGCATCTTACTGTACTTTTACTACCGGGTAGTTCAATAGTTTTAACGGTAACACTTTTGCCGTTATTTTTATAAAAAGATAATTCTGTCATTATCTTACTACGACAATACTTCCGTTGTGGGGTCCACCAATGATTGTGTCGTCATACGAATATTCCCCGATAAAAAGAATATTCCCCGACCAATCGAATATTATATAACAACTTGTATACTTTACAAAATTTAATATTATCCACAACTATAACATTATATCAAATTCACACCATAATATTCAAAAAAAAAATATTTCAAGAAATTTAAATCTTTATTCATAAAATATGGGGTCTCACATATAGTCCTTGTACATTATTTTTTTTAAAGGACTTTACAAAGTTGTTTTGCTTATGTGGGATTAACCTAATATATTTGATCAATTCATTCTAAGTCCTTGTACATATGTTTCTATTATCTATCAAAGGACTTTACAGCTTTTCTTAATGCAAGCATATTTTCATATTCATTCATTTATATCATAATCAAATCATATATAAGTAGGAATATCATTCACATATTTATTCCTAACAATCTCCCCCTATTTGATTATGACAAAAACAATAAGTGCATATGCATGATATGAATGAATCTTATATACAGTGAGCAGCTGTATTTCTAAAAATAGATAGTGATGAATGCCATTGATAATAATATGGAGTTACATAACTATGACACTTTACATTCTGGATCCAGAATATACCTAACTAGATAGAGATGTATCTTTTTGGCTCCATGTGTGTCTTCTAGGATGTCTGTTGATCAGCTACTTTTCTGCTTAGCCTTTTTGCTTCTTCTCCCCCTGAGATGGTGACTTCATTTCTTTTCTCTGCTCCTCATCAGATTCACGATCTTCTTCTTTTTCTGGCTTCCCCTCAAACTCTGCATTCATGGGATCATCATCCTTTGACTCCCCCTCAGATGATGATTCTGCTACTGTTGTTTCCTTCCTCTTAGCCTTCTTATCTTCTTTTCTTTCGATCTCCTTTCTCTTCCTTGAGTTCCTTTTTCTATACCAATTTTTCTCCCCCTTTTTGTTATTAATCACTTGTGAAAGTTGCTCCACCTTTGACATAAGTTTCTCCATCAAGTAAGATGAGTTAGCGACCTCAATCTTGAGTTCATGTTGGCTCAGCTCAAGTTACAGGGAGAGAGACTAATTCAGATTATCAATCTTGTCAGAGAGGGAATGGATTTGCTCTTTATTAGCCTTCTGTGCTCGGAGATCTTCTTCCTTTTGATCAATCATAGTCTTCAGATAGATTTGATCTCTTTCTTTAATTTTGATAGATATATCAAACATAGTGTCTTGAATTCTATCTTTAACTGCATTGCCTCCTGCTTCAGTCAATATCTTGGTCTCTTCAGTGATAATTGATATCTTCTCAGTCAATTCCTTAGAATTCTTTACAAACTCCTGCTCCATAGGAGTTTGGTCATGTGGTTGGGTAAGCATTTATTGAACACCAAACTAGACTCCACGATTTTTGATTTTAGACAAATTTTTGAAAGCAGTGAGAATCTAATAAATCGTTGAGTGCCAATCATTGTTGGAGGATGAATGAATATCATACAATTGTGCTTGGGCAGAGGGAAGCTTCTCAAACTGAACTTGAACATCTTCACTGGTAGAGTGAAGAGACTCTACGATCATGTACTTGGGCAGTACCCTTCTGCCATCTGAACCCACTCTACTATCATAGGGAATGTAGTGGTCTCCAACATGTCAGTAGATTTTGTACTGAGGTTGTTCTTTGATCATTTTGGTTGCAATATTCTTTACTCTTAGAAAGTTTTGTGATACCAACTCCAATTTAGGAAACTGTGAGTAACACCAGCTGAAGTAACTTCCATCCTTTTCAGTATGTGCCTTTAACCAGGGCATCCAAGGGAAGAACCATCTTATTAGAAGATCATCAGGATTGTATAGTATTGTTGTGCAATCTAACTCCATGTTTTTCCAGTTGTTAAACACTTTGTCTTTAGTCATCCTTACAACTCTGAGTTGTTCATTTCCATAGCGTATCCATCTTGCTGGTGGTTCATCTGATGGTTCATCAAAGTCTTCCACCACTATTCTTCTACTAATTCTTGCTGGAGAGAGGACAAGATAGTATTCTGCTAATTCCTCTGATTCCTGGTTTATAAAACTAGAGCCTTTTTCCATCTCTTCATCTTCTGAGCTCGAATTATGCTAACTTCTTTTATCTAATTCATCGGTGAATCCTTCATGTTGATTTTAATTACTAGTACTTTCTTCATCATCTCCTCCCTTAGATTCAGATTTGTCATCGCTCAATTTAATGATTGCAGTAGATGGTTCTCCTGTCTTCTTTAGAACAGATCTGGCTAGCAATCTGTTTCTCTTTCTTTTCCTTGGAGGTTCAGCTATAGGAGAGACAGTCTTTTCTTCTTCTTCAGAATCAGAAGCCTCTAAATCATCAGACAAGTTTCCTTGATGTTCAGCATTAGTAGGGGCAAGTTCTTCTTCTTCGGACTCAACATCTTTTGAGCCATCATGTGAACTTGTTGGAGAATTTTCAGTAAGAAATTCAATTATTTAAACTTCCAACCTTTCTTTATTAGCGGATTGGAAACTCTGAATGTTATCCACAGGACTTTCACATTCTTTTTCACCATCAAAATTGGCTTTTTCTTTCATAGACTCAGCTTCTTCTTCATTGCTGGACTTTCTCTTTGAGAGTTCAATCTTCAAGTGCTCTGTTCTCTTCTCATTTTCAAACTCTACATCTTCTCTTTCATCTTGAGTAGATAGGCTTCTTTGAGGAACTGGAACTGAATTTTTCATTGCCTTTGTTTTCTTCTTTGGTGGCCCTTGGAGTAATCTGTTGCTCCTTCTTTTCTTTGGGGTTTCTACAGTTAAAACTTTTTCTTCTTTTGTTTCATTCCTCTTCTGGTTAGTGGAGAGATGAATTGATGGAGTCTTTGTATCCTTCCCATTCTTAGACTTCTTCTTTATTGGTGTGGCTGCTACCGATACAGAGTCATCAAATTGAGAGCTTTCTACCTCCTGTGCCTTTCTTTTCTTGACAGAGACTTTGCTGCTACTCCCAGTTGTTGTTAGCCTCTCGTTTTCCATGGGATTTTTCTTCCAATTTTCGAACAACTGTGGGGACATTACCTTATGAACATTAATAATTTCACTCTCATCATCCTTAATTTTATTCTTCAACTTTTTCTTCAAGATGATACTTAAAAACCTTCCATGTAAAACCTTTGTGAGGGGTTTTTCAGTTAACCTTTTCTTTTCTTCCTTATCCAACCATTTGGACATTTGATCAAGCAGGATAGCTCCAAAGTTGATGTGTTCCTTCAGGACTATAGCAGACATGATCTTTAGTTGTTGGTCAATCATAGTATTATGTGCAGTGTCTTTGCATAGGATACATTTATCCACTATTTCAGCAAGAAACTCGAATTCTTCAAGAATCTCCTTTTTCTTCATGTCCTTCAAACTAAGGTTTTGTTTGTACTGCATAATCTTTTTAGCTTTTTCAATTTCGATCTCTTCTATACTTTTCAGATCTCGATCAGGAAGGCCTAAGCATTGATTGATGTCAGAAGAATTTAGCTTCAGAATCTGAACCTTAACCTTAGTGGAGAGGATTCTAGAATTTATGATTGCATTTGAGTGAAACTCTTTAACCAGGTCACCATATATTCGAGTGTTTGCCTCAAAACATTCTGAGAATTCGGCCTTCTTTATGAGTTCAAGAACATCTTTGAACTTCTTCTCAGATTTCTCAAAAGTCTTTGTTCCTAGCTGAATGCCAGTGATTACTCGCCAATCTGCCATTTGAAGAGTTCGAAGTATATGGGTATTTAATTTTAGGGGTCTAATGAGTGGTAGCTGAATATAGTTTGGGGCGGAGTTCGAGGATTGATAGATTTGGGCTTAAATAAATTTTTAAGGTTTGAAGGGAGGGAGAGAGAGGTTCGATAGCTTTTGATAATTTATTTAGAGATTTTGGCTATTTAGAGGTAGCTAGGTTTTGCCTTAGGTATAGATTTGACAGGTTTGCAGATTTTGAAGAGCCCGCTAAGATGAAACTGCCAATTATTTGAATGTCCCTCTTATAATTGTTCCTTCTATGTTTCTTAGTGGGACAGTTGTAAGTCGTTGATAAGTCATCATCTATAAGTCCTCCATCGTATCCGTTCTTCAGATTTGACTTTTCTTCTGTTGACTATTTCAGTATGTAGAGTAGCTTGTTGAGGTAGCTATGGACTCTACGATTTTCTTTGTTGACTCAACGATCGTCCTTTGAGAGATGCTTTATTGGATGATTTGACATTAATCCTCATCTAGAAGTTGTATGACTTAACCATTGATGTACTCTGAGATAGTTCGGGCACTGAAATTTTGAGGTGAATTTTTCGGGAGTCTTTCCAAACTGTATTTGAACTTATCTCCACACTATCTAAATAGTTGAGCATGTACCAGTTTCTACTGAGCTCCCCGTGAGCTAGTATATCCTTTGGAAAGACTGCGATCATCGAGCCTACTCTTTGATCTTTGAGGTTGCACTTTGATCGTCAAGTTCACTTCAGAATCTATTCTACGATATTTGTTTGTCCTGGTCCTTGAGATGAACTAGACGAAGCATTCCTTCTGGGTTAAGGTAGCTCAGGAAGGGCCGACCTCTTAGAGTGAACTAAGGGTTAGGTTTTTTCCTGAGGCGCTTTCCAGATGAAAAACTTTAGAAGTGATTAACACGGATATCTCATTTGATCTTTTCTACTGGGAAGTTCATCTACCAACTTTAGACATTTGTATTGGCTGTAATCGTGGTGTCCTCTTGTTCTTACACTATGATCAGATGTTTGATCGTAGGCGCTCCACAATTTTTGAGTTGGGTGGTTGACAAGGTTATTAGTAGTACGTTTTGAGACGTTCCTACTGACTATGGATCTTCATTTGGTTCATCAGTTACAAAGTTTTGGGACTTTGTAACTGGTACACTACTTCATAGTGTATTTCAGATACTTTCAGTGATGCTTTTCCTTAACAGGTCACTGCTCCCCCATAGTTGGTACTATCTACTCAAATGAGAGTGGGATCTTCTTCTTTATGTGCATCAGAAGGCAGCCTTGTATATCTCCGTCTGACTGAAGTCATCACAATCATTTAAACCTCCTTGAATCATAGAAATAGATATCTTTGGGACTGATCATTCTACGATAATTTGACAGAACTACGAACGTAGTCTTGACAGTTTGTAATTGTGGAGTTCTGCTTCTATAATGAGTTTCTCGAGGGTTCTTCTCAGATGATCTGGTTTGGATGATTATGAAAGTAGTATGCACACAAGTAAATCATGTTTGATGATAAAGCATATACTTTGTAACAATCTTATTCATTTATTAATAAAAAGTATTAATTTATTAAAGACTTTTAATTATCTATATGATGTTGTTTTATAATATGTGATAAACCCATAGTTTTAAGCAATGCTTTTAGAATAATGATGATGATCATTCTAATGAGATCTAAATTCTTAGAAATCTTAAAACTAAAATAGTTCTCAATCGTTGGATTACTAAATTGGGAATTAGTGAATTTGGATAGATTGGTACATACGTTGCTTGCTCATTGGATAAGGATGATTGATCTCGTGAACATTTATGTGGAGACACTAAAGCAAGTATGTAGGTGCTTATTAGAGAATAAGTTCGCTGAACGTGGCTCGCTAAGGAATACCTAATGGAGTTTTACTTGCCTGTCAATAGGAATTCCTGTAGTGATAGTAGTACAAGTGATCCTTGGACTTGAGATCATCATAGTATCTCGTGTATGATGAGTTATACTTTGACTTATTCCTTAAGACCCTTAGGGTATATCAAAGGGTATGCATGGGTATAATAAGTTGTACATGGAGATAATGTATGATCAATAAAGAATCTACCGCTTCTAGTAAAAGAAGAGAAATGTCCTATATGATTCGATAAATGACAACTCAGTAGTCCTTGGCCAAGGCAGAATGAAATTAGAAAGGAGTTTCTAATTTGCATTATTTGGAGTTGTGCATTTAAGAGTCGAAATACATATAATTAAATAAAATAAGACTTGACAGTAATTTCATGTCTTATATTTAATTGGGACATCGTATGGTGGAAGGATTGAATTGTACGTTAACTATTTACTCAAAGGTTCTTTTATGATTAATGTTGAAATCTATATTATTTGGAAAGTCGTTGATCGCTAGGGAGGCTTATCCCTATTGTAGAATAAATATTATTTATTTAAATAAATTATTAGTTTAAATTATTTATTTAAATAAGATTAGAATTGTTCTAATTGATTTATTCACAACCGGTTTAATATGGAGAACCTAAAGGGTCACACCATAAAAGCAAGAATAATTATTTAAGAAGTTAATGGCATAATCGTAATAATAAGTTAAATATATTTATTTTAATCTATGGTGATAGAATAAATTAAATAGCTTAATATTTATTATTTAATATTTTAGAAATATTAAATATAAATTAATAAGAGGAGTCTTATTATTATTATTATTACTATTATTATTATTTAATTTCTAAAAGAGTTTGGAAATTAATTAATAAAAGTACTCTCATATATTCATAATAAGATTAGGAGGTTAAATTAATTAAAAGATTTTAATTAATTATTCATAATAAGATTAGGAGCCTAATTAATTAAAGGAGTTTAATTAATTAAATAAAACTCAATTCCTTAATTGTTAAGGAGGGTTGCCTACCTCTATAAATAAGAGGAGTCTTATTATGGGTGAGGTATTTGACACTTTCACAACACGACGTGATTCTAATTGTTGGAGAGTACGCTCCTTTTCTATGAGATAGAAACACTAGGAACACCGATCTTCTTGAATCTTTCTTCTTCCTTGGTGGATCACCTCTAGAGGCCAAACACTTGGGTGGCTAACGTTGATCAAAGGAAGGAACCAAACCCGGTGGATTCAAGTTGAACGCGAAAAGGATTGGAGGTGAACTTATACCTGAGGAAGCTCGGATCTTCAAGGGTATGATTCGTGTTCTTTCTTTTTCGTTTAATTAATAATTATACATAAAGGGTGATCCGGATATATAGTTTGGAAAATTTTAAAACTCTGATTTTACACGTTTCTGCTTATTTTATTCAATTTGATTACGTTCCTGAATATTATAAACTTAACGGTGGTATCAGAGCAAAACCTTTATGCGAATTATTAATTGTCAGATTTGATATGTATATTGATATGTGTTTAGAATAATTTAATTGGGCATAATTTGTTGTATAAAATTTATTAAAAAAAACGTGAAGCTGTAAACAGGTTCTGCGGCTTGTTGTTGTATACTAGCGGCTTGTTGTTGTATACTAATAACGTAATTTGCAGTTGGCGGCACGCTGTCACGGAAATCAAGGAATCACGTTAATTGTTAATTGCTAGTATGTTAAGGGATTGAGGGGAGGACCGGTACTACATGTACCGGTCATTATTCTGGTGCCCTTTTTGCAGCTTCTTTACTTCCTTCTTTTTAGCCAGCTAGATTATTATGGATTGTGGGGAGGACCGGTACTACAGGTACCGGTCATTAATCCGGTACCCTTTTTACAGCTTCTTTACTTCCTTCTTTTAAGCCAGCTAGATTATTATTCACCATTTAGATTATAATTTTAAATTTAATTTATTGAGACTTCAAATTAATTTGTGAAACAATTACTAATTATATATTAACTTAATTAACTTGTCTGATAAATAAGCCAAAAATCTTGATTCCCATTAAATCACAATAATTATAAATTAAAAAATATTTCTTATAATTTTATCACCTATTAGAATTCATATAATTTTTTTTTCACATTAATGAGACTATGTTCCGAAAACATATTAATTCTCTCTTCTTTATAATATAAATGGTGAATAATAATCTAACCGGCTAAAAAGAAAGAAGTAAGGAAGCTGCAAAAAGAGGTACCGGACTAATGACCGGTACATATAGTACCGGTCCTCCCCTCAATTCTATGTAAAGTATACTGGATGCAATTGCTTCACGAAAAGCTAGATTATATATATATAGGGCTATATATATATACACAGCTGTGTATTACACAGTAGGCCTAGGACGACAGATTTTTTGGGTTATAGCGACGGTAAACTGTCGTCATAGCCCAGAATAGCTATGACGACGGGTGAAACCGTCGCTATAGCCCAAAAAATCGTCGATATGGCCTACTGTGTAATACACAGCTGTGTACACACATTTTCTATATATATATATATATATATATATATATATATATATATATATATATATATATATATTACCGTAATATATAAATATATATAAATAATATATATTACGGTAATATATATAATATATATATATATATATATATATATATATATATTAATGATTTTATAATTAAAATAAAAGGTTTATTTTAATTTTAAAATTATATTTCATGCTAACTAATTAGAATTGGAATTGGATTCCATGATAACTAATCCGAGTTGAAATTTGATTCTGTTTTTCCTTAAATTAAGGAGTTTATTTGGATATGAAATAAGATTTCATATTATTCAAAATAAAAGAGTTTATTTGTGAATAAGGAAAAGAATTCGTGTTTCCTTTAATAAATGAGTTTTTTTTCTTGGAATTGGATTCCATAATTAATTAAAATAAAGGAGTTTATTTTGATTAAAGATTTTGATTAAAATAAAATAGTTTATTTTATTCAAAAGTGGATAAATTAAAATAAAAAAGGTTTTATTTTGATTTAAATTTGGATTAAAAACAAAAGTGTTTATTTTGATTCAAAATTAGATTTTATGCTAACTAAATTTGCCCATTAAATGATATCAATATATATTTTCAATGTTTATTATTCATGAGATGAATATTATTTATTGATGCATATGGTGATGTGTATGATAATAAATGGGATTGATTATGGACTATTGACCAATGTGATTGGATTTTATTTTAGTTGGATGCATGAATGTATGGGTTTTATTAAATGGGGTCTGCGTACCTCGTCTTCTTTAAATTTTTCTTAATGTAAATTCTAACTCTCTCCTATGTACTTCCCCTTGACTGCTGATCAAGGTTTCTATTTATTTTAAATAGTTTTGTAATAGGAATAGTTAGAATTAATTTTGAAGAATTGGAGATCAAGGAGCAAGGAGCGCTTGAAGACCCGTTTGTAATGGAGCCCAGATTTAAATGTAATAGTTATATTTAAATATTAATTCTTGCACCCCTAGAGTTTGACCTTTTGGTTCACTTGGTGGCTCTAGTGAACCAAACTAGAATAAAAGTTCATAATCAATCTAGGTAGAATATAGTATTCTACATGTGCATGTTTATATTATATATATTATATATTATGCAAACATGCTTCGCATGTTAATTAATATGACGCGTATTTTATATATATATGTTCATGCGCGCTAAACAAGATGAGACAAATTAATAACAAACCCCTCAAATTTTTTATATTAAGTCCTAAGCGTTCAAAGATGTTTGGAATATCGAACGTCGCCTTCTAGCATGATAAAAATAATAGAGTATTAATTAATTATTATAAGTTTGTTGTGTCACCACAAGGCTTATCTTAATTCTTTGAGATGTTAATTTTATCACATTTGATGCTTATAAAGAAAATTGAACAATATTATTTTGTTGTGTCACCACAAGGATAATATTTTTCTTTTTTGAATATATGGAGTGCTAGGTTGGACTTAACTTAAATCATTTTAGTTCGGATGTGCACACACTTGACCATTATGATTTAAGAGGCAAAATACAAAGAGTTACATAGTTGATGTAATTGACAAGAGTTGTCTACCTATTTATTTATGTATAGTTTGTTGTGTCACCACAAGGCTATATACATTTGAAATGGGATCCTTATTCTCACTAGCAAATCTTTAATTAGATTTTTCCGAACTATATAAGTGAGGGTAATATAGTTTGATGAAAATAATGGGAGATGCCAATTTAAAACAATACCTAATTTATTTTGGTAATTAATAAAAGAATGTATGCTAAAATGTTGTTAATTACAAATTCATTTACAGAATTTTATAATATCTAAATTATTATCACTGCGTATTATATTAGATGCTAAATTAACTGGACCGAATTAAACGGATTGGTTAAGGAAATTTAGAAAAGTTCTCAGGGCAGAAAAACTATCTTATGTCCTTAATAAGCCTATCCCTGCAATGGTTGCAGACAATGCCTCTGAGGAAAAATTGCTACTTTTAGAAAGTGGCAAGATGATGCACAGTTGGCTCAATGCATCATGCTAGCATCCATGAGTAACGTGCTTCAGCGTCAGCATGAAACTATGGATGCTCCTACTATATTCCTACACATCAAGTAATTGATGGTGAGAAAAATAGGACTGATAGATATCAGATATCTAAGTAGCTCTTCCGATCTAGAATGACCGATGACACTATAGTACAGATAAAAGTCCTTAACATAATCAATTTGGTTAATCAATTAGGACAACGGGTTTTATTATGGATGGAGAGTTGAGCCAAGATTTGATCTTGCACTCACTCCTGGACTCCTTTCACAATTGTTGTGAATTTTTCATATGAACAAGCTAAATATCAGCCTCGTTGATTTGCTTAACATGTTGAAAAATATTGAGAGTCACTTTTCAACCAAGAAAGACCATGTCTTACTGGTAGGGGCCAAAGGATCTTCTGAAAAGAAGAATGATTCTAAGAAGGTAAATAGAAAAGGCAAAAATAAAGGATAATAAGAATAAAACTGATACGAATAGCAAAGGAGTTTGCTTCCACTGCAATAAGCTTGGACACTGGAAAGAAACTACGAGAAGCATCTTGTAGAGGCTAACCAAAGAAGCTTAGTGAAGTTTCGGTAACAAATACAAATTTGTTCATGATTTAAAATAAATTTTTCTTTAAGTCAAGGTTCTACTTGGGTATTAGATACCGACTTTGGTTATCATAAATATAGATTTATGAAGGACAAAGCAGAAGTAGAAAGCTAAAAAAATATAAGTAATCCTATGTGTGGAAAATGAAGCAAAGGTTGTCACATTAGCCATAGAAACTTATAGTTTAGGAATGCCTACGAACAAACCTATTAAGTTAATAAGTTGTTATTGTATTCCAGTTTTTGTTAGAAACATGATTTCCATTTTGTTGTTGGACAATGAAATCTTTGGTATTATAATTAAGAACAATTATTGTTCTATTTATAATAATAATATTTTGTATAGAACTGAAATATTACTTAATAGATTTTGTATACTTGACTTACGTGAAAATTATTTTACAAATTGAACAAACTAGTATAAGAAAAGGAGATGATCATTCAAAGAGTTGAAGTTTATATTTGATAAAATACATGTATGAATTATTTGAAAGGTTCAAAGAATTCAAAAGTGAAACTAATTTGAAAAGTATTAAGATTATTTGATCGGATCAAGAAAGGAATACTTGTGCAATGAGTTTCTAGATCATCTCAAATGGTTTTCTCATAATGGACGCCTCCTGATACGCAATAGTTGATTGATGTATCTGAAAAGAAAAATCGTACCTTGTTGGACATGGTGCGGTTCATAATGATTTTACCAACATTCCAGTATCCTTCTGGGATAATGTCCTAGAAATTGTTGCATATCTACGAAAAGGAAACCTCAAAATCCGGCCCCAAGACTCCATAAAAGTTATGGACATGGAGGATTCCTAATCTTAAGTATGTTAAGATAAGGGTTGTCCAACTTATGTGAAAAGGTTTCAAAAGGATAAGCTTGGGATAAGATTTGACAAGTACAGATTTTTGGGACATCCTAAAGTAAATTTAGGGTAAATATTCTGTAATCCTACTTAGCAAAAGGTGTTTGTTGCGAAACACGCTACCTTTTAAGATAAAGATGTTTATCATTGAAGGGGCTAGTGGGAGGATAATAAAATCTTGAAGAGTTCAAGAACCATAAAACACTATAAGTCAAATAAGAGGAACCTGTAGATAGACCTATTGTACCACAACCGAATCGTAAATCTGGAATAGTACCAAAGATACCTAGGAGGTATGGATTCATCATAAATGATGATGATGAGGTACACATCATAGAAGATGATGATCCAGAGTTACATACGATGAGGTAAGAGTTCTAGTGTGTACAAAAGGGTCAGTGGGAGCGTTGTGATATTCCTAGTATTATATGTTGATATACTATGGATAAGGAATAACATACCAATGCTACAATCAGTAAAGTTAAAGTTGTCTAACCATTCCTCCTAGAATGATTTTGGAAGAGTATCTTAATTGAGGATAAAATCTATATAGATAGATTTAAGAGGATGCTCGACTTAAAGAAACGTATATTCATTTGATGCTAAAGTCGTTTAGCATGGAAAACTCCATGGGATGTCTCATGTTGATGAGCCTTAGAGTGTATCTCTCTTAATAGTCCCCATAGACTCATAAAAGAGAGATCACATGAGTGACTATCATGTATGCAATGAAATATACGAGACCTGATGTTGATTGGTCATATTCTGGAGAAGATCACTGTAAGACAGTGAAAAACATCTTAAAGTACTTAACCGGCACTAAAGATGTGATTAAAATTTATGGTGGGTCTAAATTAAAACTAGAGGGCTTAACAGACTCAAGATTTTCAGACAGACCAAGATGACAAAAAATCCACTTTAAGGTAAAGGGTTACCTTGAATAGTGGTGCAGTGAATTGAAAAGGTTTCAAACAGCAAAGAGTTGCTAGTTTTGTGATAAAGACAAAGTATGTAGCTGTAAATGAAGCTGCAAGTTGATTGTTTGGATAAAAATTTCATTACAGAACTAGGAATAGTTCTTAAATCTCATCTTGGATCTAAACATGTGTCGTGGCACTTTTATTTGATTATAGGAATCATTGAAAGATGGGAAATCACTATAGAGATAGTGAACTCTCAAGAACAACATTACATATCCATTAACTAAAGCTTATCCAATAGTAGGATAATCGTCACTTAGAGAAGAAGGGTATGAGATACCATAGCAATTGGCTTTAGTGCAAGTGGGAGATTGAAAGTAGTATGCACACAAGTCAATCATGTTTGATGATAAAGCATATACTTTGTAACAATCTTATTCATTTATTAATAAAAAGTATTAATTTATTAAAGGCTTTTAATTATCTACATGATGTTGTTTTATAATATGTGATAAACCAATAGTTTTAAGCAATGCTTTTAGAATAATGATGATGATCATTCTAATGAGATCTAAATTCTTAGAAATCTTAAAACTAAAATAGTTCTTAATCGTTGGATTACTAAATTGGGAATTAGTGAATTTGGATAGATTGGTACATACGTTGCTTGCTCATTGGATGAGGATGATTGATCTCGTGAACATTTATGTGGAGACACTAAAGCAAGTATGTAGGTGCTTATTAGAGAATAAGTTCGCTGAACGTGGCTCGCTAAGGAATACCTAATGGAGTTTTACTTGCATGTCAATAGGAATTCCTGTAGTGATAGTAGTACAAGTGATCCTTAGACTTGAGATCATCATAGTATCATGTGTATGATGAGTTATACTTTGACTTATTCCTTAAGACCCTTAGGGTATATCAAAGGGTATGCTTGGGTATAATAAGTTGTACATGGAGATAATGTATGATCAATAAAGAATCTACTGCTTCTAGTAAAAGAAGAGAAATGTCTTATGTGATTCGATAAATGACAACTCAGCAATCCTTGGCCAAGGCAGAATGAAATTAGAAAGGAGTTTCTAATTTTACATTATTTGGAGTTGTGCATTTAAGAGTCGAAATACATATAATTAAATAAAATAAGATTTGACAGTAATTCCATGTCTTATATTTAATTAGAACATTGTATGGTGGAAGGATTGAATTATACGGTAACTATTTACTCAAAGGTTCTTTTATGATTATTGTTAAAATCTATATTATCTGGAAAGTCGTTGATCGCTAGGGAGGCTTATCCCTATTGTAGAATAAATATTATTTATTTAAATAAATTATTAGTTTAATTTATTTATTTAAATAAGATTAGAATTGTTCTAATTGATTTATTCACAACCGGTATAATATGGAGAACCTAAAGGGTCACACTATAAAAGGAAGAATAATTATTTAAGAAGTTAATGGCATAATCGTAATAATAAGTTAAATATATTTAATTTAATATATGGTGATAGAATAAATTAAATAGCTTAATATTTATTATTTAATATTTTTTGAAATATTAAATATAAATTAATAAGAGGAGTCTTATTATTATTATTACTATTATTATTATTTAATTCCTTAAAGAGTTTGGGAATTAATTAATAAAAGTACACTCATATATTCCTAATAAGATTAGGAGGTTAAATTAATTAAAAGATTTTAATTAATTATTCGTAATAAGATTAGGAACCTAATTAATTAAAGGAGTTTAATTAATTAAATAAAACTCAATTCCTTAATTGTTAAGGAGGGTTGCCTACATCTATAAATAAGAGGAGTATTATTATGGGTGAGGTGGTTGACACTTTCACAACACGTGAATACGTGATTCTAATTGTTGGAGAGTACGCTCCTTTTCTATGAGATAGAAACACTAGGAATACCCATCTTCGTGAATCTTTCTTCTTCCTTGGTGGATCACCTCTAGAGGCCAAACACTTGGGTGGCTAACGTTGATTAAAGGAAAGAACCAAACCCGGTGGATTCAAGTTGAACGCGAAAAGGATTGGAGGTGAACTTGTACCTGAGGAAGCTCGGATCTTCAAGGGTATGATTCTTGTTCTTTCTTTTTCGTTTAATTAATAATTGTGCATAAAGGGTGATCCGGGTATATGGTTTGTAAAATATTAAAACTCTGATTTTACACGTTTCCACTTATTTTATGCAATTTGATTGCGTTCCTGAATATTACAAACCTAACAGATTGAGCATATAAGACCCTTTTTATCTTTGGGTGAATGGTCTGCTTTCATATGAAGATCAGCAACCATGTGAGCTTCATTCAAGTTAGCTCAACAAGTCTTTAAGAACAGGCTTTAACAAAGAATGATTTTATCTTGAACGTTTCTGAACTATTTTTAGCCTCCAGATGGTTGAATCTTCTTGACTGAAGTCATCTGCTTCAGTGTTCCTTAGTGTGGTCAGATATACCAAATACCTGCAGATTAGATAAATTTCTATTTTTGGTACCCATGGTTAAATAGGTCCAGTTAGCTTAGTTTCCAAAAATCAATGTTCCTCATATATTTGAATTTTCATCATATTTATCATCAATAATCAAATTCATGCATGTATCCAATTTAGATATGACATTTTAAGATGCATGATGATGAGTGTGTATAGGATTAACCAATTTAACAAATCACTTTTTTCTTTGATGGTTTCATCATTTGCTTAGTTATGTTCACAGGGTTTAAATGTTCACAGAGTGAGAATCAACTCTAACATTTATTTATATCTGGTTGATTCTTGAAGGTGATCAGTTTCTATGAATTTTCAAGATACTCTTGTAGAACTGATCATACTCTATACGTTATCAAAAACTTAGAACATAGGTTTGTACATACTAACCCATTAACAAAGATTACTCCATTTAAGATTAATTAGACCTTGATATGCTTATGACCTATTTCAGACTTCTTTCAAGATGTTATCTTCAACATAAAATTTAGATAGAGAAAAATTTTGTTAGCATTTGAGTTTCCAACCTCAGTGTACATTCTCTCTTCCCCTTTTTAGGTAGAATATGGTCTCTTGATAGAATACTGTTATAGTGCATAAGGTTGTGCCACATGATGTACACATTTATACTGATGAAGAATCGTACCTTTACATTGTCAGTTTTTTGACAGTCATTTATCTTGATATACTGAGGTTAGACATTGATATGTATAATTTTTTTTTACTTCTGACAATTTGTTACTCCAATTGTCCTTTGATCAATCAGTCATAGTCTTGAAGATGTAGGCTCAGAGAATTTTGACATCTTTAGTTCTTTGACAACCTTGAGTCCTCAAGGTTCACATCCAGCTGTTGGTTGGCCAAATATAGATTTGAGAGATTCTTCTTTCTTCTCTGAATGAGTAATTCTTAGTATATATGGTCTTTTAATCTTTCAGTCTGATGGATGCTTGACTCTTTTCTGTTGATGCCTCTTGAGATCCCATATCTGCTCTTCAGACTACAAGATTAACTATAGGCAAGGATTAGTCTTGTTGTTATGGCATTTAAGAACATGGACCAATCTGAGCAGCTTCTGGTGTATATACACATTTACCTGTACACAATATTTCCAACTTATGAGCTCATCTGCACTTACAAGTGACTTACAACTAAACTAAGTTTAGAATAATGTTTGTGCCTAGGATCAGACTCAAAGTGATTAGCTTTTGAATATAGCATGAGAACCTACTCTGATACCAATTGTTAGTTCCCAGTAGGCACACAATAGATCTAGAAAGGGGGGTTGAATAGATCCTTTTTAATTTCAAATACTTTTCTCATTTATTTTGTATTGCAAATGAATTAACATATGACAAACATAAGAATCTTTTCAAGAACAGCGGAATAAGTAAAAGATCCCCTTCATTGATATATTCAATCATACATATATTGTTCTTAGAGTTACTTAAGTGGTAATCAGTTAATACATACATAGCAGTTATAACAATTAAGTACACAATGTAAATGACAGTAAGTAAATGACACATGGGATTTTAAGTGGTTCAGAGACTCAAGCTCCTAATCCACTCTTCTGCTTTAACTCGCAAGATTTCCACTAAGGAAGGGCAGCACCCTGAATCACTAAGATTCCTTCAAGGCTAGCAGTCTTGGAACTTCAGTTCACTAAGAACTCTTTAATCCCAGTAGGCTTGGAACTCCTCTAGTTCCCTAGGAACTCTTCAAGCCCAATAGGCTTGGAACTTCATTTAGTCCCTTCGGACAAGGACCCCTCAGGCCCTGGCTTCTTGTTGTTGTTGTTGTTTGTGCTTTGCTGCTAAGATGCCTTTAAGCTTGAATATCTTTTGTACTTGGCAGCTTGGCGTGGTCCTCTTTGCATTCTTCTTCGAGTTTGGACCACATCTTCTCTGGTGCAGCCGATCTTCATTATGTTCTGCTCATCTTCATCCGATGCCAGCTGTGCATCATCACCATTTGGATTTGCTAAGTGTTTGAGCTTTTGGTAGACTTCGTCTGGCACTTAGCATTCCCTAATCCCTTCTTGAGTGGTTTGCAGACATGGTTCTGCATCTTTTCTAATTCAGCTTTTGGTTCTTGGTGATTCGTAGAGTGGATCTCTTGATCTTCTTTGTGACTCCCCCAAAATCGGTATACATCACCCATCTTGAGTCGCCAAATACATGGTACAAAATTCAAATACAACTTAATTATACAACAGTCGTGTAAAATACGACAAAACATAATCTAAGAGTTTCAATAAGAATATTGTCATCTAGACAATATTCATACTCAATGGAGTCCTCATTACATTTATTATCACACTATTTTATAGAATAGTGGACTACTAAAACAACCATCTGAACCGTCAATCCGTTCCCCGACTCGTCCCAGCTATATTCTCATCTCCTGAAGAGAACAATGAAAGCAAAGGGTGAGCTCAACTAGCCCAGTAAGAAATATTATGACTAAGATAATGTAGAATAAATTATCCTTAGCCTTCAACAGTATAACAACTGATAGAATACAATAGACAACAAGTTTTAGATCAACAACTGCAGTAAAATAAGCAATCCATTAAAAGAGTCAAGTAGAGTATAAATTTACTATCTTCTATGATTTAAAAAGTTTTTCATCAACTTTATCGCTGAGACTCAGCTTAATAAATAAAATCGAATCATCCCTTCACCACGGCCAAGGATATTCATGTAATCATCAATAGTCATGATTATACCGAATAATCCCTGGTCATAATCATACCAACAACTGTCCATCAATATTTACAGGCTAATGAGGACTTTTACCACATCATTCGTCACATTACGGTCATGATTATACCGAATAATCCCTGGTTATAATCATATCAAGTCCATCTATGCACGTAAGCCAAAGATGACTTTCATCACAATATAAGCATGAGGATGATGACAATGACATGATAATTCAATAAAACAAGTTCAAGGATAAACTTTAAAGATTTATAATTTAATTTATCCAGGAATCAATAATGTCCAATTTGTCAACATGATACTGCTTTGTGGAGTAAAATTCAAGAATGCTCGGAAAAATATTTCCATGAAAAGATACTGGATGAAGTGCAAATATCCAGGATATTCTACTAATTTCATGGAGTATAGAAGTCAAAACTTTAATCAACTGAGTATAATAGAATATATGAAACTGTAAATGGATTTTTGCCCACCATGCGGTAATCCACGCAAATAGATCATTTCCACAATTTAATAAGAAATGAATACGAAGGATCATTCACCATGCATGCAGTAATCCACATAGACAGGTTATTCCAACAGAATAATAAAGAATGGAATAACAGAAGAATTCACTAGGCATGCGATCGACCGCACAGACAAGTTATTCCAACAGAATAATAAAGAATGGAACCAGGTCATGCGTAATTCGCACATACAGGATATTCCAACAGAATAATAAAGAACGGAACCAGGTAATGCGTAATCCGCATAGACAGGATATTCCAACAGAATAATAAAGAATGGAATAACAACAAAATTCACCATGCATGCGATAAACCGCACAGACAAGTTATTCCAACAGAATAATAAAGAATGGAATAACAGAAGAATTTCACCATGTATGCGGTACTTCGCATAGATAGGTTATTCTAACATAATAATAAAGAATGGAATAACAACCCTTACAAGTATTTAAAAAAAATAACTCTCTTCATGAATACGAAAGAATAATACCCCTTACCTTAGAAGAAAACTGGAATAGTGAGGTAGCAGACTTCTCTTCTTCTTTCTCTCTATAATAAATGCTCTATAGCTTTAGTGAATTGGCGATAAATGAAGAAAGAATGAGCTTCTATTTATAGGAAAATATAGTTTCAATAATTGCACATTTTGGGGCTCGAAATATTATAGTATAATACCTTCTTCTTTTTCTTCATTTTTAATTTAGTCCTGCAAGTATTATCAAACTTGCACCACCTCCCCTAATAGTAAATCATGTGAATCAATAGTAAATCATGTGACTCAATAATTCTAAACATGTGAAAAAAACAATTACAGTATAGTACCTCCATCTATACCTCCATTTTTAACTTAGTCATGCAAGTATTATCAATCTTGCACCAACTCCCCTAATAGTAAATGAATGTAAATCAATAGTACACACATGTGAACAAATAGTTATAATCATGTGAATCAATAGCAATTAATTGCTCATTTATCCGGTTAATTACCCGATTGGTCAATATAACCTCCAGACATCAATTGTTATCCAAATAAATATCGATTTTTACTAACACTAATAATTCTAACATAATGGAACTATCAATTTTATCTTTAATTACACGAATTTATTCATCATTAATATTATAATTCACAATATTTAACAACCAGGTCGTTCCCAGGAAAGAGGGGGCTTTCCGATAAGGATTTCTCCCTATTAGCGCCCAATTAGATTATCTAACCTCTCCTTGACAGAACTTCTAAACATTGTCAATATTACAATTAATAATATGAATAAATTTGTCGTCTCAATTACTGATTTAATAATATATCATATTATGCAGATGATATTGTGACCATAATTCAATAAATAATATGGGAGATATGATGCAGCAATTACTGTAGCAATAATTGAGTATAACTGAGTGACTTCTTACGTAAGCATCAATAATCAATACCGTGTGCCACTATGCAACCACGCGTATTACTGTACTTTTACTTCCGAGTCGTTCAACAGTTTTAACGGTAACACTTTCGCCGTTATTTTTATAAAAAGATAATTATGTCATTTTCTAACTACGACAATACTTCCGTTGTGGGGTCTGCCAATGATTGTGCCGTCGTACGAATATTTCCCGACAAAAATAATATTCCCCGACCAAACAAATATTTTATAACAACTTGCTTACTTTGCAAAAAAAATTCACATATCAACCTTAACTTTAACCTTTTATCAATTTAACCATTTACGAAATAAAATAATAACTGTAATAAAATTGAATACTTTTATTTCATAAAATTCGGGGTCTTACAATCTCTCCTGCTTATGAAATTTTGCCCTCGAAGGTTACGTACGTACCTGGTATGCCGAAGAATTGTGGATACCTTGACTTAATTTCAGATTCTAACTCTTGAGGTATAACTTTTGAGTGTTGAATATGATCCTTCTTATCCAAGATTTTAACATGTATCTCCTCATACGTTAAATCTTTTGCTATCTCGTATAGTTCCAATTCAATTGTAACGCCCCTAAAATAGGTATACATCACCCATCTTGAGTCGCCAAATACATGGTACAAAATTTAAATACAACTTAATTATACAGCAGTCGTGTAAACAATACGACAAAACATAGTCGAGAGTTTTAATAAGAATATTGTAATCTAGACAATATCCACACTCAAAAGAGTCATCATTGCATTTATTGTCACATTATTTAACAAAATAGTGAGGACTACTAATGCTATCATCTAGACCATCACTCCATTCCCCGACTCGTCCCAGCTATATTCTCATTTCCTGATGAGAACATTGAAAGAAAGGGTGAGCTCAACTAGCCCAGTAAGAAATATTATGACTAAGATAATGCAGAATAAATTATCATTAGCCTTCAACAATGTTAAACTGATAAAATACAATAGACATCAAGTTTAACTGCAGCAGAACAAATAATCCATTAAAAGAGTCAAGTAGAGAATAAAATCTACTATCTTTTATGATTTAAAAAGTTTTTCATCACTTTTATCGCTGAGACTCAGCTTAATAAATAATCCACATCATCAAATCATCCCTGCACTACAGACCAAAGATATTATTTAGTATCACGATCACGAATTATCCATGCACTACGGGCCAAAGATAATCGTGTTTTCATCAACAGTCCTGATCATGCCATAAAACAATTCATCTTTGCTCCCTTGGCCGAAGAGAATCCATAGCCATAATCATACCAAAAATTGTCCATCAATGCACTATGAGCCAATGAGGACTTTTTCCACATCATTTGTAACATTACGGTCATGATTATACCGAATAATCCCTGGTTATAATCATACCAAGTCCATCTATGCACTACAGGCCAAAGATGACTTTCAACAAAATATAAACATGAGGATGATGAAAATGATATAAAAATTCAATAAAACAAGTTCAAGAATTAAATTATCCAGGAACTAATAACGTCCAAATTGTCAACATGATACTTCTTTGTAGAGTAAAATTCAAGAATACTCAGATGAATATTTCCATGAAAAGATACTGAATGAAGCGTAAATATCAAGGATATTTCACTAATTTCATGGAGTATAGAAGTCAAAACTTTAACCAACTGAGTATAATAAAGAATGGAATAACAAAAGAAATCACCATGCATGTGGTACTTCGCATAGACAGGTTATTCCAACAGAATAATAAATAACGGAACCAGGTCAGGCGTAATACGTACCGACGGGATATTCCAACAGTATAATAATGAATGGAATAACAACAGAAATCACCATGCATGCGGTACGTCGCATAGACAGGTTATTCCAACAGAATAATAAATAACGGAACCAGGTTAGGCGAAATTCACACCGACAAGATGTTCCAACAGAATAATAAAGAATGGAATAACAACAGAAATCGCCATGCATGCGGTACTTCGCATAGACAGGTTATTCCAACAGAATAATAAATAACGGAACCAAGTCCGGCGTAAAACGCACAGACAGGATATTCCAACAGAATAATAAAGACAGAACCAGGTTCGGCGTAAAATGCACAGAGAGGATATTCCAACAGAATAATAAAGAATAGAATAACAGAAGAATTTCACCAAGTATAGGGTAGACCACGTATACAGGTTATTCCAACATAATAATAAAGAATAAAATAACAGAAGTTCTCTTCATGAATATGAAAAAAAATAATACCCCTTACCTTATAAAGAAGAAACTGGATATAGAAGTAGTGAAGTAGCAGAATATTTTTCTTCTTTCTTTCTATAGTTTCTCTCTCTAGAGTTTCAGTGAATTCGTAAGAAATAATGAAGGAATGAGCATCTATTTATAGAAGAATGGACTGAATAGCAACTAATTCCTGAACGGTCCAGATTGATTTACTTTTAAACAGAAGGTCCAGATTGGTTTACTATAAAATAATCTAATAAAACAAAATATTTTAAATAAATTATAATATATTCTATTTATAATCTAATAAAACGAATAACTTTATAAAAATATTCTATTTTATATAAAAAGATTTTTACTATGCAAATACTATGCAGGCACTATACAAATACTATGCATAATAAAATATAATATATTCTAATTATTTTCTAATAAAATAGATAACTTTATAAAAGTATTCTATTTTATATAAAAATATTTTACTATTAGCCTAATAAAACGAATAACTTTATAAAAGTATTCTGTTTTATATAAAAAAAATCTATTTTATTACATTAATAATACTAATAAAACAAAACTTATATATATATATATAACAATCAACAATAATTGAATCAAATAACGTGAGATACTATACATCAACTACTGTAGCAATAATTGAAAAAAATTAAGTGACTTCTCACGTAAGCATCAATAATCAATACCGTGTGTTACTATGCAACTACATGTATTACTGTACTTTTACTACCGAGTAGTTCAACAGTATTAATGGTAAACTTCCGCTGTTATTTTCATAAAATATTTATCTCATTTTCTCAATCCGAAAATAATTTCGTTGTGGGGTCCACCAATGATTGTGTCGTTGCACGAATATTCCCTGCTAAAACGAATATTCCCCGACCAATCAAATATAATACAACAACTTGCATACTTTGCAAAATTTATAAATACTACTCACAACTATAACATTATCTCAAATTCACACCATAATATTAAAAAAAATGTTTTGAGAAAATTAAATCTTTATTCGTAAAAATTGGGATTTTACAATCTCCCCTCCTTATAAAATTACGCCCTAGAAATTTATGTACGTACCTGGTATGCCGAACAAATGAGGACAATTAGTCAGATTCTAACTCTTGAGGTATAACCTTTAAGCGTATAATATATTCCAGGATTTTAATAGGTACATCTTCATACGTTAAATTATCCGCTATCTCGTCCAGATCTAAATCAATAATGTGGTTCGAGTCGTCCACATATTTACATAACATCAATACATGAAAAACATTATGAACACGCGACATACTTGGCGGTAAAATGAGTCTATAAGCCACAGTTCCCACTTGATCGAGGATTTCAAATGGACCAATTAAATCGAGGGTTGACATTTCCTCTCTTCATCAATTCTTACTTCTAGAATAACGCCCTCTTGAACCTTCTTTTTTCACATTCATCAGCTTCGGGTGTGTAGTTTGAGCGGCTTTAACTTTATCGATTAAAGTTGATTCTACTCGAATATTTGTTATCTTCATGTGGGTTCGTATATTCGCACTCGTAAATGAATACGATCTTCTACTCAACGCGTCAGCTACCACGTTTGTTTTTCCATGATGGTATTGAATGGTAATATCGTAATCTTTAACAGCTCGAGCCAACGTCTTTGGCGCATGTTACGTTCGTTTTGGGTGAATAAAATATTTGAGGGTTTAAGAAATGGGTTTTGTACTAGAGTCAATACAAAATTCGATTTCACGCTCTAGGGGTAGGCTAAGAAGTCTTCAAGAATACGTCAGAAAATTTATTAACAATAGAAATATCATTCACAACTGTGACTTTCTTCCAAGACTTGGATAACACATCACATTGATGCCTATCAACTTGTCATTGTTATTCACAACGTCCCCTACAGAAAGTCTGGCTTCGGTGCATTCCACATAAGGAAATCAACAACGAAAGGATCGGGGCTCTTTACTTATGGCTTGATATGACAATGATTGACTTTAGTGGTTTGGTTGATTGAATTCGCATAACAGGTTGGTTATGAATATGAAAGCTAACAACCTTAATAAAAGCATGATGAGTAGTTAACCAATCGATTCCTAAAATCACATCAAATGCAAGTATTTTCAAAGAGATAAGATCGACAGGTAACGTGAAAGTGTTGATTTGAATCAAACAAGATTTACAAATAGTGGAGGTAACGAAGGTTTCTCCCAACTGAGTTTCAACAGATAAATCAAAGTCTAACTTCTCCGGAGTTAAATTCAAATATTGAACACAACTAAGTGAAATGAAAGAGTGAGTAGAACCGGTATCTAACATGGTATAGACTTCGTAAGAGTTTATGATTAACTTACCCGTGATAATTTTATTCAGGTTCCTAGTCATGAAAAAAAATGCTCTCTCTTAAACTACCGGTTTTGGCTTGTCTGGGACATCCTTTGGCATCACCATCCCGGCTGGACTTGACTTCACCATACTACAAAATTGAGCTAGGTGACCTTCTCTTCCGCAATTAAAACACGCTTTGGATTGTTGTGTACAGTTTGGATAGATGTGTCCCTCCTGTCCGCATTTGAAACATACGACCGGTGGTTGTTCTTCTTCCTTTGAAATGGGTGATGGTGCTCCTGTCTTTCCAACATTATTGAACCTTCTCTTCTTAAAATTTCTACTTCTATTATCTTGTCCATGATTACCACCGAAGTGGTTACCATTCTTGGCATGATAATTTCCCCCACGATGGTTATCATTGTTCCGATGGCCGTTGCCACCGGTACAATTATTATAGTGTTGTTGATCGTTGCCTTTTGGTTGTGCTGACTCATTATCGCGCTCCAATAACTGAGTCCTATTCACATCATCTAAATATAAACAAAGTTTGTGAGAAATGAGGTATTGACATATATTGGGTTTCAAACCTCTTAGAAACATTCGCGTCATTCGCTCCTCATTATCGACCAAATAGGATGCAAACCGAGACAACTCGGCAAACTTAGCCTCGTATTATGACACGATCATATTGTTTTGCTCCATCTTGATGAACTCCACCTCCTTCATATGACGAATACTTTCGGGAAAGTACTTGTCGTTGAACAGCTCTTGGAACTTCTCCCAAGTCATCTTGAGTGCGTCAGTCTGGGTACGTTTTACAGATTCCTACCAATGATCTGCTTCTTCACGTAACATAAAGGTGGAAAATGGAACTTTTTGATCCTCTAAGAATTCCAAGACATCAAATATCTTGGTGATCTTCTTAATCCACGTCTCCACCTTTAGTAGTTTTGGCTCTCCAAATAACTCTGGTGGTCCCAGTTCCTTGAACTACTTAGTGGTGACCGTCTGAGAGCTGCCAGTGTTTCCACCTGCATTTTGGACAGGAGCCGCTCTTGCCTGATGTTGCATGAATTGCATAAAGCCTCTGAATATTCCATCGTTCATCATCTGGTCAGTATTGTTGTTTGCCTAAGGATTGTCGCCTTCCTGATGCATATTTTCCTGATTATTGATCTGTAGAGACTCAACGGTCTCCTGTGCTCCATTGATGTTCTCAACATTCTCGGATGTCATTTTCAAATACTGCCACAAAACAAAGGTTAATTGATATGCAATATATTATCCCTATACTCTGACCGACCAATTAAATGCCAAAAACTTAGGTAGGTCATACTAGCGAAGGAATTCCCCGTCTCTCCCCTCCTAGTTCTTGTCTCACAATATCTCAGCCAGGGATCATATCCCTAAGCATTGATACCAACTGTGACGCCCCCAAAATAGGTATACATCACCCATCTTGAGTCACCAAATACATGGCACAAAATTCAAATACAACTTAATTATACAACAGTCGAGTAAACAATACGACAAAACATAGCCGAGAGTTTTAATAAGAATATTGTAATCTAGATAATATCCACACTCAAAGGAGTCCTTATTACATTTATTGTCACACTATTTAACAGAATAGTGAGGACTACTAATGTTATCATCTGGACCATCACTCCGTTCCCCGACTCGTCCCAGCTATATTCTCATTTCCTGAAGAGATCAGTGAAAGAAAGGGTGAGCTCAGCTAACCCAGTAAGAAATATTATGACTAAGATAATGCAGAATAAATTATCATTAGCCTTCAACAATGTTAAACTGATAAAATACAATAGACGTCAAGTTTAATTGCAGCGAAACAAACAATCCATTAAAAGAGTCAAGTAGAGAATAAAATCTACTATCTTTTATGATTTAAAAAGTTTTTCATCACTTTTATCGCTGAGACTCAGCTTAAAAAATAATTCACATCATCAAATCATCCTTGCACTACAGGTCAAGGATATTATTTAGTATCATGACCATGAATTATCCATGCACTACGGGCCAAAGATAATCGTGTTTTCACCACGGTCCTGATCATGCCATTAAACAATTCATCTTTGTTCCCTTGGCCGAAGAGAATCCATAGCCATAATCATACCAAAAACTTCCATCAATGCACAACGGGTCAATGAGGACTTTTTCCACATCATTTGTAACATTACGGTCATCATTATACCGAATAATCACTGGTCATAATCATACCAAGTCCATCTATGCACTACAGGCCACAGATGACTTTCAACAAAATATAAACATAAAGATGATGACAATGATATAAGAATTCAATAAAACAAGTTCAAGAATTAAATTATCCAGGAACTAATAACGTCCAAATTGTCAACTTGATACTTCTTTGTAGAGTAAAATTCAAGAATGCTCAGAAGAATAATTACATGAAAAGATACTGGATGAAGCGTAAATATCAAGGATATTCCACTAATTTCATGGTGTATAGAAGTCAAAACTTTAACCAACTGAGTTGATAAAGAATGGAATAACAAAAGAAATCACCATGCATGCAGTACTTCGCATAGACAGGTTATTCCAACAGAATAATAAATAACGGAACCAAGTCAGGCGTAATACGCACCGACAGGATATTCCAAAAACTTCCATCAATGCACAACGGGTCAATGAGGACTTTTTCCACATCATTTATAAAATTACGGTCATGATTGTACCGAATAATCACTGGTCATAATCATACCAAGTCCATCTATGCACTACAGGCCACAAATGACTTTCAACAAAATATAAACATCAGGATGATGACAATGATATAAGAATTCAATAAAACAAGTTCAAGAATTAAATTATCCAGGAACTAATAACGTCCAAATTGTCAACATGATACTTCTTTGTAGAGTAAAATTTAAGAATGCTCAGAAGAATAATTACATGAAAAGATACTGGATGAAGCGCAAATATCAAGGATATTCCACTAATTTCATGGAGTATAGAAGTCAAGACTTTAACCAACTGAGTTGATAAAGAATGGAATAACAAAAGAAATCACCATGCATGCAGTACTTCGCATAGACAGGTTATTCAAATAGAATAATAAATAACGGAACCAGGTCAGGCGTAATACGCACCGACAGGATATTCCAACAGAATAATAAAGAATGGAATAACAACGGAAATCACCATACATGCGGTACGTCGCATAGACACGTTATTCCAACAGAATAATAAATAACGGAACCAGGTCCGGCGTAAAACGCACAGATAGGATATTCCAACAGAATAATAAAGACGGAACCAGGTCCGACGTAAAATGCACAGACAGGATATTCCAACAGAATAATAAAGAATGGAATAACAGAAGAATTTCACCAAGTATAGGGTAGACCGCGTATACAGGTTATTCCAACAGAATAATAAAGAATGGAATAACAGAAGTTCTCTTAATGAATATGAAAAAAAAATACCCCTTACCTTATAAAGAAGAAACTGGATATAGAAGTAGTGAAGTAGCAGAATACTTTTCTTCTTTCTCTCTATAATTTCTCTCTCTAGAGTTTCAGTGAATTCGTAAGAAATAATGAAGGAATGAGCTTCTATTTATAGAAGAATGGACTGAATAGTAACTAATTCCTGAACAGTCCAGATTGATTTACTTTTAAACGGACGGTCCAGATTGGTTTACTATAAAATATTCTAATAAAATAAAATCTTTTAAATAAAATATAATATATTCTATTTATAATCTAATAAAACGAATAACTTTATAAAAATATTCTGTTTTATATAAAAAGATTTTTACTATGCAAATACTATGCAGGCACTATGCAAATACTATGCATAATAAAATATAATATATTCTAATTATTTTCTAATAAAATAGATAACTTTATAAAAGTATTCTATTTTATATAAAAATATTTTATTATTAGCCTAATAAAACGAATAACTTTATAAAAGTATTCTGTTTTATATAAAAAAATTATGTTTTATTACATTAATAATACTAATAAAACAAAACTTATATATATATATATATATATATATATATATATATAACAATCAACAATAATTGAATCAAATAACGTGAGATACTATGCAGCAACTGCTATAGCAATAATTGAACAAAACTGAGTGACTTCTCACGTAAGCATCAATAATCAATATCGTGTGCTACTATGCAACCATACGTATTACTGTACTTTTACTACCGAGTAGTTCAACAGTATTAACGGTAAACTTCCGCCGTTATTTTCATAAAATATTTTTGTCATTTTCTCAATCCGGCAATAATTCCGTTGTGGGATCCACCAATGATTGTGTCATTGTACGAATATTCCCTTCTAAAACGAATATTCCCCGACCAATTGAATATAATATAACAACTTGCATACTTTGCAAAATTAATAAATACTACCTACAACTATAACATTATCTCAAATTCACACCATAATATTAAAAAAATATTTTGAAAAAATTAAATCTTTATTCGTAAATTTGGGATTTTACATCAATAGTGTGGTTCAGGTCATCCACATATTTGTGTAACATCGATACGTAAAAAAAATGTTATGAACATGCGACATACTTAGCGGTAAGGCGAGTCTATAGGCCACAGTTTCTACTCGATCGAGGATTTCAAATGGGCCAATTAAATTGAGGGTTGAGATTTCCTCTCTTTGTTGATTCTTGCTTCTAGAATAACGCCCTCTTGAACCTTCTTCTACACATTCATCGGCTCTGAGTATGTAGCTTGAGCGGCTTTAACTTTATCGATTAAAGTCGATTCTACTCGTATATTCGTTATCTTCACGTGGGTCCCTAGAGTCTTTAACTCTATCTTCATCATTTGTAAGTTATACGAAATGGGTTTTTGTGTTAACAACATCACACTCGTAAACGTATACGATCTTCTACTCAATGCATCAGCTACCACGTTCTCTTTTTCCACGATAATATTGAATGGTATGGTCGTAATCTTCAACAGCTCGAGCCAACATCTTTGGCGCATTATACGTTTGTTTTGGTTGAAGAAATATTTAAGGGTTTTAGAAATGGGTTTTGTACTGGGGTCAATACAAAATTCGATTTTACGCTCTAGGGTAGGCCAGGAAGTTCTTCGAGAATACGTTAGGAAATTTATTGACGATAGAAATATCATTTAAAAATTGTGACTCTCATCCAAGACTTGGATAGCACGTCACATTGATACCTATCAACTTGCCACTGTCATTCACGACGTCGCCTACAGAAAGTCTGGCTTCGGTGCATTCCACACAAGAAAGTCACCACCGAAAGGCTCGGGGCTCTTTACTTATCGCTTGATATAACAATTATTGACTTTAGTGGTTTGGTTGCTTATAATAGGTTGGTTAGGAATATAAAAGCTAACAACAGTACAAAAATAATCAATTTTGGCAAGATGAGTAGTTAACCAAGTGATTCCTAAAATCGCATCAAGGGTAAGAATTTTTAAAGAGATAAGATCGACAGGTAATGTGAGGGTAACGATTTGAATCAAACAAGACTTATAAACAGTGGAGGTAACGAAGGTTTCTCCTAACCGAGTTTCAACCGATAAGTCAAAGTCTAATATCTCCGGAGTCAAATTTAAACGTTGAGCGCAAGCAAGAGAGATGAAAGAATGGGTAAAACCAGTATCTAATAAGGTATAGACTTCATAAAAATTTATAATTAACTATACCGTGCTAACTTTGTTCGGGTTACACGCTTTTTGAGAAGTCACGAAAAATGCTCTTCCTGAAACCACCGACTTTGTTTTGTCCGTATCCGCCTTTGGTGCCACCGTCCCAGCTGGACTTGATTTCGCTACATGACAAAATCGAGCTATGTGACCATCTTTTCCACAACTAAAACATACCTTGGAAGGCTGTGAACAGTTTGGACTTATGTGTCCCTCCTCTCTGCATCTGTAGCATCTAACTGGCGGTCGTTCTCCTCCCCTAGAATTTGTTGCTGGTGTTGGTGCTGCTGCCAACGTTTTCCCATCATCGTTAAATCTTCTCTTCTTGAATTTTCCACTTCTATTAACTTGGCCATGATTACCACCGAAGTGGTTACCATTCTTGGCATGATAATTTCCCCCACGATGGTTATCATTGTTCAGATGGTCGTTGTCACTGGTACGATTATTATCATGTTGTTGCTCGTTATCCTTTGGTTGGGCTGGCTCATTATCGCGCTCCAATAACTGAGCCCTATTCACAACATCTTAATATAAACAAGGTTTATGAGAAATGAGGTATTGACGTATCTCAGGTTTCAAACATCTTAGAAACATTCGCGTCATTTTCTTCTCATTATTAACCAAGTGGGACGCAAACCGAGACAACTTGGCAAACTTAGCTTCGTACTGCGCCACGGTCATATTGTTTTGCTCAAGCTTGATGAAATCTACCTCCTTCATGTGACGAATACTTTCAAGAAAGTACTTGTCATTGAACAACTCTTGGAACTTCTCCCAAGACATCTTGAGTGCGTCAGGCTGGGTACGCTTTACAAATTCCCACCAATAATCTGCCTCTGCACGCAACATAAAGATGGCGAAGGGAACCTTTTGCTCCTCGGAGCATCCCAAGACATCAAATATCTTGGTGATCTGCATTAACCACGTCTCCGCCTTAAATGGTTCTGGCTTTCACAAAAACTCTGACGGTCCCAGCTCCTTGAACTGCTTAGCAGTGACCAGTCGTGGGTTGCCATTGATTCCACCTGCATTTTGAATAAGAGTCTCTCTCACCTGATGTTGCATGAATTGCATAAAGCCTCTGAACATCCCATCGTTCATCATCTAATCGGTGTTGTTATTTACCTGAGGATTATTGTCTTCTTGTTGCACATTATCATGGGTATTGATCGTTGGTGACTCAACGGTCTAATGTGCTTCATTGCTGATCTCAACATTTTCAGATGCTATTTTCAAACACTGTCACAAAACAAGGGTTAATTGACATATCACATAGTATCCCTATACTCTGACTTACCAATTAAATACCAAATAAAATTAGGTAGGTCATACTAGCGAAGGAATTCCCCGTCTCTCCCCTCATAGTTCTTGTCTCACATCTCAGCCAGGGATCATATCCCTAAGCTTTGATACCAACTGTGACGCCCCAAAACAGGTATACATCTCCTATCTTGAGTGGCCAAATAAATGGTACAAAATTCAAATACAACTTAATTATACAACAGTCATGTAAAATACGACAAAACATAATCTAAGAGTTTCAATAAGAATATTGTCATCTAGACAATATTCACACTCAATGGAGTCCTCATTATATTTATTGTCACACTATTTTATAGAATAGTGAGGACTACTAAAACTACCATCTAAACCATCAATCCGTTCCCTGACTCGTCCCAGCTATATTCACATCTCCTAAAGAGAACAATGAAAGCAAAGGGTGAGCTCAACTAGCCCAATAAGAAATATTATGACTAAGATAATGCAGAATAAATTATCTTTAGCCTTCAACAGTATAACAACTGATAGAATACAATAGACAATAAGTTTTAGATCAACAACTGTAGCGGAATAAGTAATCCATTAGAAGAGTCGAGTAAAGTATAAAATCTACTATCTTCTATGATTCAAAAAGTTTTTCATCAACTTTATCGTTGAGACTCAGCTTAATAAATAAAATCGAATCATCCATGCACCATGGCCAAGAATAATCATGTAATCATCAATGGTCATGATTATACCGAATAATCCCTGGTCATAATCATACCAACAACTGTCCATCAATGTCTATAGGCTAATGAGGACTTTTACCACATCATTCGTCACATTACAGTCATGGTTATAACGAATAATTCCTGATCATAATCATACCAAGTCCATCTATGCACGTAAGCCAAAGATGACTTTTATAACAATATAAGCATGAGGATGATGACAATGACATAATAATTCAATAAAACAAGTTCAAGGATAAATTTTAAAGATTTATAATTTAATTTATCAAGGAATCAATAACGTCCAATTTGTCAACATGATACTGCTTTGTGGAGTAAAATTCAAGAATGCTCAGAAGAATATTTCAATGAAAAGATACTGGATGAAGTGCAAATATCCAGGATATTCTATTAATTTTATAGAGTAGAGAAGCCAAAACTTTAACCAACTAGGTATAATAGAATATATGAAACTATAAATGGATTTTCGCCTGCCATGCAGTAATCCACGTAGACAGATCATTTTCACAATTTAATAAGGAATGAATACGAAGGATCACTCACCATACATGCGGTAATCCACATAGACAGGTTATTCCAACAGAATAATTAAAATGGAATAACAGAAGAATTCACCAGACATGCAATAGACCGCACAGACAGGTTAATCCAACAGAATAATAAAAAATGGAACCAGGTCATTCGTAATCCGCACAGACAGGATATTCCAACAGAATAATAAAGAATGGAACCAGGTCATGCGTAATTCACACAGACAAGATATTCCAATAGAATAATAAAGAATGGAATAACAACAGAATTCACCAGGCATGCGATAGACCGCACAGACAGGTTATTCCAACAGAATAATAAAGAATGGAATAACAGAAGAATTTCACCATGCATGCGGTACTTCGCATAGACAGGTTATTCCAATAAAATAATAAAGAATGAAATAACAACCCTTACAAGTATTGAAAGAAAATAACTATCTTCATGAATACGAAAGAATAATACCCCTTACCTTAGAAGAAAACTGGAATAGTGAGGTAGCAGAGTTCTATTCTTCTTTCTCTCTATAATTTTTCTCTATAATAAATGCTTTAAAGCTTTAGTGAATTGGTGATAAATGAAGAAAGAATGAGCTTCTATTTATAGAAAAATATAGTTTCAATAATTATACATTTTGGGGTTCGAAATATTACAGTATAATACCTTCCTCTTTTTCTTCATTTTTAATTTAGTCCTGCAAGTATTATCAAACTTGCACCACCTCCCCTAATAGTAAATCATGTGAATCAATAGTAAATCATGTGACTAAAAAGTTCAAAACATGTGAAAAAACAATTACAGTATATTACCTCCATCTATACCTCCATTTTTAACTTAGTCATGCAAGTATTATCAATCTTGCACCAACTCCCCTAATAGTAAATGAATGTGAATAAATAGTACACACATGTGAACAAATAGTTATAATCATGTGAATCAATAGCAATTAATTGCTCATTTATCCAATTAATTACCCGATTAGTCAATATAACCTCCAGACATCAATTGTTATCCAAATAAATGTCGATTTTCACTAACACTAATAATTCCAACACAATGGAACTATTAATTTCATCTTTAATCAACACGAACTTATTCATCATTAATATTATAATTCACAATATTTAACAATCATGTCGTTCCCAGGAAAGAGGGGGCTTTTCGATAAAGATTTTTCCCTATTGGCGCGCAATTAGATTATCTAACCTCTCCTTGACAGAACTTCTAGACATTGTCAATATTGCAATTAATAATACGAATAACTTTGTAGTCTCAATTATTGATTTAATAATATATCATATTATACAAATGATACTGTGACCATAATTGAATCAATAATATGAGAGATATGATGCAGCAATTACTGTAGCAATAATTGAGTATAACTGAGTGACTTCTTATGTAAGCATCAATAATCAATATCGTGTGCTACTATCCAACCACGTGTATTACTGTACTTTTACTACCGGGTAGTTCAACAGTTTTAACGGTAACACTTTCGCCATTATTTTTATAAAAAGATAATTCTGTCGTTTTTTAACTACGACAATACTTCCGTTGTGGGGTCCACCAATGATTGTGCCGTCGGACGAATATTCCCCGACAAAAAGAATATTCCCCGACCAAACGAATATTTTATAACAACTTGTTTACTTTGCAAAAAAAATTCACATATCACCCTTAACTTTAACCTTTTATCAATTTAACCATTTACGAAATAAAATAATAATTGTAATAAAATTGAATACTTTTATTTCATAAAATTCGGAGTCTTACATTCTTTGTACTCTGCCACTTTTCTGAATGCTATCTTCTTGGCCTTCTCGGCTCTCAGCTTAGCTGCCATCTTCAGTGGCATTCTCATCATTGTTGAGTGAAGCTTTTATTCTATTCGATTTGTAGTGTGTCTTGTTGAATGTTGTTCATTGACAGGTTGAGACAACACTACAATCCTGAAGAGCGTTCATTGGATCTTCATTGTAGAACACCTCTTCCTTCTATTGTGTAGTGCTTCAATACTTTTGTTTGTCTCGACTGAACTGATAGCTTAACTCCTTGTTCTGGTATCTTCTGAATAGCAAGACACCTTAGATTTGAGGCATGCTCAGCTCGCTTTCTCCTTGTGATCTCTCGTTCACTTATCATCAATGGACTGACCCATGCTTAATCACTTTAGCCTTGTTCTTCAAAAGATGGCCAGTATCTCTGTGTAAACTATATAAGTTCCTTCTTTGCTTGGCAAACACTAAAATCTTGGTTGACCCTAAGATCATTGTCTTCTGCTCATTTGACAGCTACTGCTCTTGCTGACTTTCCTTAGTCAATTTGACTGAAGTCTTCTTCTGATCAACTTGTGGAAGACTTCATCTTGAATGGCTTTACAACTCAATCTGGATACTGATTGGGTTGGTGCTTAGATCTTCTATTAGCTTGTCGGCCATTCGTTGAAGGCTCTCTGGTTTCCGTTAGGTGGAGTGTAACTTTGCAGCTCTGACCAGAGGCTTCATCCTTTGGATATTCTGGGAGTGCTCATTTGTTGAGAATCGTGTTTACTCTACGATTCTGCCTTGGCGTTGTGAGCACCTTTGTTGAAGCCTTAGTTTCACACTCTACGATTTAGCTTTGGTTGTGCAGACACTACGACTCCGAGATCATATGTCGACACTCTACGATCTTTGTCCTTAAGCTTGTTGTCTTCATCCGATCTTGCTTGACTATGATCTCTACCTCTTATTTGATCAGTAGACTCTACGACTCCGAGTGTGGTCTACGATTCTTGACTTGGCTTTGGCAGATGCTCGGTCGGCTCTTGACTAGCTGTCTCTTCGATTCTAAACATGACTTCCTCAGCAAACTATGGCTCCAAGGAAGTTCTTCTCGACACACTACGATCCTTCTTCGTATCTCCTGGCAGTCTACGAACTCCGAGATCTACTATCTTACAAACTACGATTATGCCTTGATAACTTTCGAGTTTTCCTCGACTCTCCTGGCAGACTAAGTTTCTGGTGTAGTGATCGACGATCAGACAAGCCTATCTATTACATTATAAGATCAATCTAACAAGCTTGATCTTTCTATATTTATAGTCCTTATACATCTTTTCTTTTTAAGGACTTTACAAAGTTGTTTTTTGCTTATGTAGGATCAACCTAATACATTTGATCAATTCATTCTAAGTCCTTATATATATGTTCCTATTATCTATCAAAGGACTTTACAGCTTTTCTTATTGCAAACATACTTGCATATTCATTCATTTATATTATAATCAAATCATATATAAATAGGAATATCATTCACATGCTTATTCCTAACACTTTGTATTCTTCTAAATCATGCAGAAATTTACTCAACTTTAAGGATATACGTTATAATGGTTATCATATTGAAACCAATAACAAAGGCAATGAAGAATTTCTTTATATTACTTCAATAGTATTAGGCCAGAAGCTCATACTAGAAAAATTGCCTATTTTCTCTTCTAGGTTATATTATACTACAATGAGAACAATTGAAAAAAATGTTGTAATACACCAGAAGTGTTCTGACCCAAAGGTTTTTATGTTTTTGCATGATCGTCTTGGTCATCCAGGATCTATAAAGATGCGTCAAATTATTGATAACTCCTATAGACATCCCTTAAAGAACTAGAAGATACTTTTAACTACTGATTATTCATGTAGTGCATGTTCTCAAGGTAAATTACCAAACCATCACATTCAAAGATTGTTTTTGAGTGCCCATCTTTCTTAGAAAGAATTCAGGGAGATATATGTGGATCAATGCACCCACCTTGTGGCCCATTCAAGTATTTTATGGCTTTAATTGATGCATCAACCAGATGGTCACATGTATGTTTACATTCTACTAGAAATGTTACATTTACTAGACTTCTTGCTCAAATAATTAGGTTGAGAGCATAATTTCCTGATTATCCAATTAGGAAAATTCGTTTAGATAATGCTGGTAAATTTGCATCTCAAGCTTTTGATGATTATTGCATGTTAATTGAAATTGATGTTGAACATCCTGTTACCTATACACATACTCAAAATGGTTTAGCTGAATCTCTTATCAAGAGACTTCAAATTATTGTTCGACCTTTGCTTATGAGATCAAAATTACTAGTTTCTACTTGGGGTCATGCTATTTTATATGTTGCATCATTAGTTCGCATTAGGCCAACTGCTTATCATAATTTATCACCATTGCAACTTGTGCTTGGCCAACAACCAAATATTTTTCACTTGCGCATATTTGGTTGTACTGTATATGTACCTATTGCACCCCCAAAATGCATAAAGATGGGTCCTCAACGTACACTTAGAATTTATACGGGTTTTGATTCCCCATCTATCATTAGATATTTTGAACCTCTAATTGGTGATGTTTTTAAGGCACATTTTGAGGATTGTCATTTTAATGAAACAATTTTCTCATAATTAGGGGAAAAAAATCGTTGCCTGAAGCACTACGTGAGATTACTTGGAATGTTTTGATGTTATCTCATCTTGATCCTCGTACAAATCAATGTGAACTGGAAGTTCAAAGAATTATTCATTTTCCTTGCAAATCAATTACCAGATGTATTCACCGACAATAAGAAAATAGTGTAATCTCACATTCCAGTTGCTAATACTCCAGCACAGATTGAAGTCCCTATAGGATAATCAGTTAATATAGCACCAAATGAAGCATAGCCACACCTGAAGTGTGGACGACTGATCGGTGTTAAAGATAAAATTCTCCGGAAGAGGAAAATACACGAAAAATAAGTTGCAGCCTATAAAGAGGCTATACCCATGAAACAAACCATAGAGATAATTGATCCATCCAAAACTTATGATCAAAAATCTCCTAAAAATAAAACTCTTGAAGAGTTATCCCTTGAAACGGATGTGTTATCTCTTGAATAAGATCAGTTACCTGAAAATAACGAGATCTTAATACATTATGCACATAAAGGAGAAGAATTGGATATAAATAAAATTGTTGTCAATAATATATTTTTATATGAAATTGCTCTCGATATTACCAGAAGTAATGATCATGAATATGAACCACAAACCATTGATGAATGTCAAAGAAGAAATGATTGGCCAATGTGAAAAGAGGCAATTCTAGCAAAATTAAATTCACTGTGTAAATGTGAAGTTTTTGGGTCTGTAGTCCGAACACCTATAGGTGTAATGCCTGTTGGATATAAATGGGTATTCATACGTAAACAAAATGAGAAAAATAAAATTACAAGGTACAAAGTGCAACTTGTAGAACAAGGTTTCTCGCAGAGACCCGGTATTGATTATTAACAAACATATGCTCATGTAATGGACGCAATTACATTCAAATTTTTCATTAGCTTGGTAGCAAAAGAAAATTTGGATATGCGATTAATCAATGTTGTTACAACATATCTGTATAGATCATTAGATAATGATATCTACATGAAAATCCCTGAAGGATATAAAATGTCTGAAGCATATAATTCTACATCTCGAAGTATGTATTCTATTAAGTTACAAAGATCCTTATATGGGTTAAAACAATCCGAACGCATGTGGTATAATTGTCTTAGTGAATATCTTTTGAAAGAAGGATTTAAAAATAATCTAATTTGTCCATATGTTTTTATCAAGAAATCAGAATTCGAATTTGCTATTGTTGCAGTGTATGTTGATTATCTAAATCTTATAGGGACTCCAGAAGAGTTAACAAAAACAGAAAATTATTTAAAAAATGAATTTGAGATGAAAGATCTTGGTAAGAAAAAATTTTGTCATGGTCTGCAAATTAAACATACTTTGAATGGAATTCTTGTTCATCAATCAACATACACAGAGAAAGTTCTGAAGCAATTTTACATGGATAAAACTCATCGTTTGAGCACTCCAATGGTGGGTCGGTCACTTGATGTTAAGAAAGATCCGATTCGACCACAAGAAAATGATGAAGAAACTCTTGGTCCTGAAGTTTCATATCTTAGTGCAAGTGGTGCTTTGATGTATCATGTAAATTTCATACGACCTGATATAGAATTTGCAGTTAACTTACTAACAAGGTATAGTTCTGCACCAACTCGAAGACATTGGAATGGAATTAAACATATTTTTTGATATCTTCGGGGGACTACTAATTTTGGATTATTTTATCCAAATGGATCAAAATCACAGTTAGTTGGATATGCTTGCAGGTTACTTTTCTGATCCACGCAAATGCCTATCATAAACAGAATATTTATTTACTTATGGAAATACTACTATTTCATGGAGATCTGTTAAGCAATCAATTTCTGCAACTTCTTCAAATCATGCAGAGATTGTCGCAATTCACAAAGCGAGTCGTGAATGTGTTTGGTTAAGATCGGTAATTTAGCATATTCGTGAGAATTGTGGATTATCATCAATCATAAATAGTTCAACAATGGTATATGAAGATAATGTCGCTTGTATCACTCAAATTAGGGGAGGCTATATCAAAGGTGATAGAACCAAGCATATTGCTCCAAAATTATTTTATATACATGAGCTCCAGAAGAGTGGTGATATTGATGTCAAATAGATACGATCATGTAAAAATTTGGCTAATGTGTTTACTAAGCCATTATCAACTGCAACTTTTAAGAAGATGGTGCACAACATTGGCATGCGTCGACTTAAAGATATTTTTACCATGAACAATGGTACTCATGAGTGGGAGTAAATTTTCTGAAGGATATGAGCTGATTGTACTCTTTTTCCTTCGCTAAGGTTTTTTTTCCATTGGGTTTTCCTTTGCAAGGTTTTAATGAGGTAATCTTATGACACTAGAAGTTATACAAGAATATTGTACTCTTTTCCTTAGCCAAATTTTTTTTCCACATGGTTTTTTCTTTGGTAAGGTTTTTAACAAAGCATATACTTAGGAAGTGGTCATCCAAGGGGGAGTATTAGAAATTAATTAATTAGAAGGTAACCACCACAATAAATGGTGGAGCCTTAAAAGGTATTAAGTTGCTTTAATGCAACTTAAAATTATTTTAATGGAAATGTTAGCTTGTGGTGTGTATGTGTGTGTGTGTGTCTATTTATATATATATATATATATATATATATATATATATATATATATATATATATATATATATATGTGTGTGTGTGTGTGGGGGGGGGAATATGGAGGTGCACAGCCGTGTAACTTTTAAAGTTACATGGTCTATGATCGTAGATTGATTTCACTCTACCATCGTAGAGTAGTCATTCCACGATTTATGAATTCACTCAACTATTGTGGACTACTCTACGATAGTAGAGTGAATTCACTTTACTATCCATGGACTACTCTACGATCGTAGAGTGAAATCACTCTACGATCGTAGACCGTGTAACTCTTTAAAAGTTACACGGCTGTGTATCTCGATTTTTGCATATATATATATATATATATATATATATATATATATATATATTGTGAGATCCAAATTTTATGAAATAAAAGTATTCAATTTTCTTATAATTATTTTATTTAGTAAATGGTTAAATTGATAAAAGGTTAAAGTTAAAGGAGATATGTGAAAAAAATTCCAAAGTAATCAAGTTGTCATAAAATATTCGATTGGTCGGGGAATATTCGTTTTAACAGGGAATATTCGTACGATGGCACAATCATTGGTGGACCCCATAACGGAAGTATTGTCGTAGTTAGAAAATGACAGAATTATCTTTTTATAAAAATAACGGTGAAAGTGTTACCGTTAAAACTGTTGAACTACCAGGTAGTAAAAGTACAGTAATACGTGTGATTGCATAGTAGCACACGGTATTGGTTATTGATGCTTACGTAAGAAGTCACTCAAATATACTCAATTATTGCTACAGTAATTAATGCATCATATCTCTCATATTATTGATTCAATTATTGTCACAGTATCATCTGTATAATATGTTATATTATTAAATCAATAATTGAGACGACAAAGTTGTTCATATTATTATTTGCAATATTGACAATGTTTAGAAGTTCTGTCAAGGAGAGGTTAGATAATCTATCTGCACGCCAATAGGGAGAAATACTTATTGGAAAGCCCTCTCTTTCCTGGGAACGACCTGGTTGTTAAATATTGAGAATTATAATATTAATGATGAATAAGTTCGTGTTAATTAAAGATGAAATTGATAGTTCCATTGTGTGGGAATTATTAGTGTTAGTGGAAATCGACATTTATTTCGATAATAATTGATGTTTGGAGTTTATATTGACTAATCGGATAATTAATCAGATAAATGAGTAATTAATTTCTATTAATTCACATGCTTATAACTATGTGTTCACATGTGTGTACTATTAATTCACGTGATTTACTATTAGGGGAGTTGGTACTAGATTGATAATACTTGCATGACTAAATTAAAAATGGAGGTATAGATGAAGGTACTATACTATAATTAGTTTTTTTCACATGATTATACTATTGAGTCACATGAATGAACTATTGATTCACATGATTTACTATTAGGGGAGGTGTACAAGTTTGATAATACTTTGAGGACAAAATTAAAAATGAAGGAAAAGATGAAGGTATTATACTGTAATATTTTGAGCCCCAAAATGTGCAATTATTGAAATTATATTTTCCTATAAATAGAATGTAAGAGCCCAACTTTTATGAATAAAGATGAATTTTCTATAATTATCATTTTTTGAATATTATGGAATGAATTTGATATAATGTTATAGTTGTGGGTAATAGTTATAAATTTGGCAAAGTACGCAAGTTGTTATATAATATTCGATTGGTCGGGGAATATTCATTTTAACAGGGAATATTCGTACGACAACACAATCATTGGTGGACCCCACAACAGAATTATTGTCGAATTAAGAAAACAACAAAAATATTTTATGAAAATAACGGCGGAAGTTTTATCGTTAACTGTTGAAACACCCTGTGTTAAAAGTACAGGAATACGCGTGGTTGCATAGTAGCACACGGTATTGATTATTGATGCTTACATGAGAAGTCACTCAATTTTGTTCAATTATTGCTTCAGTAATTGTTGCATAGTATCTCACGTTAATTGATTCAATTATTGTTGATATTTTATATATTATTAAATCAATAATTGAGACGACGAAGTTATTAATATTATTATTTGCAATATTAACGATGTCTAGAAGTTCTGCCAATGAGAGGTTTTGTCACCTAATTGTGCGTCAATAGGGAGAAATCCTTATTGGAAAAAGCCCCCTCTTTCCTGGAAACTACCTAGTCGATTAATAGTGTGAATTATAATAATGATGATGAAGTTTTGTTTTATTAGTATTATTAATGTAATAAAACAGAAAAGCTTTTTATATAAAATAGAATACTTTTATAAAGTTATTCGTTTTATTAGACTATAAATAGAATATATTATATTTTATTATGCATAGTGTTTGCATAGTGCCTGTATAGTGTTTTGCATAGTAAAATCTTTTTATATAAAACAGAATATTTTTATAAAGTTATTCGTTTTATTAGATTGTAAATAGAATATATTATATTTTATTTAAAAATTTTTGTTTTATTAGAATATTTTATAGTAAACCAATCTGGATCGTCCACTTAAAAGTAAATCAATCTAGACCGTTCAGGAATTAGTTACTATTCAGTCCATTCTCCTATAGAAGCTCATTCCTACATTATTTCTTACGAATTCACTGAAACTCTAGAGAGAGAAACTATATAGAGAAAGAAGAAAAGTATTCTGCTATTTCACTACTCCTATATCCAGTTGTTCTAAAGTAAGGGGTATTATTTATTTCGTATTCATGAAGAGAACTTCTGTTATTCTATTTTTTTTATTCTGTTGGAATAACATGTATACGCGGTCTACCCTTTACTTGGTAAAATTCTTTTGTCATTTCATTCTTTATCATTATGTTGGAATAACATGTCTATGCGAAGTATCGCATGCATGGTGAAATTCTTCTGTTATTCCATTCTTTATTATTCTGTTGGAACATCCTGTTGGTGCGAATTTCGCCTGACCTGGTTCCGTTATTTATTATTCTGTTGGAACATCCTGTCGGTGCGTATTTTGCCTGACCTGGTTCCGTTATTTATTATTCTGTTGGAATATCATGTCTGTGCGTTTACGCATGACCTGGTTCCGTTATTTATTATTCTATTAGAATAACCTGTTTGTGCGGTCTATCGCATGCCTGGTGATTTCTTTTGTTATTCCATTCTTTATTATACTCAGTTAGTTAAAGTTTTGACTTCTATACTCCATGAAATTAGTGGAATATCCTTGATATTTGCGCTTCATCCAGTATCTTTTTATGCAAATATTCTTCTGAGCATTCTTGAATTTTACTCTACAAAGAAGTATCATGTTGACAATTTGGACGTTATTAGTTCCTGGATAAATTAATTCTTGAACTTATTTTATTGAATTCTTATATCATTATCATCATCCTCATGTTTATATTATGTTGAAAGTCATCTGTGGCCTGTAGTGCATAGATGGACTTGGTATGATTATAACCAGGGATTAATCGGTATAATAATGACCGTAATGTTACAAATGATGTGGTAAAAGTCCTCATTGGCCCGTAGTGCATTGATGGACAGTTATTGGCATGATCATGACCATTGATGAATACACGAATATCCTTGGCCCATAGTGCATGGACAATTTGTGGTTGTGATACTAAGGAATATCATTGGCCGTAGTGCAGGGATGATGTGGATTATTTATTAAGCTGAGTCCCAGCGATAAAAGTGATGAAAAATCTTTTAAATCATAAAAGATAGTAGATTTTATTCTCTACTTGACTCTTTTAATGGATTGTTTGTTCCGTTGCAGTTAAACTTGATGTTTGTTATATTGTATCAGTTTAACAGTGTTGAAGGCTAACGATAATTTATTCTGTATTATCTTAGTCATAATATTTCTTACTGGGCTAGTTGAGATCACCCTTTTACTTTTATTGTTCTCTTCAAGAAATGAGAACGTAGCAGGGACTAGACGGGGAACGGAGTGACGGTCCAGATAATAGCATTAGTAGTCATCACTATTCTGTTAAATAGTGTGATAATAAATGTAATGAGGACTCAATTGAGTGTGGATATTGTCTAGATGATAATATTTGTATTAAAACTCACAGGATATGTTTTCTCGTATTTTACACGACTGTTGTATAATTAAGTTATATTTGAATTTTGTACCATGTATTTGGCGACTCAAGATAGGTGATGTATACCTATTTTGGGGGCGTCACGTAGAAACTCATTCTTCCTTCATTTCTCACCAATTCACTAAGTCTCACAAGAGCAATTATTATACAAAAATTATAGAGAGAAAGAAGAAGAGAAGTCTGTTACCTCACTATTCCAGTATCCAGTTTCTTCTAAGGTAAGAGGTATTATTTCTTTCGTATTCATGAAGAGAGTTATTTCTTTCAATATTTGTAAGGGTTGTTATACCATTCTTTATTATTCTGTTGGAATAATCTGTCTATGCGGTCTATCGCATGCCTGGTGAATTCTTCTGTTATTCCATTCTTTATTATTCTGTTGGAATAACCTATCTGTGCAGTTTATCGCATGCCTGGTGAATTCTTCTGTTATTCCATTCTTTATTATTCTGTTGGAATAACCTGTCTGTGTGATCTATCGCATGCCTGGTGAATTCTTCTATTATTCCATTCTTTATTATTCTGTTGGAATAACCTGTCTATGTGGATTACCACATGCATGGTGAATGACCCTTCGTATTCATCCTTTATTAAATTATAGAAATGATCTGTCTACGTGGATTACCGCATGGCGGATGAAAATCCATTTGCAGTTTCATATATTCTATTATACTCAGTTGGTTAAAATTTTAGCTTCTATACTCCATGAAATTAGTAGAATATACTGGATATTTGTGCTTCATCCAGTATCTTTTCATGAAAATATTCTTCTGAGCATTCTTGAATTTTACTCCACAAAGCAGTATCATGTTGACAATTTGGACGTTATTGATTTCTGGATAAATTAAATTATAAATCTTTAAAATTTATCCTTGAACTTGTTTTATTGAATTATTATGTCATTGTCATCATCATTATACTTATATTGTGATGAAAGTCATCTTTGGCTTACGTGTATAGATGGACTTTGTATGATTATGACCAGGGATTATTTGGTATAATCATGACCATAATGTGACGAATGATGTGGTGAAAGTCCTCATTGGCATGTAGTTCAATGATGGACAGTTGTTGGTATGATTATGACCAGGGATTATTCGGTATAATCATGACCATTGATGATTACATGAATATCCTTGGCCGTGATGCAGGGATGATTCAATTTTATTTATTAAGTTGAGTCTCAGCGATAAAGTTGATGAAAAAAATTTTAAATCATAGAAGATAGTAGATTTTATGCTCTACTTGACTCTTCTAATGTATTGTTTATTCTGCTGCAGTTGTTGATCTAAAATTTGTTGTCTATTGTATTCTATCAGTTGTTATACTGTTGAAGGCTAAGGATAATTTATTCTGCATTATCTTAGTCATAATATTTCTTACTGGGTTAGTTGAGCTCACCCTTTTCTTTTCATTGTTCTCTTCAAGAAATGAGAATATAGCTGGGAATGGGAGGGGGGAGGGGGGAGGGGGGAGGGGGGGAGGGAAACCTAGTTCATAAGCTTCTATCATTAGAGATCCTTGACGTGAAACTACAAGGTGCTTTCATGCCAATATAACTATGCAATGAACTTGTTGTAATCTTTCATAATTTATTCCTCTTTAAGGCTCTACATTAATTCATACTTGATTATTTTCTAACTTGATAGATTTTAGTCTTAAGTTGATGATCCATCTTGTATGTTTAGGCTCATAATTATTCTTGATCATTTATGAATAATGCTTGCATTACTGATTTTATGATTCTACAACTTGGTTTGGCTTTGATTCAGTCTTACGTAAGAAGGTTGAGAAGCTTGAATTAAAGGGATTGCAAAATAATAAAGTTATTCCGGAACATTTATCTGGACTTGAGAAACTACTTCATGATGTTTTTCTCACCCGTCAACCGAAACCAAGTGATTATAACAACCGAAGGGATTTGGTTCGAGTCTTTAATGCAATAGCAAAGGAGCTCTATGGTAATTTTTCCATTTAAACTTTTGGCTGCCTTTCCAATGCACACATCCACATCTAGAAAACTGTTATTGTAACATTACTGCAATTTCATTTGGTTTACAAAAGGTTCTGAATGGGGTTATTAGGTATGTTTGTGATACAAGTTCTTAGCATAAAGTTTATAACTGTTTATCTCCACTAAATTATGATGCACTAAGGGGTTGTTTTTTTACGACTTAATGCATCTGAATGACTTGTGGTCTGAATTGGCCAGTCATTCAATCCGTTTGGTTTGAATAAAAATGATCTTAATGGCTGAATTGGTAAGCCCAACTGACTGATCTTAATGGCTGAATAGCATTGATGCCTTGAGAAACCGTAGGAAGACCCGTAACAAAATCCATGGTAATGTGTTCCCACTTCCATTTCGGAATATCAAGTGGTTGCAATGGTCCCTTAGGCACTTGATGCTCCGCCTTTACACGTTGACAAGTTAAACATGTTGAGATAAACTTTGCAATCTCTCTCTTCATATTGTTCCACCAAAATGTATGTCGAAGATCACGATACATTTTAGTACTTCCAGGATGGATTGCAAATGGTGTATTGTGTGCCTCCATCATGATCTTGTACTTCAAATCAGAATCGTTAGGAACACAAAGTCTGGATTGGACTCGAAGTATTCCTTCTTCATCGATTCTCGCTTCTGGAATAGCACCTTCTTGTACTTTCTTCTTCATATGCATCAGCTCCGGGTCGGTGGCTTGAGCAACCTTAACTTTTTCTATTAAAGTTGGCTCTATGCGTATACTTGACATCATCGTACTCATTTCTGTATATGATCTTCTACTCAACGCGTCAGCTACCACGTTTGTTTTTCCAGGATGGTATTGAATACTATGATCGTAGTCTTTTAATAGCTCGAGCCAACGTCGCTGCCGCATGTTGAGTTCTTTTTGAGTGAAGAAATATTTAAGGCTTTTATGGTCTAAATATATCTCCACTTTCTCCCCATATAGGTAGTGCCTCCAGATCTTTAGCGCGAAAACGACTGCTGCCAACTCTAGATCATGAGTAGGATAATTCCTCTCATATTCTTTATGTTGTCGCGAGGCATAGGCTATGACTTTCCCATGTTGCATGAGAACACATCCTAACCCTTTGCCCAAAGCATCGCTGTAGATAACAAATCCATCCGAACCAGATGGTATTGTTAGAACAGGTGCCGAAATAAGTCTCCTTTTAAGCTCTTGGAAACTCTTCTCGCATTCCTCGCTCCAAATGAATTTTGTATCCTTCCGAGTTAGATGAGTTAACGGAGTAGCGATTCGAGAAAACCCTTCCACGAATCTCCGATAATAACCAGCTAAGCCCAAAAAACTACGTACTTCAGTCACCGTCTTCGGTTGCTCCCAACTTTGTATTGCTTCAATCTTCGCCGGGTCCACAGATACTCCATGTTTTGACACCATGTGCCCAAGGAATGCTACTTCCTCAAGCCAGAACTCGCATTTCTTCAACTTGGCATAAAGCTTATTTTCACGAAGCCTTTGGAGTACCAGCTTCAAATGGTGTTCATGATCTTCACGGCTTTTGGAATATATGAGGATGTCATCAATAAAGACAACAACGAATTGATCCAAATAATCCTTGAATACTCGGTTCATCATATCCATGAAAGCCGCAGGAGCATTAGTCAACCCAAAAGACATGACTAAGAATTCATAATGCCCATACCGAGTTCTGAAGGCAGTCTTTGGAATATCCTCAGTTCTAATTTTCAGCTGATGATATCCAGAACGAAGATCGATTTTTGAAAAGAATTGTGCTCCTTGCAACTGGTCAAACAAGTCATCAATACGAGGTAGAGGATACCTATTCTTGATAGTGACATGGTTCAATTCCCGATAGTCAATACAAAGTCGCATACTCCCGTCTTTCTTCTTTACAAATAAAACAGGAGCACCCCAAGGAGATGTACTAGGACGAATGAAACCGATGTCCAATAACTACTGTAGTTGGACTTTTAACTCCTGAAGTTCAATAGGAGCCATTCGATATGGGGTTTTAGAAATGGGCTTTGTACCAGGTTCAAGATCAATAAAGAATTCAACTTCACGTTCTGGGGGTAGACCGGGAAGTTCTTTAGGAAATACGTCAGGAAAGTCAATAACAACAGGAATATTATTCAATTTTGACGTGTCTTTATTTAAATCCATAACATGGGCTAAGAAAGCTTGACATCCGTTTTTCAATAAACGAATAGCTTTATGATTAGATATGACAGTGATTGATTTTAATGGTTTAGTTGCCTGAATTCGAACAACAGGTTGATTAGGAATATGAAAATTAACAACCTTACGAAAACAATCAATTTTGGCATGATGAGTAGTTAACCAATCAATCCCTAAAATCACATCAAAAGCAAGTATCTTTAAAGAGATAAGGTCAACAGGTAAGGTGATGGTGCCAACTTGAATCAAACAAGATTTATAAACAGTGGATGTGATGAAAGTTTCTCCTAACGGAGTCTCCACAGATAGGTCAAAGTCTAATTTTTCTGGAGTCAAGTTTAAACGTTGAGCGCAAGCAGGAGAGATAAATGAATGGGTAGCACCGGTATCAAGTAAGGTATAAACTTCGTAAGAATTTATAAATAGCTTACCCGTGATCACCTCGTTTGGGTTCCACGCATTTTGACCAGTCACAACAAACACTCTTCCAGGAACCGTTGACTTTGACTTTTCTGGGACAGTCTTTTGAGTCATCGTCCCCGCTGGAATTGGTTTCGCTACCGTACAATCTCGAGCGATATGTCCTTTCTTTCCACAATTATATCATACCTTGAACTGTTGTGGGCAGTTTGGACTGATATGTCCCTCTTTTCCGTATTTGTAGCATACAACCGGTGGTCGTTCCCCTCCCTTGGAACCAGTTGCTGCTGGTGCTGCCATTTTCACATTGTCATTATTGAATATCCTCTTTTTAAAATCTCCTCCTGACTCGCTTCTTCTATTTTCGTGGATATAATTACCACCAGAGTGGTTACCATTTTTGTCCGTCTTTTTCTTTCTCCACTGGTTATCGTTGTTTTGTTTACTGTTAAGTCTGGTATGATCCTGATTGTGGTACCTCGGTTGACCGTACTCGTTATCTCGCTCCAACAATTGAGCCCTATTAACAACATCTGAATAGAGAGAAAATTTATGAGAGATGAGATATTGTCGTATGCCAGGTTTCAAACCTCTCAGAAACATTCGCGTCATACGTTCCTCATTCTCCACCAAATGAGGTGCAAACCTGGATAACTCTGCAAACTTTGCCTCGTACTGAGACACCGTCATGTTATTTTGTTCTAATCTGATGAACTCCACTTCCTTCATATGACGAACACTTTCAGGAAAGTATTTGTTATTAAATAGTTTCTGAAACGTCTCCCAAGACATACTGAGTGCGGCTGGATGGGTACGCTTCACAGACTCCCACCAGTAGTCTGCCTCGCCACGGAACATAAAGGTGGCGAACGGAACCTTCTGTTCCTCCGTGCATCCCAAGACATCTAATATCTTGGTAATTTGCTTGACCCACGTTTCCGCCATGATCGGATCTGGCTTTCCCTTAAATTCTGGTGGTCCCAACTCTTTGAACTACTTGGCTGTGAAAACTCATGAATTGCTATCATTTCCTCCTGTATTTTGAACACGAGTCTCCCTCGTCTGATTTTGCATGAACTGCAAAAAGCTTCTAAACATTGCGTCGTTCATCGTCAGATCAGTGGTGTTGTTCACAGGAGGAACATTGCCTGCCTGTTGCATGTTCTCCTCGTTGGTAAGTACAGGCATCTCCACGGTCTCATTAACTCCACTGTTAACATTCTCGGTTTCCATTCTTAAATACTGCCATAAAACAAGGGTTAATTAAGCAAATCACATATCACATAATATCCCTATATACTGACCAACTAACAAATAATCTTAGGTAGGACACACTAGCGAAGGAATTACTCGTCTCTCCCCTCCTAGTTCTATTCCCCGATCTCCGCCAGAGATCATATCCCTAAGCTCTGATACCAACTGTGACACCCCCAAAATAGGTATACATCACCCATTCTGAGTTGTCAATACATGGTTCAGAAACAACTACAACTTTATTATTACAACATGTAAACTATGAGTTTAAATACAGATATTGCCATCTAGACAATATCCACATACAAATAAATCCCCATCATAATTATTGATACATTATTTTACAAAAAATGGTGAGGACTACTAAACAACTCTCCTTAGAACCTTCATTCCATACCCCGACTCGTACTCGATATATTCTCGCCTCCTGAGAAGAAAAATGGAACAAAAAGGAAAAAAGGGTGAGCTCAACTAGCCCAGTAAAGAATATTATGACTAAGATAATATACAACAAATTATCGTTAGTCTTCAACAGGGAAAAAATATAATAGAATACAATAGACAACAAATTTTAAATCAATATTCGCAGCGGAAAATATTAATCCATAGAAGAGTTACGTAGAGAATGAAATCTACTAATGTCTATGAATTTAACAGTCCATCAATAGTATTTATTTTTATCCCTGTAACATCAATCAATGAACCTCTTGATTCATATATTCATCCTTGCACTACAGGCCAAGGATATTCATCAGTTGGTCATGTTCATCTAAACACTTGTTCATCTTTGCACTACGGGCCAAAGATATTCATCAGAAATCATTCATCTTTGCACTACAGGTCAAAGATATTCAATAATATCATCATTTAAGACTGAGGATGATGAAAAATATTTTTAAAGAAACGAATCCAGTGAAACAAAATGACAAGGATTAAGGATTCGTACTTTGTTTTATCCATGTCCAAAAATACCTCAAAAATAATCATAGTGGTGTAAAATTCAAGAATGATCAAAACATGGATACAATCAAAGCTAGTATCCACAATAGATATTTTAGACGAAAAGGAAAAATTTTATTTTTCGATGAATAGTGCAGTATTCGTGAATAGTGTCGTATACGTGAATAGTGCCGTATACGTGAATAGTAACTCCGACACCAAAGTTCCAAATTTGATAAAAAGTTCAGATCAATATTTCGGCATAATGATATTAGAAGAAATAATATCATTTAAAAAATAATATCCCTTACCTCGGAAGATCAGTACTTCTAGTTGAAACACCGGATATAGGCTATGACTTGAACTTACACCGTATAGCAATACTCAAAGTATACTCAAAATACTCACAAGAATACGCTCGATATTATAGAGAGAGAAAACTTCAGTTTCTGGTGTGATTTTCAATTCTAACCTAAGCACCCTATTTATAGGAAAATGCTTAGAACACCAAAGCAGAAAATTTAATAAATTAATATTATATTTTTTCTAAATATCTCTACGTACACTTCTTCCAACTGAATTCAGCTCCTACACGTGTTAAATGAGGGAAACCAAACACAAAAAACGTTTTTGTTAATTAAAATAATTAAAACCTCCAAAAATCAATTATTTCGGAGCTTCAAAACTTCAATAATTCATAATAAATAGCCCTTTTGCCAGAAAATTTGAATCTCGCGTTTTTTTATAGGAAATTCAATTCTCTACGACTTTGCAGAAGGAAGTTTTTCCAAATTCCAAACAGAAATTAACCGAAATCCACAAACGGGTGATTTTAGAGGCTATAATCAAATTTCAGTCAATAAATGGGGTCCACCGACATGTTTAACATGTTTTAAACATTTATTGTAACAAAAATACTCTTCCTCCTCGTATACTCATATATCCCACATTCGTTGTAAAAATATCATCATTATTATATTATTAAAATATAATAATATATTTAAATGAATTATTTTATCATAAAAAAATAAAATATTAATTTTCAACAATTGTCACATTAAAAATTTACTTTATCTATATCCACATAAAATCAATATTTTCCTCATCATATAAATCAATAATTTAATTATTCACAAATAATATTACAGAATCGCAATACTGACAACCAGACCGTTCCTAGGAAAGAGGGGGCTTTCCAATAAGAATTTCTTCTTACTGGCGCGCAATTAGGTGACCAAACCTCTCCTTAGACAGAACTTTCTAGACATTGCCAATAATGTTATCTAATAATATTATTCAGATAATATGAATTATTGCTTCGATAATGAAAAATATTGTGTAATGACAATTATTGAAACAACAGGAATATAAAATATCAACGCAACAGTTATTGAACCAATAAAATAAAATACTAAACAATAATTACTGTAACCATTATTAAGTAGTGCCTTTTTACGTAAGAGTCAATTATTGGTGCAATACCGTGTGCTACTGTGCAACAACGCGTATTACCGTATTTTAACCACCGTGTATTCCAACAGTGTAAACGGTAACAACTACGCCGTTATTTTTAAACAACTTATATTTGTCGTTTTCTTCCTCCAATCGCTTTCCGTTATGGGGCCCACACATGGTTGCGCCGTCGTACGAATATTCCCCAACAGTACGAATATTCCACGACCAAACGAATATTCCCCGACAACAATGAATATTTTATAACCACTTGCTTATTTTGAAATATTAGCGTATTTTACCCATAACTATCCAGATTAATCACATCAACCCTTACTATTTCAAAATAATAATTAGAGAAAATTAAATTTCATTTATTAATTATTTGGGGTCTTACAATGTATTTGACGACTCAAGATGGGTGATGTATACCTGTTTTAGGGGTGTCACATATATACATATATATATATAGAGAGAGAGAGAGGAAGGAAGGAAGGATCAAGAGCATTCCCCTTAAATAGCATTCCTCCTTAAATAGCACTGTTTTATAAAAACTACGTCATTTTGGAGTTTCTTTTAAAAAATAAGTGGGCAAGTAGCATTTTATTAAATAAAAGGAAAGCAAGTGGGACCACTCTCTTTAGCGACGGACCCGGCGACGGTTCGGTCATACAACCGTCGTCTATACTTTTAGCAACGGACAACATATAGCGTCGCTAAAAGTATAGATGACGGTTGTATGACTGAACCGTCGCCAAGTCCGTCGCTAAAGAGGGGGTGAACTCGGGTGAGTTGGATAAGGGGTGAGCTTAAGATCTGGACCGTATATATATATACATATATATATATATATATATATATATATGTGTGTGTGTGTGTGTGTGTGGGGGGGGGGGAATTCATCTGTGGCAACCGGTTGCCTTAAGTACTGTTCAACAACCGAGTTAATAACCGTTGATCTGTACAATGGAAGGCTGTGATTAATTTTAAAAAGGTCATGCCGCTATAGGCTGTGGCGGCAATCATTTAATTCTAAAAATTATGTTAAATTACCAAACTGCCCCTACCAATATTTCACCCCCTGCCGCATGAGCTTGTGGCGGCAGGCTTCACCAATTCAGAACATTTGAACATTTGCACATGTAAAATACTTAAAGTTGTTATTATTATTATATTTAGCATTATTATTATTTCATGTTTAAACATATTATTATTTTAAACATATTAGACCTGTTCTTTAAACATATTATTATTTTAAACATATTATCTACATTTAATAATAATAATATAATATTATCTACATATAATAATTATTATTATTATATGTAGATAATATTATTATTTTAAAATAATAATATGTAGACCAGAGACTCTCGGAGTAGTAATAATAATATTATTATTATTATTATTATTTTAAAATAATAATATTATCTACATAATATAATAATAATATTATTATTATTATATGTAGATAATATTATATTATTATTATTATTATTATTATTATTATATGTAGATAATATGTTTAAAATAATAATATGTTTAAAGAACAGGTCTAATATGTTTAAAATAATACTCCCCCCGTCCCATAATTATAGGCTGATTTCTTTTGGTACGTAGTTTAAGAAAATCAGTTTAAGTGACAATTTTAATAAAAAAAAATTCACATATACCCATTAATATAAAATTAATGAATAAGTTAATTACTCATTACTTATCACACTGAAACTCTCAACTTAATTGATCAACGTGTACTGACCATTAAAATAGAACTTTAACCAAAGAAGAATTTTTAATCTACATAAACTTTCAACCAATCACAAAACGTTTATGTTATTCCAAATTCATTTATTGAGCATAAAAAGTGGAATTCTTTTATTGAGAATACAACAACATTAAATGTGATGATAACAATAATGACATTGAATGTTATTTCTTCAAAAAAAATGGTAGAATATTTATTATAAGGGCATAAAAGTAAAACAATGAACCAACTAAATTTTATAAATAGTAAGTAGCCTATATATTGGGACATCCCAAAATAAAAAATCAGCCTATAACTATGAGACGGAGGGAGTAATATGTTTAAAATTGAAATAATAATAATGCTAAATATAATAATAATAATAATAATAATAATAATAATAATAATAATAATAATAACAGCTTTAAGCATTTTACATGTGCAAATGTTCAAATGTTTTGAATTGGTGAAGCCTGCCGCCACAAGCTCATGTGATAGGGGGTGAAATATTGGCAGGGGCAACTTAGTAATTTAACATAATTTTTAGAATTAAATGATTGTCGCTACAGTCTTTAGCGGCAGGGCCTTTTTTTAAATTAATCACAGCCTTCCATTGTACAAATCAACGGTTATTAATTCGGTTCCTGAACAGTACTTAAGGCAACCAGTTGCCACGGATAAATTTCCTGTATATATATATATATATATATATATATATATATATATATATATATATATATATATACGGTTCCTATCGGGACTCGTATTTTTTTAAAATGCAGATTTTTTTTTGTTTTTTTTAAAAATAACTAAAAAATAAACTAAAAATTATGGAACTGAAATTTTTACATAATACAGTATTTTAGGTGTGGTTTGAATACATTTAACAAAATATGTCTGTATAGTCTGTGCAGACTGTACATATATTTTTTGGTATAGGTATCCAAATCACGCCCAAAATATTGTATTATAAAAAAATTTCAGTTCCATAATTTTATTTTTTTAGTTGTTTAAAAAAACATAAAAACAAAAAAAAACTGGTCAGTATTTTACTCCAGTCCGGACTCCCGGACTGGATCCGCTATATATATATATATATATATATATATATAGAGAGAGAGAGAGAGAGAGAGATGTGGAGATAAGTTTAAGAAACACCACATCCGAAAACTTTATTTGATATTAAAAAAATTGTGGATGACCATTTGAATATAAAAAATTATTAATATATATTTTGTTCTCTTTGTAATTTATTTTATCTATTATTTTACAACACTGTTGTTGCACTAGAAAAAAAATCTGAGAAAAGATTAAAAAAAATGGTAACGTAAGTTGAAATTAAATAAGAGTATTACACTAACTAAGAAAGATGAGATATTTTAATAGTAATTTTGAAAAACAAAAGAAATTCTTCTAGAAATTTGAAAACTACAGTTAATTAGGAATCAATTTGTTTTTCTAAAACGTCTTATAAAACGAACCAAGGAAAAGTACACTTTTAACAATCTATCTATTCAAAATTGAGATTTATTTTGACTTTTTAAAATTAATTTATAAATTATAAAATTTAAAATTAATTAAAAAACATTTAAAATTTTGAAAATAACAAATCTATCTTTACCGTAACTAAAAACACAATTTGATAAAAAAAACGAAGGTTAGTAGTAATACAGGTTAACTATTTTTATACCATAAATGACGCAAATTTCCAGACACGGCAATATTATTATCCTTGATTCTTAATTAAATGTTCAACAAACATGCATCACTACATTTATAACAAATGTATAGAATAAAGCACATAAATATTTTACTAGGCTTTGACGACCGATATGTAGCAATAATAATACTAGACCTGTAGTCAGGGTATTACTAATAGCAACCCAGGAAAATCATAATTTAACAAGCAAATCCAAGCATTTATAAAATCTCATGAAACAAAACCAGTACTTGTAATGTAACCTCAAAACTTAAAAGTATCTCCAGAGTACTTGAATAAGATTAAACCAGAAATGGAAGGAAGGCACTCAACAGCACCTATGGCACAAACTTTCAATTATTTTTGTATCATGCCTTGAGCCGCCCATAGACCTTCTGCTTCTCTTCAGTAGTCTGGAAGCGACCATGTCCAAACTTTGAAGATGTGTCGATAAATTTGAGTTTGATCTCCTCGAGTGCCAAACGAGATGTCTGTGTGAGCAGAGACTGGCGAAGCGTTACGACCCTCTTCTTTGGCCCAACACAGCATCCTTTAATCAACAAATAGTCATCCTTCACCTCACCATAATGCGGAAAGCCACCCATAGGAGTAATATCTTTCTCAGTCCTGTTAATAGAAAGGGTTAATGTAAATATTACAATGATAAATGTTTTGCGTGAATAGTATTTAGAAGAACAGGAAGACAGTAACAGTGTAATATCCCAAGGATGAAGAAGGCATCTTAATTACGCATTGCCTCTCAGCAAGTATAACGAAACCCTGCATTCTTAACACTCTTAACACCCCACCCACCACAACTTCAGCATCAATTAAATTTGATATACTGCATAATTTTATTCTTCCTCCATTTCATATGACAGTAGAAATTATAATTCATGCAAATATTTATTAACATTTCCATATCACTTCAACACCACAGTAAGCAACCCCCAGGAAATCAATAGGCCCCAATCCCCACCCTTGCCCATAATAAAAAGGAAACAAAAGAAAATTGATACAAACATCCAGCAGTACACTTTTGTCAATTTACGTACCCAAGAACTAGTTAAAACTTTGAAGAATTATGTGAACAATGTACTAACCTGTCAAACTCAGTAAGGGCAGTGTGGGACTCCTGTCCAGTCTTGCCAAGTTTGTATATCTTCTTGTTCATTTCTGTTCGGTGGTGGTATCCATTCTGACCAGCCCTGGCAACAGTGAATGAAACACGAGCTGGATGCCAGGCACCAATACAAGCAACCTTCCGCAGACCCCTGTGAGTCTTGCGGGGAAGACGGGTGACACCCCAACGAGTGACAACGCCTTCATACCCTTTACCCTTTGTCACACCAATGATGTCAATCATCTCATCCTTCTGGAAAACAGCATCAATAGGAACCTGCTTCTCAAAGAAGCCATAAGCAAAATCCACTTTCTGAGCAATAGTTCCACCATTGACCTGGATCTCCATCAGGTGTGCCTTCTTCTGCTTCAATCCTTTCATTTTCCTAATCTGTGGGACAGGTAATAACAAAAATAATGTCACATTGACATTTGCTTGATTAATAAATCTTGAATACAATGAATGCTGACGAAAGATATACTCGGATTAAACATCAATCTGAGTCTCAGACATCCTGAAAAAGAAATTCATAAAGGATATGCATCTCTTTGCAGAATTTTTCAGATGGCTTCTGGTTGAATGGACGGTAAAAAAATATTGAATGGACGGTAATTTTTCAGGTAATTTTGAATGGACGGTGAAAAAAATATTGCTTTAAGATCTAGATGCAAAGATCAACAGTACACCAGTATCATTCCTTAATATATTGATCGTGCTATAACATGGAATAACATTAAGGACAAATGTTTACATTGCCAGGAATGACAATAAAATTGAACCTTTAATGATTATATTGGACACAAATTTAAGTAAGGAAAGTCAGGAAATTCATAACAAATGTAAACAACACTTAATTACCTGAGTGTGAGCCAAAACCCTTATAACTGTTGCATACTTCTTCATCTTCTCTAGCTGTGACTGGATATCTTTTTTTCCCTCATCAGTTTCATACTTCTTTGAGTATTTAGTAAAAGCCTTCTTCTTTGATTTGCACCAGTTTTTGTAGAACCTCCTTTTGATGTCCTCGCTCAGATGCTGAGCCCAAACAGTGTTCAGAGATCTTAGGCCACGTGGTGTCTTTACATATGCCACCACTCCAACAACCACCATTGGAGGAGTCTCAATAATGGTCACAGCCTCGCAGGTTTCCTTCTTATGAAGCTCTGCATGAACAAATGCAATTAATTACAGCATCTATGATGAAACTTCAAAGGTATTAATCAAAAATGATATGCTGATTAAAAAATTAAAAAAAAAACTCTAATTTCATGGGTCATGAAGTATACAATAAATCAAGTACAACTCTTACATTTCCAAAATATTATAGAAACTATAAGCTTCCAATTAAAGTATTTAATACCAAACAGATTAGAATCACACTCGAAATTAACTTTCAATATTTAAAAGTTTTTATTAATGACTACCACATGTAGTGCCATTATGTATTTATGTCTCAAGATTTAACTAAAAGAGTAAAAGTTTCAAAATATCAGAAGGTCAACAGAAGTATATAAGGAATATTGTATACCAGTAGAATGCCAATATTATTGAAAGTAAGTTAAAATGCAGACCACTGTATCTCTTTAAAAAAGGTGTGCATAGCCCACCAAGAACAAGAATGTTATTTCAACTTCAAAATCCATAACAAATTAATCATTCTTTTAAATCGGTGCTTGGTTTATGATACATATTTTTTTTGCCTCAACTCAATATACTCTAACAAAAATATGACTGATCAATAAAAGTTGGAATAGATATTAAGGTGATAAGCAAGAACAAATTCAGAAAGTTGCTTACTTGATCCAGGTTTCTCGACCTCCCGAACAATGTGCGTCATCCCAGCCTTGTAACCCAAAAATGCAGTAAGCTTGCATGGCTTGTTTGGATCATCCTTGGGGAAAGCCTTCACTGCATAATTGGAACCAACATATATATTAGCTTAGCATATAATATTTTATAACACCATAATTTACATGTGTTTGCACAAAGAAGCAGAAACTTGTAGCACCTTAAAATCTACAAAACATTCAATAATCGTAAATATATCAATGAAAAAAATGCAACCCTTATAATCCATGCAATAGATAACAAAAGAAACAAAACATTAACAAACAAGCACATTATGTTTAGTTTAATAAAGTAGTATACCTTTTCCTCTGTGGCGAGAGGCGCGCTTCCTTGGGAGAAACCCAAGGGACCCATGCCTGGGATGCTCAAACTTTCTGTGAGACATTCTTCACCTGATTCACCATTAACAGAATTTCAGCTTATGGAAAGAGTTATAACAACTTACTAATCTTATTTCATGCTTTTCCATAATGGTTCCCTCTTATCAAATACAACTTATATTCAAACATAAGAAAAAAGGACTTGGGACCAATATTGTATTTGTATACTAACAAAACTTGTTTAAGAATAACTTCTTATTTACAATTCATCAAGTTTCTCCTGCATCTACTCATTATCATGTTCATTTAGAAAATCAAATTGGTGTATGTATTTGTTTTCATATATGTGTGTAGATATATCGTAAAATGATGAGAAATTAAAAGCACAAATCATGAAAAAAGCTAGATTCAAAATTATGTCTATGAAAAACACGCATCATGTTTGATTAATAGTAAAAATGAAGAGAGATTATGCAAAACTAGGAATCCAATTAAGATATAATACAAACTGATTCTTCCTTTCAAAATCTATGTGAATATATATATAGCTAGAAATGAATCCGCCTAGCTCCATAAAAATCAAAGCTGAATCTATGTTAATATCAAAATCAAAATAACAATCATTGAAAAACAAAAACAAATAATGAAGAACAAATTCAAGTACATATGCACTTTATTAGATTTAATATACAGTCATATAGAATATGAAGAAGAGATTTGAGCCTTTAGAGAGTGAACCTAATGCGTCTGGCTATGAAGCTGGGCGGCGAGAATAGCTGGAGTAACACCTCAACTAAAACCCTAGGTACCCGTTACCAGTTTATATAAGTAAATTGGATTTGCATAAATTTCCCTATATTTCGTTTATTTCTAAATTACACCCGTTGTTTGACTTCTAATGTTGACCCACGGGATAATAAAATCCGATTATTAGCCATGAGAATAAAGTGTGGCCTTAAAAATGTATTTCACTTGTTAAAATACAATATGTATTGCATAAATTGATGAGAATCCAACATGCTTTTATCGGCCTTTTTCAGTTGGTAAATATAACCAAATTCTTTCGCAAGAATATGAATTCTGGGCCATTCGAACAAAAATGACTAAATTTTTTTTCATATTTTTCCTAATATTGTCTAATTTAAGGGGTATTTGATAAAAATTTAATGAATCTAAATTTAAATTTAAATGAGCTTAATCTGAATTCTAAATGAAAAAAATTATTTGATAATTGACATTCCTAAAACATCTGAATAACATATTTTTATTGTTTTACCCCTATAAAAAAAATTCAAAATTATTGTAAATTTATTTATTAATATAATAGTTAATATTGTAAAAAAATATTCATTCAACCCAAAAAATGCGACTTACCTATTCAACTCAAATCATCTAAATGGCTGACCAGTTCAGCCATTCAGACTATTTTTATTCGAAACAAACTCACCGAATGATTGAATTGATCAGTCATTCAGCCATTTTTGTACTAATCAAACAGCCCCAAATAGGCGTAAGATATTTTATTTAACCATTAAGATATTTTATTTAACCATTAAAATGATGAAGGGACCAAGTTTTGGATTTGTTTACTACTCATTTAAACAATATTTAATGACTCTCCAGTTGAATCCATAACCTCTTTAATGGAGCTTGGGCCATATAGCCCTGAAAGTGATAAATTGTTCGGTCCTTTACAATAATATACAATATTTAATAAATAGTTACACTATTAGTACATTCACAAAATAATTATAAAAATAATATATTTTTTCATATCTATTTACAATATTAGTGTAATTACGATTCCTTAATTTAGGGAATTAGTATATGATTCAATTCACAATAATAAGGAAACCTAAAATCAAGGAGAAATAACTGTCATAATTTGTAAGACCCCAAATTATTAATAAATGAAATTTATTTTCTTTTATTTATTATTTTGAAATAGTAAGGGTTGATTTGATTAATGTGGTTAGTTATGGGTAAAATGCGCAAATATTTTAAATAAACAGGTGGTTATAAAATATTCATTGTTGTCGGGGAATATTCGTTTGGTCGTGGAATATTCTTGCTGTCGGGGAATATTCGTACGACGGCGCAGTCTTTTGTGGGCTCCATAACGGAAAGCGATTGGATGAAGAAAACGACAAGTATAGTTGTTTATAAATAACGGCGTAGTTGTTACCGTTAACACTGTTGGAATACCCGGTGGGTAAAGTAAAGTAATACGCGTTGTTGCATAGTAGCACACGGTATTGCACCAATTATTGATTCTTACGTAAGAAGGCACTACTCAATAATTATTGCAGTAATTACTGTTCAGTATTTTATGTTATTGATTCAATAATTACTGCATTGATATTTTATATTACTGTTGTTTCAATAATTGTCACTACACAGTATTTTTTATTATCGAAGCAATAATTCATATTATCTGAATAATATTATTTGATAACATTATTGGCAATGTCTAGAAAGTTCTGTCTAAGGAGAGGTTTGGTCACCTAATTGCGCGCCACTAAGGAGAAATCCTTATTGGAAAGCCCCCTCTTTCCTAGGAACGGCCTGGTTGCTAGTATTGTGATTCTGTAATATTATTTGTGAATAATTAAATTATTGATTTATATGATGAGAAAAATATTGATTTTATGTGGATATAGATGGAGAAAATTTTTAATGTGACAATTGTTGAAAATTAATATTTTATCTTTTTCTGATAAAATAATTCATTAAATATATTATTTTAATAATATATTAACGGTGATATTTTTACGATGAATGTGGGGTATATGAGTATATGTGGAGGAGGAGTATTTTTGTTACCAAAAATATTTAAAGCATGTTTTATGTGTCGGTGGACCCTATTTATTGACTGAAATTTGATTATAGCCTGTAAAATCGTCCGTTTGTGGATTTCGGTCAATTTTTGTTTGGAATTTGGAAAAACTTCCTTCTGCAAAGTTGTGCAGAATTGAATTTCCTATAAAAACTCGCGAGATTCGAATTTTCTGACAAAAGGGCTATTTATTATGAATTATTGAAGTTTCGGAGTTTCAAAATAATTGATTTTTGGAAGTTTAAAATATTTTTAATAATAAAAACGTTTTTTATTTATTTTTCTAGAAGGGAGCATGTGTTCAATGACTGATTTCAGATTTTAAGGTTGGCGTAGAAGATTATATATATATATATTAATATTATATTAAATTTTCTGTTTTGGTGTTCTAAGCAATTTCCTATAAATAGGTGCTTAGGTTAGAATTGAAAATCACACCAGAAACTGAAGTTTTCTCTCTCTATATTATCGAGCGTATTCTTGTGAGTATTTTGAGTATACTTTGAGTATTGCTATACGGTGCAAGTTCAAGTCATAGCTTATATCCGGTGTTTTAACTAGAAGTGCTGTCTTTCGAGGTAAGGGATGTTATTTTCTTCTCAAATGATATTATTTCTTCAATATCATGATGCTGAAATATTGGTTGGAAGTTTTTATCAAATTTGGAACTTTTTCATGTCGGGGTTACTATTCATGAGTTACTATTCACGAGTTACTATTCACGAGTACTATTCACGAAGCGTGAAGATGTTTTTTTTGTGAAATTTCTATCTTTTGGTGTCGGAGTTACTATTCATGTATACGACACTATTCACGTATACGGCACTATTCACAAATACGGCACTATTCACCGAAAAATGAAATTTCTTCTTTTTGTCCAAAATATCTATTCTGGATACTAGCTTTGATTGTATCCATGTTTTGATCATTCTTGAATTTTACTTCAGTATGATTATTTATGAAGTATTTTTGAATTCGGATTGTTTAAAGTACGAATCCTTAATACTTGTTATTTTGTTTCACTGGATTCGTTTCTTTTAAAATATTTTTCATCATCCTCAGTCCTAAATGATGGTGTTACTGAATATCTTTGGCACGTAGTGCAAAGATGGTTGATTTTATTATGAATATCTTTGGCCTGTAGTGCAAAGATGTACAGGTGTTGAGATGAACATGAACAATTGATGAATATCTTTGGCCCGTAGTGCAAAGATGAACAGGTGTTTAGATGAACATGACCGACTGATGAATATCTTTGGCCTGTAGTGCAAAGATGAATATTTGATTTGATTTGAGATATATATTGATTGATGTTACAGGGATAAAATATTGATGATGGACTTTTAAATTCATAGATGTTAGTAGATTCTATTCTCTACTTAACTCTTCTAATGAATTGTTGTTTCCGCTGCAGTAGTTGATCTAAAACTTGTTGTCTATTGTATTCTATCAGATTTTTCCCTGTTGAAGACTAACGATAATTTGTTGTATATTATCTTGGTCATAATATTCTTTACTGGGCTAGTTGAGCTCACCCTTTTCCTTGTTGTTCCAATTTTTTTCTCAGGAGGCGAGAATGTAGCGAGTACTAGTCGGGGTATGGAATGAAGGTTCTAGAGAGAGTTGTTTAGTAGTCCTCACCATTTTTTGTAAAATTATGTATCAATAATTATGATGGGGATTTATTTGCATGTGGATATTGTCTAGATGACAATGTTTGTATTCAAACTCACAGCTTATGGGTTGTAAAAGTTGTAGTTGTTTCTGTACCATGTATTTGACAACTCAGAATGGGTTGGGTGGAATGGACCTATTTTGGGGTCGTCACAGTTGGTATCAGAGCTTAGGGATATGATCTCTGGCGGAGATCGGGGAATAGAACTAGGAGGGGAGAGACGAGTAAATCCTTCGCTAGTGTGTCCTACCTAAGCTTATTTGTTAGTTATATAGGGATATTATGTGATATGTGATTTGCTTAATTAACCCTTGTTTTATGACAGTATTTGAGAATGTCGACTGAGAATGTTAACAGTGGAGTTAATGAGACCGTAGAGACGCCTGTATTCACCAATGAGGAGAACGTGCAACAGGCTGACAATGTACCTCCTGTGAATAACACCACTGAGAAGACGATGAACGACGAGATGTTTAGGAGCTTTTTGCAGTTCATGCAAAATCAGACGAGAGAGACTCGTGTTCAAAATACAGGAGGAAATGATAGCAATTCACGTGTGGTCACAGCCAAGCAGTTCAAAGAGTTGGGACCACCAGAATTCTGGGGAAAGCCGGATCCGATCATAGCGGAAACGTGGGTCAAACAAATTACCAAGATATTCGATGTCTTGGGATGCACGGAGGAACAGAAGGTTCCATTCGCCACCTTTATGTTCCGTGGCAAGGCAGACTACTGGTGGGAGTCTGTGAAGCGTACACATCCAGCCGCACTCAGCATGTCATGGGAGACATTTCAGAAACTTTTCAACGAAAAATACTTTCCTGAAAGTATTCGCCATATGAAGGAAGTGGAGTTTATTAGACTAGAGCAGAATAGCATGACGGTGTCCCAGTACGAAGCGAAGTTCGCGGAGTTATCCAGGTTTGCACCTCATTTGGTGGAGAATGAGGAACGTATGACGCGGATGTTTCTGAGAGGTTTGAAACCCGGCATACGTCAGTATCTCATTTCTCATAAATTTTCTATCTATTCAGATGTTGTCAACAGGGCTCAGTTGTTAGAGCGAGATAACGAGTACGTTCAACCGAGAGACCATAATCAGGATCATACTGGTGACAGTAGTCATCAGAATAACGATAACCAGTGGAGAAAGAAGAATATGGACAAAGGCGGTAACCACTCTGGTGGTAATCGTGGCCATGAAAATAGAAGAAGCGAGTCGGGAGGAGATTTTAAAAAGAGGAGATTTAACAACGACCATGTGAAGACGACAGTGCCAGCAGCAACTGGTTCCAAGGGAGGAGAAAGACCACCGGTCATATGTTACAAATGCGGGAAAGAGGGACATATCAGCCCAAACTGCCCACAACAGTTCAAGTTATGCTATAATTGTGGAAAGGAAGGACATATCGCTCGAGAGTGTACGGTAGCGAAACCAATTCCAGCGGGGATGGTGATTCAAAAGGCTGTCCCAGAAAAGTCAAAGTCAACGGTTCCTGGAAGAGCGTTTGTCGTGACCGGTCAAAATGCGAGGAACCCGAACGAAGTTAGCACGGGTTAGTTAGTTAGAAATTCTTGCGAAGTTTATACCTTACTAGATACCTGTTCTACCCATTCTTTTATCTCTCTTGCTTGCGTTCAACGTTTGAACTTGACTCCGGAGAAATTAGACTTTGACCTATCTGTGGAGACTCCGTTAGGAAAAACTTTAATTACATCCGTTGTTTAGAAATCTTGCTTGATTCAAGTTGGCACTATCACATTACCTGTTAACCTTATTTCTATAGAGATATTTGCTTTTGATGTGATTTTAAGGTTAACTACTCATCATGCCAAAATTAATTGCTTTTGTAAGGTTGTTAGTTTTCATATTCCTAAGCAACCTGATATTCGAACTCAAGCAATCAAATCATTGAAGTCAAACATTTTTATATCAAGCCATGAAGTCATTCGTTTATTGAAAAATGGATGTCAAGCTTTCTTAGTCATGTCATTGACTTGAACAAAAGTACATCAGATTTGAATAATATTCCTGTTGTTATAGATTTTTCCTGACGTATTTCCTGAAGAATTTCTTGGCTTACTCCCAGAGCGTGATATTGAATTTTGTATCGACTTTGAACCCGGTACAAAACCCATTTCTAAAATCTCATGGCTCCTATTGAACTTCAGGAGTTAAAAATTTAACTTTAGAATTTGGTACCCGAGCCTTTATCTTGTGACTTACTTTGTGGAATGCACCGAAGCCAGACTCTCCGTAGGGGACAATATTCGTGCGATAGTAAACTGATAGGTGTCATTGTGACGTGTTATCCAAGATTGGGATATGAGTCATAGTTGAGAACAACCTAAGTCGGTAATCGAAATACGTAGCTTTCTAGGCTTAGTTGATTATTATCGGAGATTCGTTGAAGGATATTCTCGAATCGCTATTCCATTAACGCAACTGACTCGTAGAGATACAAAATTCGAATGGAGCAAGGAATGTGGGAAGAGCTTCGAAGAACTCAAGAGGAGACTCATTTCAGCACATGTTCTGACCATGCCATCCTGGAAAAGCGAACGTGGTAGCTGACGTGTTGAGTAGAAGATCGTATACAAGTACGAGTACGATATTGTCAAAGACTCATTTCGTATAATTTACAAATAATAGAGATGGAGATGAAAACTCTAGGTATCCACGTGATGATATACGAGTATAATCGACTTTAATCGATAAAGTTAAAGCTGTTCAAGCTACACACCGGAGCTAATGAATTTGAAGAAGGAAGTGCAAGAAGTTGTTATTTCAAAAGCGAGAATTGGCGATGTGAGCAAAGCTCAAACCTTCGATTTACTAGTCCATTTGAAATCCTTGATCGAATAGGAACTGTGGCCTATAGACTCGTTTTATCGCCAAGTATGTCGCGTGTTTATAACATTTTTTTTATGTACCGATGTGGACGACTCGAACCATGTTATTGAGTTAGAACCGGACGAAATAGCCGAAGACTTAACGTACGAGGAGGTACCTGTCAAGATGTTGGATGGGAAGGAGCATGTCCTACATACGAAGGCCATACCACAAGTTAAAGTTTTGTGGAGGAATCATGCTATAGAGGAAATGACCTTGGAGTTGGAAACGGAAATGAAAGCAAGGTATCTTTACCTTTTCGAAGCACCAGTTACGTACGTCAATTTCGAGGACGAAATTTCATAAGGAGGGGAGGTTGTAAGACCCCAAATTATTAATAAATGAAATTTATTTTCCTTTATTTATTATTTTGAAATAGTAAGGGTTGATTTGATTAATGTGGTTAGTTATGGGTAAAATGCGCAAATATTTTAAATAAACAGGTGGTTATAAAATATTCATTGTTGTCGGGGAATATTCGTTTGGTTGTGGAATATTCTTGCTGTCGGGGAATATTCGTACGACGGCGCAGTCTTTTGTGGGCTCCATAACGGAAAGCGATTGGATGAAGAAAACGACAAGTATAGTTGTTTATAAATAACGGCGTAGTTGTTACCGTTAACACTGTTGGAATACCCGGTGGGTAAAGTAAAGTAATACGCGTTGTTGCATAGTAGCACACAGTATTGCACCAATTATTGATTCTTACGTAAGAAGGCACTACTCAATAATTGTTGCAGTAATTACTGTTCAGTATTTTATGTTATTGATTCAATAATTACTGCATTGATATTTTATATTACTGTTGTTTCAATAATTGTCACTACACAGTATTTTTTATTATCGAAGCAATAATTCATATTATCTGAATAATATTATTTGATAACATTATTGGCAATGTCTAGAAAGTTCTGTCTAAGGAGAGGTTTGGTCACCTAATTGCGCGCCACTAAGGAGAAATCCTTATTGGAAAGCCCCCTCTTTCCTAGGAACGGCCTGGTTGCTAGTATTGTGATTCTGTAATATTATTTGTGAATAATTAAATTATTGATTTATATGATGAGAAAAATATTGATTTTATGTGGATATAGATGGAGAAAATTTTTAATGTGACAATTGTTGAAAATTAATATTTTATCTTTTTCTAATAAAATAATTCATTAAATATATTATTTTAATAATATATTAACGGTGATATTTTTACGATGAATGTGGGGTATATGAGTATATGTGGAGGAGGAGTATTTTTGTTACCAAAAATATTTAAAGCATGTTTTATGTGTCGGTGGACCCTATTTATTGACTGAAATTTGATTATAGCCTGTAAAATCGTCCGTTTGTGGATTTCGGTCAATTTTTGTTTGGAATTTGGAAAAACTTCCTTCTGCAAAGTTGTGCAGAATTGAATTTCCTATAAAAACTCGAGAGATTCGAATTTTCTGACAAAAGGGCTATTTATTATGAATTATTGAAGTTTCGGAGTTTCAAAATAATTGATTTTTGGAAGTTTAAAATATTTTTAATAATAAAAACGTTTTTTATTTATTTTTCTAGAAGGGAGCATGTGTTCAATGACTGATTTCAGATTTTAAGGTTGGCGTAGAAGATTATATATATATATTAATATTATATTAAATTTTCTGCTTTGGTGTTCTAAGCAATTTCCTATAAATAGGTGCTTAGGTTAGAATTGAAAATCACACCAGAAACTGAAGTTTTCTCTCTCTATATTATCGAGCGTATTCTTGTGAGTATTTTGAGTATACTTTGAGTATTGCTATACGGTGCAAGTTCAAGTCATAGCTTATATCCGGTGTTTTAACTAGAAGTGCTGTCTTTCGAGGTAAGGGATGTTATTTTCTTCTCAAATGATATTATTTCTTCAATATCATGATGCTGAAATATTGGTTGGAAGTTTTTATCAAATTTGGAACTTTTTCATGTCGGGGTTACTATTCACGAGTTACTATTCACGAGTACTATTCACGAAGCGTGAAGATGTTTTTTTTGTGAAATTTCTATCTTTTGGTGTAGGAGTTACTATTCATGTATACGGCACTATTCACGTATACGGCACTATTCACAAATACGGCACTATTCACCGAAAAATGAAATTTCTTCTTTTTGTCCAAAATATCTATTCTGGATACTAGCTTTGATTGTATCCATGTTTTGATCATTCTTGAATTTTACTTCAGTATGATTATTTATGAAGTATTTTTGAATTCGGATTGTTTAAAGTACGAATCCTTAATACTTGTTATTTTGTTTCACTGGATTCGTTTCTTTTAAAATATTTTTCATCATCCTCAGTCCTAAATGATGGTGTTACTGAATATCTTTGGCACGTAGTGCAAAGATGGTTGATTTTATTATGAATATCTTTGGCCTGTAGTGCAAAGATGTACAGGTGTTGAGATGAACATGAACAATTGATGAATATCTTTGGCCCGTAGTGCAAAGATGAACAGGTGTTTAGATGAACATGACCGACTGATGAATATCTTTGGCCTGTAGTGCAAAGATGAATATTTGATTTGATTTGAGATATATATTGATTGATGTTACAGGGATAAAATATTGATGATGGACTTTTAAATTCATAGATGTTAGTAGATTCTATTCTCTACTTAACTCTTCTAATGAATTGTTGTTTCCGCTGCAGTAGTTGATCTAAAACTTGTTGTCTATTGTATTCTATCAGATTTTTCCCTGTTGAAGACTAACGATAATTTGTTGTATATTATCTTGGTCATAATATTCTTTACTGGGCTAGTTGAGCTCACCCTTTTCCTTGTTGTTCCAATTTTTTTCTCAGGAGGCGAGAATGTAGCGAGTACTAGTCGGGGTATGGAATGAAGGTTCTAGAGAGAGTTGTTTAGTAGTCCTCACCATTTTTTGTAAAATTATGTATCAATAATTATGATGGGGATTTATTTGCATGTGGATATTGTCTAGATGACAATGTTTGTATTCAAACTCACAGCTTATGGGTTGTAAAAGTTGTAGTTGTTTCTGTACCATGTATTTGACAACTCAGAATGGGTTGGGTGGAATGGACCTATTTTGGGGTCGTCACATAATTAATAATTTAAATTCAAATATCTTGGATCTAACAACAAAAATAAATTCAAATTCAAATATTCAAAGTTTGACAATGTCATCTTCCTCCTCCCCTTCGCCGGTCATATTCATTCTCCCCTCCTCCACTTCGCCGGTGAGACACAGAGCCACAAAACGGTCGATGAGATGTAGAAAGGAGGTGGATATTTGATTTTTCACAATTCATTCATGTCCGGAAATTTCAATTCCAATTTCATGTCCAAAAGAAAATAAGAAAACTGTGACGCCCCCAAAATAGGTATACATCACCCATCTTTAGTCGCCAAATACATGGTACAAAATACAAATAAAAACTTAATTATACAACTGTCGTGTAAAAAACTACAAAACATATGCTATGAGTTTTATTACAAATATTGTCATCTAGACAATATCCACACTCAATGGAGTCCTCATTACATTTATTATTACACTTTTTTATAGAATAGTGAGGACTACTATGACACCATCTCGGACCATCACTCCATTTTCTGACTAGTCTCGGTTGCGTTCTCATTTTCTGAAGAGAACAATGAAAGCAAAAGGGTGAGCTCAACTAGCCCAGTAAGAAATATTATGACTAAGATAATGCAGAATAAACTATCATTAGCCTTCAACAATGTTAAACTGATAAAATACAATAGTCATCAAGTTTAACTGCAGCGGAATAAGCAATTCATTAGAAGAGTCAAGTAGAGCATGATATCTACTATCTTCTATAATTTAAAATATTTTCATCAATTTTTATCGCTGAGACTCAGCTTAATAAATAAACCACATCATCGAGTCATCCCTGCACTACGGGCCAAGAATATTCATTAAATCATCAATGGTCATGACTATACCAAATAATCCCTGGTAATAATCATACCAAAAACTGTCCATCAATGCACTACAGGCCACTGAGGACTTTTACCACATCATTTATAACATTACAGGTCATGATTATACCGAATGATCCCTGGACATAATCATACCAAGTCCATCTATGCACGTAAGCCAAAGATGACTTTCATCACAATATAAGCATGAGGATGATAACAATGACATAATAATTCAATAAAAAAAGTTCAAGAATAAATTTTAAAGATTTATAAGTTAATTTATCCTGAAATCAATTACGTCCAAATTGTCAACATGATACTGCTTTGTGGAGTAAAATTCAAGAATGCTCAGAAGAATATTTCCATGAAAAGATACTGCATGAAGCGCAAATATCAAGGATATTCTACTAATTTCATGGAGTATAGAAGCCAAGACTTTAACCAACTGGGTATAATAGAATATACGAAACTGTAAATAGATTTTCGCCCGTTATGCGGTAATCCACGTAGACAGATCATTTCCACAATTTAATAAGGAATGAATACGAAGGATCATTCACCATGCATGTGGTAATCTACATAGACAGGTTATTCCAACAGAATAATAAAGAATGGAATAACATAAGAATTCACCAGGCATGCGATAGACCGCACAGACAGGTTATTCCCAACAGAATAATAAAAAATGGAACCAGGTCATGCGTAATCAGCACAGACATGATATTCTAACAAAATAATAAAGAATGGAACAACAACATAATTCACCAGGCATGCGATAGACCACACAGACAGGTTATTCCAACAAAATAATAAAGAATCGAATAACAGAAGAATTTCACCATGTAAGCGGTACTTCACATAGACAGGTTATTCCAACATAATAATAAAGAATGGAATAACAACTCTTACGAGTATTGAAAGAAAATAACTCTCTTCATGAATACGAAAGAATAATATCCATTACCTTAGAAAAAACTGGATACTGGAATAGTGAGGTAGCAGGCTTCTCTTCTTTTTTTTCTCTATAATTTCTCTCTATAATAATTGTTTTGTAGCTTTAGTGAATTGGTGAGAAATGAAGGAAGAATGAGCTTCTATATATAAAAAAAATATAGTTTCGATAATTGCACGTTTTGGGACTCGAAATATTACAGAATAATACATTCCACTTTTCCTTTATTTTTAATTTAGTCCCACAAGTATTATCAAACTTGCACCACTTCCCCTAATAGTAAATCATGTGAATTAATAATTCATTCATGTGACTCAATATTATAATCATGTGAAAAAACTAATTGCGGTATAATACCTTCAATTATACCTCCATTTTTAATTTAGTCATACAAGTATTATCAATCTTGCACCAACTCACCTAATAGTACATGAATGTGAATCAATAATACACACATGTGAACAAATAGTTATAATAATGTGAATTAATAGCAATTAATTGCTCATTTATCCGATTAATTATCCGATTGGTCAATATAACCTCCAGATATCAATTATTATCGAAATAAATATCGATTTTCACTAACACTAATAATTTTAACACAATGGAACTATCACTTTCATCTCTAATCAACACGAACTTATTCATCATTAATATTATAATTCACAGTAATTAACAACCAGGTCGTTTCCAGGAAAGAAGGGCTTTTCAATAAGGATTTTTCCATATTGGCGTGCAATTAGGTGACCAAACCTCTGCTTGACAGAACTTCTAGACATTGTCAATATTGCAAATAATAATACGAATAACTTTGTCGTCTCAATTATTGATTTAATAATATATTATGCAGATGATACTATGACAATAATTGAATCAATAATATGAGAGATATGATGCAGCAATTACTATAGTAATAATTGAGTATAACTGAGTGACTTCTCACGTAAGCATCAATAATCAATATCGTGTGTTACTATGTAACCACGCGTATTACTGTACTTTTACTACCGGGTAGTTCAACAGTTTTAATGGTAACACTTTCGCCGTTATTTTTATAAAAAGATAATTCTGTCATTTTTTAACTATGATAATTCTTCCGTTGTAGGGTCCACCAATGATTGTACCGTCGTACGAATATTCCCTGTTAAAACGAATATTCCCCGGCCAATCAAATATTATATAACCGCTTGCTTACTTTATAAAATTTATAAATATTACCCACAACTATAACATTATATCAAATCTACACCATAATATTCAAAAATATATTTCAAGAAAATTAATCTTTATTCATAAAAGTTGGGGTCTTACAACCTCCCCTTCTTATGAAATTTCTTCTTCGAAATTAGGGTACGTACCTGGTATATCGAAGAGGTGTGAATATCTTGACTTCATCTCAGATTCTAACTCCCAGGTCATTTCCTCCATATCGTGGTTTCTCCACAAAACTTTGACTTGAGGTATAACCTTGGAGCGTAGAATATGATCTTTCTTATCCAAGATTTTAACAGGTAACTCTTCATATGTTAAATCTTCCTCTATCTCGTCTGGTTCTAGTTCAATAATATGGTTCGGGTCTTTCACATATTTACGTAACATAGATATGTGAAAAATATTATGAACACGAGACATACTTTGCGGTAAAGCGAGTTTATAGGCCACAATTCCTACTCGATCGAGGATTAAAAATGGGCCAATGAATTGAGGATTGAGCTTTCCTCTATTTCTAAATCTCGTAACTCCTTTCCATGGAGCAACACGTAACAACACATGATCTCCAATATTGAATTTCACGTCCTTTCGATGAAGATCAACATAACTCTTTTGTCGATCTTGTGAGGTTTTTATATGTTGTCGGATTGTTTTAATCTTTTTCGTAGTCATACATACCAACTCCGGTCCTAACAACGTTGCTTCACCCACCTCATCCCAGCATACTGAAAAACGACACTTTCTTCCATACAATGCCTCAAATGGAGCCATGTCAATACTTGCTTGATAACTATTGTTATAGGAAAACTCCACCAATGGTAAGAACTTGTCCCAACATCCCTTGAAGTCAAGAACACAGAGTCTTAATAAATCTTCAAGAGTTTGAATTGTCCTTTCCGACTACCCGTTCGTTTGAGGATGATATGCCGAACTAAATCGTAAATCTGTGCCCACAGCTTTTTGCAAACTAACCCAAAATCTTGAAGTGAATCTTGGGTCTCGATCAGAAACTATGGATACTGGCATACCATGCAATCTTACGATCTCATTTATATACATACTAGCAAGACGTTCAAGTGTATAAGTTTCTCGTATCGGTAAGAAATGAGCAGACTTGGTCAATCTATCAACAATGACCCAAATCGCATTTATGCCTTAAGAAACCTTGGGAAGACCAGTAACGAAATCCATGGTAATGTGCTCCCACTTCCATTCTGGAATTTTAAGTGGTTGTAATAGACCTTTTGGCACTTGATGCTCCGCGTTGACTCGTTGACAAGTTAGACACCTTGAAATAAACCCCTCTATCTATCTCTTCATATTGCTCCACCAAAATGTATGTCGAAGATCACGATACATTTTGGTACTCCCAGGATGGATTACAAACGGTGTGTTGTGCGCCTCCATCATGATTTTATACTTCAAGTCAGAATTGTTAGGAACACAAAGTCTGGAGTTGACTCGAAGTATTCCTTCTTCATCGATTCTTGCTTCTGAAATAGCACCTTCTTGCACTTTCTTCCTCATACGCACCAGCTCCAGGTCTGTAACTTGAGCAACTTTAACTTTATCGATTAAAGTCGGTTCTACTCGTATATTCGCCATCATCATATGGGTCCCTAAAGTCTTTAACTCTATCTCCATCCTTTGTAAGTCATACAAAATGGGCCTTTGCGTTGACAATATCGCACTCGTACCCGTATATGATCTTCTACTCAATTCGTCGGCTACCACGTTCATTTTTCCAAGATGATATTGGATGGTATGCATAATCTTTCAACAGCTCAAGCCATCATCTTTGCCGCATGTTGAGTTCCTTTTGAGTGAAGAAATATTTGAGGCTTTTATTATCCGTATAAATCTCCACTTTTTCTCCATATAGGTAATGCCTCAAAATCTTAAGTGCAAAAACAACTGCTGCCAACTCTAGATCATAAGTAGGATAATTCTTCTCATATTCTTTCAGTTGTCGTGAGGAATAGGCTATGACTTTCCCATGTTGCATGAGAACACATCCTAACCCTTTGCTTGAAGCATCACTGTAGATGACAAATCCCTCCAAGCCAGATGGTATTGTCAGAACAGGTGCTGAAATGAGTTTCCTCTTGAGTTCTTAAAAACTCTTCTCATATTCCTCGCTCCAACCGATCTTTGTATCTTTTCGAGCCAACTGAGTTAGTGGAGTAGCGATTCAAGAAAATCCTTCCACGAATCTCCGATAATAACCAGCTAAGTCGAGAAAGCTACGTACTTCGGTCACTGACTTTGGTTGCTCCCAGCTTTGAATTACTTCAATCTTTATCGGGTAAACAGATATTCCATGATTTAATATCACGTGCCCAAGGAAAGCAACTTCCTCAAGCCAGAACTCACATTTCTTCAACTTGACATAAAGCTTATTTTCACGAAGCTTTTGAAGTATCAGCCTCAAGTGTTGCTCATGGTCTTCATGGCTTTTGGAATATATGAGGATGTCATCAATAAAGACGAGCACAAAGTGATCCAAATATTCGTTGAATACTTGGTTCATCATGTCCATTAAGGTAGCAGGAGCATTAGTCAATCCAAAAGACATGACTAGGAATTCATAATGCCCGTACCGAGTTCTGAAAGCAGTCTTTGGAATGTCATCAGTTTTAATCTTCAACTGATGATATCCGAAACGAAGATTAATCTTTGAAAAGAATTTGGCTCCTTGCAACTGGTCAAACAGGTCATCAATGCGAGGCAACGGGTACCTATTTTTGATGGTGACAAGATTCAACTCCCGATAATCAATACAAAGTCGCATACTTCCATCTTTCTTCTTCACGAATAGAACAGGAGCACCCCAAGGAGACGTACTAGGACGAATGAAACTGGTGTCTAACAATTCCTTTAGTTGGGTTTTTAACTCCTGAAGTTCAATATGAGCCATTCGAGATGCGGCTTTGGAAATGGGTTTTGTACCAGATTCAAGGTCGATACAAAATTCAATTTCACGCTCTGGGGGTAGGCCAGGAAGTTCTTCAGGGAATACGTTCAAAAATTTATTAACAATAGAAATATCATTCAAATCTGACGTATTTTTATTTAAATCCGTGACATGGGCTAAGAAAGCTTGACATCCGTGTTTCAATAAACAAATATGTGATGCCCCCAAAACAGGTATACATCACCCATCTTGAGTCGTCAAATACATGGTACAGAATATAAAATACAAACTTAATTATACAAATGTCGTGTAATATACGACAAAACATAGTTGAGAGTTTAAACAGGAATATTGCCTTCTAGACAATATCCACTCTCAAATAGAGTCCTCATTACATTTATTGTCAAATTATTTTATAGAATAGTGAGGACTACTATAACACCATCTCGGACCATCACTCCGTTCCCCGACTAGTTCTGACTACGTTCTCATTTCCTGAAGAGAACAATGAAAGCAAAAGGGTGAGCTCAACTAGCCCAGTAAGAAATATTATGACTAAGATAATGCAAGATAAATTATCATTAGCCTTCAACAATGTTAAACTGATAAAATATAATAGACATCAAGTTTAACTACAGCGGAATAAGCAATCCATTAGAAGAGTCAAGTAGAGCATAATATCTACTATATTCTATGATTTAAAATGTTTTCATTAATTTTTATCGCTGAGACTCAGCTTAATAAATAAACCACATCATCGAGTCATCCCTGCACTACGGGCCAAGAATATTCATTAAATCATCAATGGTCATGACTATACCAAATAATCCCTGGTAATAATCATACCAAAAACTGTCCATCAATGCACTACAGGCCACTGAGGACTTTTACCACATCATTTATAACATTACAGGTCATGATTATACCGAATGATCCCTGGACATAATCATACCAAGTCCATCTATGCACGTAAGCCAAAGATGACTTTCATCACAATATAAGCATGAGGATGATAACAATGACATAATAATTCAATAAAAAAAGTTCAAGAATAAATTTTAAAGATTTATAAGTTAATTTATCTTGAAATCAATTACGTCCAAATTGTCAACATGATACTGCTTTGTGGAGTAAAATTCAAGAATGCTCAGAAGAATATTTCCATGAAAAGATACTGCATGAAGCGCAAATATTAAGGATATTCTACTAATTTTATGGAGTATAGAAGCCAAGACTTTAACTAACTGGGTATAATAGAATATATGAAACTGTAAATAGATTTTCGCCCGTTATGCGGTAATCCACGTAGACAGATCATTTCCACAATTTAATAAGGAATGAATACGAAGGATCATTCACCATGCATGCGGTAATCCACAAAAATAGGTTATTCCAGCAGAATAATAAAGAATGGAATAACATAAGAATTCACCAGGCATACGATAGACCGCACAGACAGGTTATTCCCAACAGAATAATATAGAATGAAACCAGGTCATGCGTAATCCGCACAGACAGGATATTCCAACAAAATAATATAGAATGGAACCAGGTCATACGTAATCCACACAGACAGGATGTTCCAATAGAATAATAAAGAACAGAATAACAACAGAATTCACCAGGCATGCGATAGACCGCACAAACAGGTTATTCCAACAGAATAATAAAGAATAGAATAATAGAAGAATTTCACCATGTATGTGAGACCCCAAAGTTTATGAATAAAGATTTAAATTTCTCGAAATATTTTTTTGAATATTAGGGTGTGGATTTGATATAATGTTATAGTTGTGGGTAATATTTATAAATTTTGCTAAGTACGCAAGTTGTTATATAATACTCGATTGGTCAGGGAATATTCATTTTAATAAGGAATATTCGTACGACGGCACAATCATTGGTTGATGTTGGGTAAAATCTAGTTACGCACAACACGCAAGTATACGTGGTCAACAAGTAATAAAGTGATAAGTTGAGTATCGTTCCCACAGAGAATTATTTAATAAAAATCACCAAGTACTAACCCGTAACCAACTCAATCTTATTTAAACGAATAAATATCAAATTAAATAAATTAAACTACTATTAAATTCCACTAATTAAATTAAGACTATGGAGATTTAAGATCACAACTTCACTTATTGCTCATTTATGTTAACATACTTCTCATCAATTATTCTCTATCCCGAATTGTTAATCAAGAACACAAAAGTAGTATTAACCACCTCTCGATGTACTAATACCGTATTAACGTCAATCCACAATTAAGATAGAAATTCGTTAAACACCTTAATCAACAAACCCGCTATATCTCTATGTGAATTACAATTGAAGAAGGTTTAAGAGCAAGTTCTCTATAAGATTACATATGGCGTCAAGCATATCTCTACCTTAACACTCATCAAGTTTAAGCTACTAACAAAATCCTGAACACATGCTATCATGATTAGATCTAAATCAATACTTCATCTCTCGAGTTCATATAGATTATCACGGTAATTGATGGCCAATCAATTAAACAATTAAGTCCAAATCACAATAGACAATCCTCACAATAGAACATAATAATTGATAGCGAAGCATATTAAAATAAACTACAAAATAAGATCCATTGTAATCTCAAACAAAGAATTAGTTCATTGAATTAAAACTAAGAATCCACAATTGAATACACATTAAAAGATAAAGATAGAAGAAGATGAGAATAAATAATCTATTGTCTGTAGATTTAACGCTCCCTCCTTGCTCCTACTTTGAATCTTCAATGGTCTCCAAGTTGCTTCAATCTCCAAATCTCATAAAAACTAGTGTTTTGATCTAATTTACTCTAATCTAATCTAATAGAATTCTTCCAAAAACTCCCTAATCTCTCAATAATCTCCTCAAAATCTGTGTTATTCCCCTCATTTTATAAGCCTTTGTACACGTCTTTAAGTCCTCTTGGAAGTCATTGAATCAAACAACTCGAAACAATCCTTTTCGGACTCAAATTCGGACAAAATCTAGTCATTTCGCACATAGGCCAGCCCCGGCTGGCTTTTTCCTTTGCAAAAATCCAGCCCCGGCTGGGTAGGCTACTGATTTCAAGTCCAGACACCCAGCCCCGGCTGGGTAGGCTACTGATTTCAAGTCCAGACACCCAGCCACGGCTGGATCCTAAGGCTAAAAAGGTCCAGCCCCGGCTGGGTACCAATCTGCCAATTCAATTTTCTACTGGAACCTCCTCTGCTAAAACTGTCATAACCTTTAAACCGAGAGGAGTTACGGGTCCCATAAAGATTATCACGGTAATTGATGGCCAATCAATTAAACAATTAAGTCCAAATCACAATAGACAATCCTCACAATAGAACATAATAATTGATAGCGAAGCATATTAAAATAAACTACACAATAAGATACATTGTAATCTCAAACAAAGAATTAGTTCATTGAATTAAAACTAAGAATCCATAATTGAATACACATTAAAAGATAAGGATAGAAGAAGATGAGAAGAAATAATCTATTGTCTATAGATTTGACGCTCCCTCCTTGCTCCTACTTTGAATCTTCAATGGTCTCCAAGTTGCTTCAATCTCCAAATCTCATAAAAACTAGTGTTTTGCTCTAATTTACTCTAATCTAATCTAATAGAATTCTTCCAAAAACTCCCTAATATCTCAATAATCTCCTCAAAATATGTGTTATTCCCCTCCTTTTATAAGCCTTTGTACATGTCTTTAAGTCCTCTTGGAAGTCCTTGAATCAAACAACTCGAAACAATCCTTTTCGGACTCAAATTCGGACAAAATCTAGTCATTTCGCGCATAGGCCAGCCCCGGCTGGCTTTTTCTTTTGCAAAAACCCAGCCCCGGCTGGGTAGGCTACTGATTTCAAGTCTAGACACCCAGCCCCGACTGGATCCTAAGGCTAAAAAGGTCCAGCCCCGGCTGGGTACCAATCTGTCAACTCAATTTTTTGCTGGAACCTGCTCTGCTAAAACTGTCACAACCTTTAAACCGAGAGGAGTTACGGGGCCTGCAACCTATCAAATCGAATCTATCGACGAGATATACAACTTTCATTCTTTGAGCTTTGATAAATAATGAACACATGATGATCGAAATTGAACTGGAAGTGACTGCTATGCAAATGACCACCCAAAACGGTGAAGTTCAACGTCCGTTGGTAGAAATGTCATAACTCTTTCATCCGAACTTCGATTTGAATGATTCAAGATGTTCCGAAAAGCTAAGAAGATGCTCTACAATATAGTACAAGCTCCAAGCCAAGAACATGAATTGAACATGAAAGCATAAATGATGTCCGGATTGCTTTTCCTTGCATTTTCCTTACCAATAATCGCTCACACCGCTCCCAAACGTATAACCTACAAAATGAACATGAAATGCATGAAAAGTAACTAAGAAACATGAGTTTAAGCAACTAATTCAAGTAATAGATACCGGATAATTAGGTATAAAATCTACTTATCAAATACCCCCAAACTTAAACTGTTGCTTGTCCCCAAGCAACACAACAAATGCAATGCAATGAAATGAAACTAATCTACATGCCTATGAATCCAGCAGTATTGATAGAATCAAATCTATTCACTCGGCCTTAGAGCAATCAAGCAAACATGATAATACTTCATATCAAAACCAATCAACAATTTCCTAGTCAATCATCAAATCTTAAACTGTTATCACTGATATAGTGCGTGTGTGCTCAACAACCATGCTAATTGATATGAAATCAAATTTAACACATAATAGGTCTCTTTAAAGGCATCATACAGTGAAAACTCACAAAATTCACGAACAAGCTAGATCCAACTAAAGTCAAACATCCACCAAGTTCAAGAGTCCAATCCGGGATACTTATGCTTTACTTTTCATTACGGGGGCTTTTCGCTCTTTTCCCGTTTTATTATTATTATTATTATTATTATTATTATTATTATTATTATTATTATTATTTAACCATGACTGTGCAATGTCTCATTCCATTAGGCTAACAGTGCTACCCCTTAGCGAGCTTTCGACCAACGACTCCCAGACCATATAAGACCTTAGGGCGCTAGGTTTTAAGATACCCCTTCGGGCGTACTTACTCAAGTAACAAAGGCCCCGAAACAAAACTAGTAACGATATATATATATATATATTCATCATTTTTTCTTTTTTTAAAGCTTATATATCCCAAATTTTTCCCCCAAACTTAAGTTTTTGTCTAAATTCAGTCATCTCCGCCTATTCATGTCTTTCATTCATCCAAACTAGTATTATCCTTAAGAAGTCCATTATGTATCAATTTAAACTTAATCAGTCAACAAATTATTTTTACTGTGCTATCCTTATTATACTAGTTTCAAACAGAAAAAAATTCAATTCATAACAAGAAATCACATCAAAGCTCTAATAGTCAGTACGCTACTTGTCTACTCGATCCCAATCTCATCATTGGCCAAAACAAACTGTAAATATCAAACAGCTGGACTCATGCAAGATAAACATAGTAACTAACTATTATTTTTGAAATTTTTAATTTTTTTAATTTTTTTTTAATAATGAACCTAAACTAAATTAACAACATATGCAAAATAACATAACATAAACTAAACATGCGATAATGAATTAAACAAAACTCCCCCAAACTTAGCAATTACAATGTCCTCATTGTAAGAATATAACGGTAAGTAGAAGAGAACTTCCTTGTAATCAGCTAAGCGTGAGGTGATGGTGGCGATGGCGGCGACGATCATTTTGCTATCCATTGGACCTCCAATACCTGCAATGAAGAGAGACAACATGGATTAGATTATAAGAGAACTTAATAAATAACTTAATTCTTATCTACTAAATAAACTAGTGAAGCATATAAATATAAAAATTTCTGGGTTGCCTCCCAGTCAGCGCTTGATTTATAGTCTTTCAGCCTGACTTTGTCTGGTCAATGCTATCCAATTCCTCTTCGAAAGTTGAGGAACCCTCCATCCATCGAAAATAATATAGCTTTTGGTAGGTTCCCATTTGTGATAGCCATCAAGTTAAAGTCACCTAGCATGCTTTGTTTATATAAGATTACATTGAAGAACGTCCAACATCTAGGCATTTTCTACATTGTGTCTGCGAATAGATTCTGGCATTGAGGCTTGTCAGACACAATATTCTCTTCTTCTATCTTCTCCAACTCATCATACCATGGCTTCGAAGTTGTACTCGCTTTTTACATCACAAGGAGTATTGCCGACAACATGACTACCAATTGGACAAGATTTTACAAATCTAACCGGATTCTTAAACTGTGGAGGAGAAGGCACTTGAGGCATAAATAACATCGACTCATCATCGTTGGTTCTCACAATTAGTTCTTCACCGACCTTGTTGTCATTATCCCCACTTGTCTCCTCTTTTTCAACATCTCGAGGCTCATCTAGTTGTAGATTTGGTTCAGGTTCTCCGTCAATTTTGTCATCCATGTCATAAAGCCAAGTGTTTGGAGGAAGGTTGCTTACGGCTTCGATCATTTGCACTATTTGATCCGCAAGATTTTGATTTTCCTTCGTTTGATTACTAATCTTCTCCTCATCTACTATGAACTTGGACAATAATTCCCCCAGCCTTGAACTTTCTATTTCAGTCTCGGAAGCCATGTATTGAGGACCATCGGTTGAGGCTGTGAAACATTTTGCCATCCAATTATTAAAATTTTGGATTGACAGCTCCTGACTGTTTATAAACTCTTCTTTTTCTGCTATATCCCTTAACATGAATTCCATAAACTCTTATTTGTCTTCTTGTCGCATTGGAGGTGAATATGAGAATTCCAGTGTGTATGTTGGACTTGGAGCAGAGTATTGGTCTTGATAGTTGTAGCTCCATGAAGAATCCGGGTGATACCCCCAAACTTGATGGTAATTATCATATGCATACTGGTTGAGGTATACACCACCTTATTGTCCCCGCCCAAAACTAACGGTGCATTGATGACTCGAATGGTTGCCAGCACAATAGTCACACATGATTGCCATCCTTCGACTCTGTTGGGCTGCGATAACGTCCAACTTCCTCGAAAGTTCTTTAATTTGTACTGACATTGCGGAAAGTGTCGCGAGTCTGTCAATCTCCGTTTCTTTTGGTTGAGTCATGTTCGTGTATGGCCATTGATACGCAAAGTCATCCATGGTACCTGAAAAGAGAGAAATATAGGAAGAGAATTAAAAATAAGAATAAAAATATTTAAATTAAGACTAATTTGATTGAAGCTAATATTGGTAATGAGATATTAAACTAAGTCCCCGGCAACGGCGCCAAAAACTTATTGGGTAAAATCTAGTTACGCACAACACGCAAGTATACGTGGTCAACAAGTAATAAAGTGATAAGTTGAGTATCGTTCCCACAGAGAATTATTTAATAAAAATCACCAAGTACTAACGCGTAACCAACTCAATCTTATTTAAACGAATAAATATCAAATTAAATAAATTAAACTACTATTAAATTCCACTAATTAAATTAAGACTATGGAGATTTAAGATCACAACTTCACTTATTGCTCATTTATGTTAACACACTTCTCATCAATTATTCTCTATCCCGAATTGTTAATCAAGAACACAAAAGTAGTATTAACCACCTCTCGATGTACTAATACCGTATTAACGTCAATCCACAATTAAGATAGAAATCCGTTAAACACCTTAATCAACAAACCCGCTATATCTCTATGTGAATTACAATTGAAGAAGGTTTAAGAGCAAGTTCTCTATAAGATTACATATGGCGTCAAGCATATCTCTACCTTAACACTCATCAAGTTTAAGCTACTAACAAAATCCTGAACACATGCTATCATGATTAGATCTAAATCAATACTTCATCTCTCGAGTTCATATAGATTATCACGGTAATTGATGGCCAATCAATTAAACAATTAAGTCCAAATCACAATAGACAATCCTCATAATAGAACATAATAATTGATAGCGAAGCATATTAAAATAAACTACACAATAAGATCCATTGTAATCTCAAACAAAGAATTAGTTCATTGAATTAAAACTAAGAATCCACAATTGAATACACATTAAAAGATAAAGATAGAAGAAGATGAGAATAAATAATCTATTGTCTGTAGATTTAACGCTCCCTCCTTGCTCCTACTTTGAATCTTCAATGGTCTCCAAGTTGCTTCAATCTCCAAATCTCATAAAAACTAGTGTTTTGATCTAATTTACTCTAATCTAATCTAATAGAATTCTTCCAAAAACTCCCTAATCTCTCAATAATCTCCTCAAAATCTGTGTTATTCCCCTCCTTTTATAAGCCTTTGTACACGTCTTTAAGTCCTCTTGGAAGTCCTTGAATCAAACAACTCGAAACAATCCTTTTCGGATTCAAATTCGGACAAAATCTAGTCATTTCGCGCATAGGCCAGCCCCGGCTGGCTTTTTCCTTTGCAAAAACCCAGCCCCGGCTGGGTAGGCTACTGATTTCAAGTCCAGACACCCAATCTGCCAATTCAATTTTCTGCTGGAACCTCCTCTGCTAAAACTGTCATAACTTTTAAACCGAGAGGAGTTACGGGGCCCATAAAGATTATCACGGTAATTGATGGCCAATCAATTAAACAATTAAGTCCAAATCACAATAGACAATCCTCATAATAGAACATAATAATTGATAGCGAAGCATATTAAAATAAACTACACAATAAGATACATTGTAATCTCAAACAAAGAATTAGTTCATTGAATTAAAACTAAGAATCCACAATTGAATACACATTAAAAGATAAAGATAGAAGAAGATGAGAAGAAATAATCTATTGTCTATAGATTTGATGCTCCCTCCTTGCTCCTACTTTGAATCTTCAATGGTCTCCAAGTTGCTTCAATCTCCAAATCTCATAAAAACTAGTGTTTTGCTCTAATTTACTCTAATCTAATCTAATAGAATTCTTCCAAAAACTCCCTAATATCTCAATAATCTCCTCAAAATCTGTGTTATTCCCCTCCTTTTATAAGCCTTTGTACATATCTTTAAGTCCTCTTGGAAGTCCTTGAATCAAACAACTCGAAATAATCCTTTTCGGACTCAAATTCGGACAAAATCTAGTCATTTCGCGCATAGGCCAGCCCCGGCTGGCTTTTTCTTTTGCAAAAACCCAGCCCCGGCTGGGTAGGCTACTGATTTCAAGTCCAGACAACCAGCCCCGGCTGGATCCTAAGGCTAAAAAGGTCCAGCCCCGGCTGGGTACCAATCTACCAATTCAATTTTCTGCTGGAACCTCCTCTGCTAAAACTGTCATAACCTTTAAACCGAGAGGAGTTACGGGGCCCATAAAGATTATCACGGTAATTGATGGCCAATTAATTAAACAATTAAGTCCAAATCACAATAGACAATCCTCATAATAGAAGATAATAATTGATAGCGAAGCATATTAAAATAAACTACACAATAAGATCCATTGTAATCTCAAACAAAGAATTAGTTCATAGAATTAAAACTAAGAATCCACAATTGAATACACATTAAAAGATAAAGATAGAAGAAGATGAGAAGAAATAATCTATTGTCTGTAGATTTGACGCTCCCTCCTTGCTCCTACTTTGAATCTTCAATGGTCTCCAAGTTGCTTCAATATCTAAATCTCATAAAAACTAGTGTTTTGATCTAATTTACTCTAATCTAATCTAATAGAATTCTTCCAAAAACTCCCTAATCTCTCAATAATCTCCTCAAAATCTGGTTGTCGGTATTGTGATTCTGTAATATTATTTGTGAATAATTAATTATTGATTATTATGATAAGAAAAATATTTATTTTATGTGGATATAGATGGAGAAATTTTTTAATGTGACAATTGTTGAAAATTGATATTTTATCTTTTTCGATAAAATAATATATTATTATATTTTAATAATATAATAATGGTGATATTTTTACAATGAATGTGGGATATATGAATAAATAAGGAGGAAGAATATTTTTGTCACTAAAAATTGTTTAAAACATGTTAAACATGTCTGTGGGCCCATTTCTTGACTAGAATTTGATTATAGCCTGTAAAATCGTCCATTTATGAATTTTAGTCAATTTCTGTTTGGAATTTGAAAAAACTTTCTTCTGCAAAGTTGTAGAGAATGGAATTTCCTATGGAAAGGATATAAGGTCTGATAAAAGAGCTATTTTTTATGAATTATTGAAGTTCCGAAGTTCCTGAATAATTAATTTTTGAAGTTTAAAATATTTTAATTAAGAAAAACGTTTTTTCATTTGTGGGACATGTGTTAAGTGGTTGAAATCAGCTGGTGGTGTGCGTAGGAATTTAGTTTATAAATAATATTATTTTATTAAATTTTCTGTTTAGGTGTTCTAAGCATTTTTCTATAAATAGGGTGTTTAGGTTTGAATTGAAAATCATACCAGAAACTAAAGTTTTATCTCTCTATATTATCGAGCGTATTCTTATGAGTATTTTGATACCTTGAGTGTTGCTATACGGTGCAAGTTCCCTTCAGCACTATATCCGGTATTCCAGCTAGAAGTACTGTCTTTTCGAGGTAAGGGATGTTATTTTTTTTAAATGATATTATTTCTTCTAATATCATTACGCCGGAATATTGGTAAGATTTTTCTTGTGAAATTCTTGTCTTTTAGTGTCGGGGTTACTATTTACGTATACGACACTATTCACGTATACGACACTATTCACGAATACGGCACTATTCACAAAAAAATTAAATTTTCGGTTTTTGTCCATGATATCTATTATGGATACTAGCTTTGATTGTATCCATGTTTTGATCATTTTTGAATTTTACTTCACTATGATTATTTATGAAGTATTTTTGAACTCGGATTGTTTGAAATACGAATTCTTAATATTTATTCTTTTATTTCACTGGATTCGTTTTCTTTAAAATATTTTTCATCATCTTCAGTCCTAAAAGATGATATTACTGAATATCTTTGGCCTGTAGTACAAAGATGGTTGATTTTCTTATGAATATCTTTGGCCTGTAGTGCAAAGATGTACAGGTGTTGAGATGAACATGTCCAACTGATGAATATCTTTGGCCTGTAGTGCAAAGATGAATATTTGATTCAAGATGAATATTGATTGATGTTACAAGGATAAATATTGATGATGGGCTTTTAAATTCATAGATTATAGTAGATTTCATTCTCTATGTAACTCATCTATGAATTATTATTTCCGCTGCAAATATTGATCGGAAATTTGTTGTCTATTGTATTTTATCAGATTTTTCCCTGTTGAAGACTAACGATAATTTGTTCTATATTATCTTATTCATAATATTCTTTACTGGGCTAGTTGAGTTCACCCTTTTTCTTTTTGTTCCATTTTTCTTCTCAAGAGGCGAGAATGTAGCGAGTTCTAGTCGGGGTGTGAAATGATGGTTCTAGAAAGTTGTTTTAGTAGTCCTCACCATTTTTGTAAAATAATTTACCAATAATTGTAATGAGGACATATTTGGGTGTGAATATTGTCTAGATGGCAATATTTGTATTTAAACTTACAGTTTTTATGTTGTATTAATAAAGTTGTATTTATTTCTGTACCATGTTATTGACAACTCAAAATGGGTGATGTATACCTATTTTGGGGGTATCACAGTTGGTATCAGAGCTTAGGGATATGATCTCTGGCGGAGATCGGGGAATAGAATTAGGAGGTGAGAGATGAGTAAATCCTTCGCTAGTGTGTCCTACCTAAGCTTATTTATTGGTTGGTTAGAATATAGGGATATTATGTGATATGTTAATTTCTTTAATTAACCCTTGTTTTATGGCAGTATTTGAGAATGTCGAATAAGAATGTTAACAGTGGAGTAAATGAGACCCTGGAGACACCTTTACTCACCAACAAGGAGAACGTGCAACAGGCTGGCAATGTTCCTCCTATGAACAACACCACTGAGCAGTTGATGAATGACGGGATATTTAGAAGCTTTTTGTAGTTCATGCAAAACCAGACGAGGGAGACTTGTGTTCAAAATACAGGTGGAAATGATAATAACGCACAGTTTGTCATAGCCAAGCAGTTTAAAGAGTTGGGACCACCAGAATTCTGGGGAAAGCCGGATCCGATTAAGGCAGAAATATGGGTCAAGCAAATTACCAAGATATTCGATGTCTTAGGATGCACGGAGGAACAGACGGTTCCATTCACCACCTTTATGTTCCGTAATGAGGCAGATTATTGGTTGGAATCTGTGAAGTGTACCCATCCAGCCGCACTCAATATGTCTTGGGAGACGTTTCAGAAACTGTTCAATGACAAGTACTTTCCTGAAAGTATTCGTCATATGAAGGAAGTGGAGTTTATTAGATTGGAACAAAACAACATGACGGTGTCCCAATAAGAGGCGAAGTTTGCAGAGTTATCCAGGTTTGCACCTCATTTGGTGGAGAATGAGGAACGTATGACGCGGATGTTTCTGAGAGGTTTGAAACCCGGCATACGTCAATATCTCATTTCTCATAAATTTTTTCTCTATTCAAATGTTGTCAACATGGCTCAATTATTAGAGCGAGATAACGAGTACGTTGAACCGAGGGACCACAACCAGGATCATACCGGTGACAGCAGTCATCAGAACAACGATAACCAGCGGAGAAAGAAAAGTACGGACAAAAATGGTAACCACTCTGGTGGTAATCATGGCCATAAAAATAGAAGAAGCGAGTCGGGGGGAGATTTTAAAAAGAGGAGATTCAATAATGACCATGTGAAGACGTCAGCACTGGCAGCAACTGGTTCTAAGGGAGGAGAACGACCACCGGTCGTATGCTATAAATGTGGAAAAGAGGGACATATCAGCCCAAACTGCCCACAACAGTTCAAGGTATGCTATAATTGTGGAAAAGAAGGACATATCGCTCGAGATTGTACGATAGCGAAACCAAGTCCAGCGGGGATGGTGACTCAAAAGGCTGTCCCAAAAAAGTCAAAGTCAACGGTTCCTGGAAGAGCGTTTGTCGTGACTGGTTAAAATGCGAGGAACCCAAACGAGGTGATCACAGGTAAGCAAATCATAAATTCTTGCGAAGTTTATATAACTTACTAGATACCGGTGCTACCCATTCATTTATCTCTCCTGCTTGTGCTCAACGTTTAAACTTAACTCTAGAGAAATTAGACTTTGATTTATCCGTGGAGACTCCGTTAGGAGAAACTTTCATCACATCCACTGTTTATAAATCTTGTTTGATCCAAGTTGACACCATCACATTACCTATTGATCTTATCTCTATAAAGATACTTGCTTTTGATGTGATTTTAGGGATTGATTGGTTAACTACTTATCATGGCAAAATTGATTGTTTTCGTAAAGTTGTTAGTTTTCATATTCCTAACCAACTTGTGGTACGAATTCAAGCAACTAAACCACTAAAATCAATCACTGTCATATCAAGTCATAAAGCTATTCGTTTATTGAAAAACGGATGTCAAGCTTTCTTAGCCCATGTTATGGATTTGAATAAAGACACATCAAATTTGAATAATATTCCTGTTGTTAGTAAATTTCCTGATGTATTTCCTGAAGAACTTCCCGGTCTACCCCCAGAACATGAAGTTGAATTCTTTATTGATCTTGAACCTGGTACAAAGCCCATTTCTAAAACCCCATATCGAATGGCTCCTATTGAACTTCAGGAGTTAAAAGTCCAACTACAAGAATTGTTAGACATCAATTTCATTCGTCCTAGTACATCTCCTTGGGGTGCTCCTGTTTTATTTGTAAAGAAGAAATACGGGAGTATGCGACTTTGTATTGACTATCGGGAATTGAACCATGTCACCATCAAGAATAGGTATCCGCTACCTCGTATTGATGACCTATTTGACCAGTTGCAAGGAGCACAATTCTTTTCAAAGATCGATCTTCGTTCTTGATATCATCAGCTGAAGATTAGAATTGAGGATATTCCAAAGACTGCATTCAGAACTCGGTACGGGCATTATGAATTCTTAGTCATGTCTTTTGGATTGACTAATGCTCCTGCGGCTTTCATGGATATGATGAACTGAGTATTCAAGGATTATTTGGATCAGTTCGTTGTTGTCTTTATTGATGACATTCTCATATATTCCAAAAGCCGTGAGGATCATGAGCACCATTTGAAGCTGGTACTCCAAAGGCTTCGTGAAAACAAGTTATATGCCATGTTGAAGAAATGCGAGTTCTGGCTTGAGGAAGTAGCATTCCTTGGGCACGTGGTGTCAAAACATGGAGTATCTGTCGACCCGGCGAAGATTGAAGCAATACAAAGTCAGGAGCAACCAAAGTCGGTGACCGAAGTACGTAGCTTTCTGGGCCTAGCTGGTTATTATCGGAGATTTGTGGAAGGATTTTCTAGAATCGCTACCCCATTAACTCAACTGACTCGGAAGGATACAAAATTCGTATGGAGTGAGGAATGTGAAAAGAGTTTCCAAGAGCTTAAGAGGAGACTCATTTCGGCACCTGTTCTGACAATACCATCTGATTCGGATGGATTTGTTATTTACAGCGATGCTTCAGGTAAAGGGTTAGGATGTGTTCTCATGCAACGTGGGAAAGTCATAGCCTATGCCTCGCGACAACTTAAAGAGTATGAGAGGAATTATCCTACTCATGATCTAGAGTTGGCAGCAGTCGTTTTCGCGCTAAAGATCTGGAGACACTATCTATATGGGGAGAAAGTGGAGATATATTCAGACCATAAAAGCCTCAAATATTTCTTCACCCAAAAGGAACTCAACACGCGGCAACGACGTTGGCTCGAGATGTTAAAAGATTATAACCACACAATTCAATACCATCCTGGAAAAGAAAACGTGGTAGCTGACGCGTTGAGTAGAAGATCATATGCAGGAACGAGTGCGATGATGTCAAGTATACGCATAGAACCAACTTTAATCGATAAAGTTAAAGTTGCTCAAGCTATAGACCTGGAGCTAATGCGTATGAATAAAAAAGTACAAGAAGGTGTTATTCCAGAAGCAAGAATCGATGAAGAAGGAATACTTCAAGTACACTTCAGACTTTGTGGCCCTAACGACTCTGATTTGAAGTACAAGATCATAATGGAAGCACGCAATACACCGTTTGCAATCCATCATGGAAGTACCAAAATGTGACGCCCCCAAAATAGGTATACATCACTTATTCTGAGTCGCCAAATACATGGTACATAATACAAATACAATATTTAATATACAACAAGAGTGCTGTGAGTTTTAATACAAATATTGTCTTCTAGACAATATCCACTCTCAGAATAAGTCTTCATTATATTTATTATCACACTATTTAACAGAATAGTGGGGACTACTAATACTATCATCTTGACCGTCAGTCCGTTCCCCGGCTAGTCCCGGCTACGTTCTGATTTCCTGAAGAGAACAGTGAAAGAAAGGGTGAGCTCAACTAGCCCAGTAAGAAATATTATGACTAAGATAATGCAGAATAAATTTTTATTAGTCTTCAACAGTGTTAAACTGATAAAATACAATAGACATCAAGTTTAACTGTAGCGGAACATGCAATGTGACGCCCCCAAAATAGGTCCATTCCATCCAACCCATTTTGAGTCGCCAAATACATGGTACAGAAACAACTACAACTTTTACAACCCATAAACTGTGAGTTTGAATACAAATTTTGTCATCTAGACAATACACATACCCAACTATGTCCTCAATACAATTATTGATATATTATTTTACAAAAATGGTGAGGACTACTAAACAACTCTCTCAAGGGCCATCAATTCATACCCCGACTCGTACTCGCTATATTCTCGTCTCCTGAGAAAAAAAATAGAACAAAAAGGAAAAGGGTGAGCTCAACTAGCTCAGTAAAGAATATTATGACTAAGATAATATACAACAAATTATCGTTAGCCTTCAACAGGGGAAAAAAAATCTAATAGAATACAATAGACAACAAGTTTTAAATCAATATTCGCAGCGAAAAATATTAATTCATAGAAGAGTTACGTAGAGGATGAAATCTACTAATGACTATGAATTTAACAGTCCATCAACAGTATTTTTATCCCTGTAACATCAATCAATGCACATTTTGAATCATATATTCATCCTTGCACTACAGGCCAAGGATATTCATCTGTTGGTCATGTTCATCTAAACACCTGCTCATCTTTGCACTACGGGCCAACGATGTTCATCAGAAATCATTCATCTTTGCACTACAGGCCAAAGATATTCGATAATAACATCCTTTAAGACTGAAGATGATAAAAAAATATTTTTTTAAGAAGCGAATCCAGTGAAACAAAATGACAAGGATTAAGGATTAAGGATTCGTACTTTGTTTTATCTATGTCCCAAAATACCTCAAAAATAATCATAGTGGTGTAAAATTCAAGAATGATCAAAACATGGATACAATCAAAGCTAGTATCCACAACAGATATTTTGGACAAAAAGGAAAAAAAATATTTTTTTTTTGAACAGTACCCGTGAACAGTACCAGTGATGACAAGTTCCAAATTTGATAAAAAATTTCAGACCAATATTCCAATGAAATGATATTAGATGAAGCAAAATTTCTAATATTTTCAGGAATTATAGAAGCAATACTTACCATAGTAAGTTCAAATTCAAAAATACGAGATGAAATAATATCGCTTACACAATATGGAGTATGAAAGGAAATAATATTTCTCATGAGTATTGAAAAAAAATAATATCCTTTACCTTGGTAAAAACTGAATTTTTCTGGAACCTCGGATATTATTCTGAAAAAATCTTGCAGAAAAACTACGCTCAAAATATTCTTATACTCAAGAAAATACTCACAATACGATAGAAAAATTCTGATTATGAAGATGGTGTGATGAGGAAGGAGGGGTTACCCCCTATTTATAGAAACGGAGGAAAAGAGACAGACGCCTACAATTTCTTCTTCTGCCTAACATACTCATTTTTTTCCTTATAGGTGGAGGCCACCTTTTGAAAACAAGTTGCAGGAAAGAAAAAAAAACAACCAGCCAACTTTGAAAAAGAAGGACAAGGCATGAATCACTTTTGAAAAAAATAAAACTAAAGCTCCTGTAACACATTTGAAAATCAAGAATTTGCAGGAAATTCTCACCCACCATTCCCACCAACCAAAATCATGCTAGCCACAAGGTATTCAAATACATCTTGCATATCTAATTAACCACATGCGTATATATATTATAATACTATTATTATTTAAACAATTATAACATATAATAATAATATAATTGAATGAATATTTTATCAAAGCTGTAATTCCACAAAAATATGCCAAACTTTCAACAATTATTTCATGCTGAAAATTCCTTTATTAATAACCACATAAAATAAATAAATTCATCATTTATATCCACATCAAATAAATATTTCCTTATCATATAAATTAATAATTAATTATTTACAAATAATATTACAGAATCACAATTATGACAACCAGGCCGTTCCCAGGAAAGAGGGGGCTTTCCAATAAGGATTTCTCCTTACTGGCGCGCAATTAGATGACCAAACCTCTCCTTGACAGAACTTTCTAGACATTGCCAATAATGTTATCTGATAATATTATTCAAATAATATGAATTATTGATCTGAAAATGGAAAATACCGTGCAATGACAATTATTGAAACAATAATAATATAAATATCAACGCAGCAATTATTGAATCAATAAAGTAATGAACAGTAACTCCTGTAGCAATTATTGAGTAGTGCCTTCTTACGTAAGGATCAATAATTCAAAATACTATGCAATACCGTGTGCTACTGTGCAACAACGCGTATTACTGTATTTTAACCACCGGGTATTCCAACAGTGTAAACGGTAACAACTACGCCGTTATTTTTAAACAGCTTATATTTGTCGTTTTCTTCCTCCAATCGCTTTCCGTTATGGGGCCCACACATGGCTGCGCCGTCGTACGAATATTCCCCGACAGTACGAATATTCCACGACCAAACGAATATTCCTCGACAACAATGAATATTTTATAACCACTTGCTTATTTTGAAATGTTTGCGTATTTTACCCATAACTATCCACATTATTCAAATCAACCCTTACTATTCAAAATAATAATTAAAGGAAATTAAATTTCATTTATTAATTATTTGGGGTCTTATATGCAATCCATTAAAAGAGTCAAGTAGAGAATAAAATCTACTATCCTTTATGATTTAAAAGGTTTTCATCATTTTTATCGATGGGACTCAGCTTAATAAATAATCCACATAATTCATGCACTACGGCCAAGGATATTCATAAGTATCACAACCACAATTTATCCATGCACTACGGGCCAATGATATTTGTGTATTCATCAATGGTCATGATCATGTCAATAACTGTCCATCAATACACTACGGCCAATGAGGACTTTTACCACATCATTTGTAACATTACGATAATGATTACACCGAATAATCCCTGGTCATAATCATACCAAGTCTATCTATGCACTACAGGCCACAGATGACTTTCAAAAAAAAATATAAACATGAGGATGATGACAATGATATAAGAGTTCAATAAAACAAGTTCAAGAATTAATTTATTCAGGAACTAGTAACATCCAAATTGTCAACATGATACTTCTTTGTAGAGTAAAATTTAAGAATGCTCAGAAAAATATTTCCATGAAAAGATACTGGATGAAGCACAAATATCAAGGATATTCTACTAATTTCATGGAGTATAGAAGTCAAAACTTTAACTAACTGAGTATAATAAAGAATGGAATAACAAAAGAAATCACCAAGGATGCGGTACTTCGCATAGACAGGTTATTCCAACAGAATAATAAATAACGGAACCAGGTCAGGCGTAATACGCACCGACATGATATTCCAATAGAATGATAAAGAATGTAATAACAACAGAAATCACCATGCATGCAGTACTTCGCATAGACAGGTTATTCTAACAGAATAATAAATAACGGAACCAGGTCCGGCGTAAAATGCACAGACAGGATATTCCAACAGAATAATAAAGACGGAACCAATTTGGCGTAAAACGTACAAATAGGATATTCCAACTGAATAATAAAGACGGAACCAGGTCCGGCATAAAACGTACAGACATGATATTCCAATAAAATAATAATGAATGGAATAACAACAAAATTTCACCATGTTATTCGCATAGACAGGTTATTCGGACAAAATAATAAATAATGGAATAACAGAAGTTCTCTTCATGAATATGAAAAAAATACCCCTTACGAGTACAACAAATAATATCCCTAACCTTGTAAAGAAGAGTACTCCGACGGTAGGGCGGAGATATACTTGATGAAACTTGTACTACGCTCAAAACTTTCTTAAACGCTAAATAAATACGCTCAAGTTAGAAAAATAATTCTCTCTATAGTTTATCTCTCTAGAGTTTCAGTGATTTCGTAAGAAATAATGAAGAAATGAGCTTCTATTTATAGAATAATGTACTGAATAGTAACCAATCTATGAACGGTCCAGATCAATTTACTTTAAATGGACGGTCCAGATTGGTTTACAATAAAATAAAATATATTCTATTTATAATCTAATAAAATGAATAACTTTTAAAAAGATTTTACTATGCAAACACTATACAGACACTATGCAAACACTATGCATAATAAAATATAATATATTCTAATTATTGTCTAATAAAACGAATAACTTTATAAAAGTATTCTGTTTTATATAAAAAGATTTTACTATTAGCCTAATAAGACGAATAACTTTATAAAAGTATTCTGTTTTATAAAAAAAGCTTTTCTGTTTTATTACATTAATAATACTAATAAAACAAAACTTCATCATCATTATTATTATTCACACTATTAATCGACCAGGTCGTTTCCAGAAAAGAGGGGGCTTTCCAATAAGGATTTCTCCCTATAGGTGTGCAATTAAGCGACCAAACCTCTCCTTGGCAGAACTTCTAGACATCGTTAATATTGTAAATAATAATATAATAACTCTGTTATCTCAATTTTTGATTTAATAATATAAAAAAAATATTGTTAATAATTGAATCAAATAACGTGAGATACTATGCCACAATTACTGAAGCAATAATTGAACAAAACTGAGTGACTTTTCACGTAAGCATCAATAATCAACACCATGTGCTATTATGCAACCACGCATATTCCTGTACTTTTAACACTTGGTGTTTCAACAGTTAACGGTAAAACTTCCGCCGTTATTTTCATAAAATATTTTTTTATCATTTTCTAAATCCGACAATAATCTGTTGTGGGGTCCACCAATGATTGTGTCGTCGTACGAATATTCCCTGTTAAAACGAATATTCCCCGACCAATCGAATATTATATAACAACTTGCGTACTTTGAAAAATTTATAAATATTACCCACAACTATAACATTATATCAAATTCATTCAAAAATGATAATTATAGAAAATTCATCTTTATTCATAAAATTGGGGTTTTACAATCTCCCCTTCTTATAAAATTTCGCCCTCGAAATTAGGGTACGTACCTGGTATGTCGAAGAGGTAAGGATACCTTGAGTTCATTTCAGATTCTAACTCCCAAGTCATTTCCTCAACATCGTGGTTCCTCCATAAAACTTTAACTTGAGGTATAACCTTGGAGCATAAAATATGTTCATTCTTATCCAAGATTTGAACATGAACCTCTTCATACGTTAAATCTTCCACTATTTCGTCCGGTTCTAACTCAATAATGTGTTTCGGGTCTTTTACATATTTACGTAACATGGATATATGAAAAACGTTATGAACACGAGACATACTTGGCGGTAAAGCAACTCTATAGGCTACAGTCCCTACTCGATCGATGATTAAAAATGGGCCAATGAATCGAGGATTGAGCTTTTCGCTCTTTCCAAATCTCGTAACTCCTTTCCATGGAGCAACACGTAAGAACACATGATCTCCAATATCGAAATCCACGTCCTTTCGATGAAGATCAGCATAACTCTTTTGTCGGTCTTGTGAGGTTTTTATACGTTGTCGGATCGTTTGAATCTTTTCTGTAGTCATACGTACCAACTCCGGTCCCAACAACGTTGTTTCACCCACCTCATCCCAGCATACTGGAGAACGACACTTTCTTCCATACAATGCCTCGAATGGAGCCATGCCAATACTTGCTTGATAACTGTTGTTGTAGGAAAACTCCACCAATGGTAAGAACTTGTCCCAACTTTCCTTGAAGTCAAGGACACAGAGTCTTAATAAATCTTCAAGAGTTTGAATAGTTCTCTCTGATTGTCCGTCCGTTTGAGGATGATATGTCGAACTAAATCGTAAATCCATGCCCATAGCTTTTTGCAAACTAACCCAAAATCGTGAAGTGAATCTTGGGTCTCGATCAGAAACTATGGATATTGGCATACCATGCAATCTTACAACCTCGTTTATGTACATACGAGCAAGATGTTCAAGTGTATAAGTTTCTCGTATAGGTAAGAAATGAGCAGACTTGGCAATCTATCAACAATGACCCAAATTAAATCTATACCCTGAGAAACCTTGGGAAGACCAGTAAAGAAATCCATGATAATGTGTTCCCACTTCTATTCTGGAATTTCAAGTGGTTGCAATGGACCTTTTGATACTTGATGTTCTGCCTTGAGTCGTTGACACGTTAGACACCTTGAGATAAACAGCGCTATCTCTCTCTTCATATTGCCCCACCAAAATGTATGTCGAAGATCATGATACATTTTAGTACTCCCAAGATGGATTGCAAACAGTGTGTTGTGCGCCTCCATAATGATTTTATACTTTAACTCAGGGTCGATAGGAACATAAAGTCTGGAGTTGACTCGAAGTATTACTTCTTCATCGATTCTTGCTTCTAGAATAACGCCCTCTTAAATCTTCTTTTTTCACATTCATCAGCTTTGGGTGTGTAGTTTGAGCGGCTTTAACTTTATCGATTAAAGTCGATTCTACTCGTATATTCATTATCTTCACGTAGGTTCGTATATTCACACTCATAAACGCATACGATATTCAACTCAATGTGCCAGCTACCACGTTCGCTTTTCCACGATGGTATTGAATGGTACGATCGTAATCTTCAACAGCTCAAGTCAACGTCTTTGGCGCATGTTACGTTCGTTTTAGTTGAAGAAATATTTAAGAGTTTTAGAAATGGGATTTTGTACTAGGGTCAGTACAAAATTTGATTTCACGCTCTGGGGTAGGCCAAGAAGTCTTCAGAAATTCGTAAAAATTTTTATTAACGATAGAAATATCTTTCAAAACTGTGACCCTCATCCAAGACTTGGATAGCACGTCACATTGATACCTATCAACTTGCCACCGTTATTCATGACGTTCTACAGAAAGTCTGGCTTCGGTGCATTCCACACAAAGAAGTCAACAACGAAAGGATCGAGGCTCTTTACTTATGGCTTGAGATGACAGTGATTGATTTTAATTGTTTGGTTGCTTGAATTCGCATAACAGGTTGGTTAGGAATATGAAAGCTAACAACCTTACAAAAATAATCAATTTTTGCATGATGAGTAGTTAACCAATCAATCTCTAGAATTACGTCAAATGCAAGTATTTTCAATGAAATAAGATCGACAGGTAATGTGAGGGTACCTATTTGAACCAAATAAGACCTATAAATAGTGGATGTAATGAAGGTTTCTCCCAACGGAGTTTCAACAAATAAGTCAAAGTCCAATTTCTACGGAGTCAAATTTAAACATTGAACGCAAGCAAGAGAGATAAAATAATGGGTAGAACTGGTATCTAATAAGGCATACACTTCGCAAGAGTTTATAATTAACTTACCCGTAATAACTTCGTTCAGGTTTCTTAACAAACGATCTCACTTAAACTATTGGATTTGGCTTTGCTATAGAGTACACTCCACCCTTAATTACTTCGTCACATTCCTGATCCATGATTCGAATCACTATTCTCCGATCTATATTGAATTGGGGTTGACCGCTCTGTACAGGGTAATTCTGAATTCGATGTTGGATTCTCCCAATTGTTGTCCAAAAAGCAAAATCCATTTCATCTATTTTGACTTTATTGGATCGGACGTCTTTTTTGACAATATCAACGCGTCGTGCGGCTTTTACCCACACATCATCTATTCTCCTTCCTTCAGTTGTTTCTGCTTTCATCAGAACTTTGATCATAGCATTCTCAGATTCCAGCTTTAATATCTTATACTCTGCCAAAGAGTGCTTCTGTTCAAGCATCGCACATCGGGTAACACAATTTTGAATTGTTGCATCTCTTTGATCCACGACTGCCTGCTATTCTTCAGCCTGCTCTTCTAACACATGAATACAATTTTGTAATTCTAAATTTTGATCATAAAATTCTTCTAATAAATTCTCCTTAGGTTCCTATTCTTCCTCACTCTCAGCTGCTACCTCTGCAACTAGCTCGGGTGCAACTATTAGTTCTTCACGTACCACATAGATATCTCTAATTTCTTCTTCGTCTGACATCATATTAACCTGATTAATGATTAAAGGTGTCTCAACGATCTCATGTGTTTCATTGCTTATCTCAATATTTTCGGATGCCATTTGCAAATACTGCCATAAAACAAGGGTTAATTAACATATCACATATTATCCCTATACTCTGACCAACCAATTAAATACCAAATAAACTTAGGTAGGTCATACTAGCAAAGGAATTCCTCGTCTCTCCCCTCCTAGTTCTTGTCTCACATCTCAGCCAGGGATCATATCCCTAAGCTTTCATACCAACTGTGACGCCCCCAAAATAGGTATACATCACCTATTCTGAGTCACCAAATACATGGTACAGAATATAAATACAATCTTTAATATACAACAAGAGTGCTGTGAGTTTAAATACAAATATTGTCTTCTAGACAATATCCACTCTCAGAATAAGTCCTCATTATATTTATTGTCACACTATTTAACAGAATAGTGAGGACTACTAATACTATCATTTGGACCGTCACTCCGTTCACCGACTAGTCCCGGCTACGTTCTCATTTCCTGAAGAGAAGTGTGAAAGAAAGGCTGAGCTCAACTAGCCCAGTAAGAAATATTATGACTAAGATAATGCAGAATAAATTATCATTAGTCTTCAACAGTATTAAACTGATAAAATACAATAGACATCAAGTTTAACTGCAGCGGAACATGCAATCCATTAAAAGAGTCAAGTAGGGAATAAAATCTACTATCTTTTATGATTTAAAAGGTTTTCATCACTTTTATCGCTAGGACTCAGCTTAATAAATAATCCACATCATCCCTGCACCACGACCAAGGATATTCATTAGTATCCCAACCAAAATTTAACCATGCACTACGGGCCAATGATATTTGTGTATTCATCAATGGTCATGATCATGCCAACAACTGTCCATCAATGCACTACGGGCCAATGAAGACTTTTACCACATCATTTGTAACATTATGGTCATGATTACACCTAATAATCCCTGGTCATAATCATACCAAGTCCATCTATGCACTTCAGGCCACAAATGACTTTCAAAAAAAATATAAACATGAGGATGATGACAATGATATAAGAGTTCAATAAAACAAGTTCAAGAATTAATTTATTCAGGAACTAATAACATCCAAAGTGTCAACATGATACTTCTTTGTAGAGTAAAATTTAAGAATGCTAAGAAAAATATTTCCATAAAAAGGTACTGGATGAAGCGCAAATATCAAGGATATACTACTAATTTCATGGAGTATAAAAGTCAAAACTTTAACCAACTGAGTATAATAAAGAATGGAATAACAAAAGAAATTACCATGCATGCGGTACTTCACATAGACAGGTTATTCCAACAGAATAATAAATAACGGAACCAGGTCAGGCGTAATACGCACCGACAGGATATTCTAACAGAATAATAAAGAATAGAACAACAACAGAAATCACCATTCATGCAGTACTTCGCATAGACAGGTTATTCCAATAGAATAATAAATAACAGAACCAGGTCCAGCATAAAACGCACAGACAGGATATTCCAACAGAATAATAAAGACGGAACCAATTCGGCGTAAAACGCACAGACAGGATATTCCAACAGAATAATAAAGACGGAACCAGGTCCGGCGTAAAACGCATAGACAGGATATTCCAACAGAATAATAAAGAATGGAATAACAACAGAATTTCACCATGTATGCGGTACTTCGCATAGACAGGTTATTTCAGCAGAATAATAAATAATGGAATAACAGAAGAATTTCACCAAGTATAGGGTAGGTCGCGTGTACAGGTTATTCCAACAGAATAATAAAGAATGGAATAACAGAAGTTCTATTCATGAATATGAAAAAAAAATACCCCTTACGAGTACAACAAATAATATCCCTTACCTTGTAAAGAAGAGTACTCTGACGGTAGGGCGGGGATATACTTGAAGAAACTTGCACTACGCTCAAAGCTTTCTTAAACGCTAAAGAAATACGCTCAAGATAGAAGAATAATTCTCTCTATAGTTTCTCTCTCTAGAGTTTCAGTGAATTCGTAAGAAATAATGAAGGAATGAGCTTCTATTTATAGAATAATAGACTGAATAGTAACCAATCCATAAACAGTCTAGATTGATTTATTTTAAATAGGCGGTCCAGATTGGTTTATAATAAAATATAATATATTCTATTTATAATCTAATAAAACGAATAACTTTTAAAATGATTTTACTATACAAATACTATGCAGACACTATGCAAATACTATGCATAATAAAATATAATATATTCTAATTATTGTTTAATAAAACGAATAACTTTATAAAAGTATTCTGTTTTATATAAAAAAAATTTACTATTAGCCTAATAAGACGAATAACTTTATAAAAGTATTCTGTTTTATATAAAAAGCTTTTCTGTTTTATTACATTAATAATACTAATAAAACAAAACTTCATCATAATTATTATTATTCACACTATTAATCGACCAGGTCGTTCCCAGGAAAGAGGGGGCTTTCCAATAAGGATTTTTCCCTATTGGCGCGCAATTAGGCGAACAAACCTCTCCTTGGCAGAACTTCTAGACATCGTTAATATTGCAAATAATAATATAATAACTATGTTATCTCAATTATTGATTTAATAATATAAAAAAAATATTGACAATAATTGAATCAAATAACGTGAGATACTATGCCACAATTACTGAAGCAATAATTGAACAAAACTAAGTGACTTCTCACATAAGTATCAATAATCAGTACCGTGTGCTACTATGTAACCATGCGTATTCCTGTACTTTTAACACTGGGTGTTTCAACAGTTAACGGTAAAACTTCCGCCGTTATTTTTATAAAATATTTTTTGTTATTTTCTTAATCCGACAATAATTCCATAGTAGGGTTCACCAATGATTGTGTCGTCATACGAATATTCCCTGTTAAAATGAATATTCCCCGACCAATCGAATATTATATAACAACTTGCATACTTTGCAAAATTTATACATATTACCCACAACTATAACATTATATCAAATTCATCCAAAAATGATAATTATAGAAAATTCATCTTTATTCATAAAATTTGGGGTCTTACACAAAATGTATCATGATCTTCGACATACATTTTGGTGGAACAATATGAAGAGAGAGATTACAAAGTTCATCTCGAGGTGTTTAACTTGTCAACGTGTAAAGGCAGAGCATCAAGTGCCTAAGGGTCCATTGCAACCACTTGAGATCCCGAAATAAAAGTGGGAACACATTACCATGGATTTTGTTATGGGTCTTCCCACGGTTTCTCAAGGTATAAATGCTATTTGGGTTATTGTTGATAGATTAACCAAGTCTGCTCATTTCTTGCCGATACAGGAGACTTATTCCCTTGAACGTTTTGCTCATATGTATGTAAATGAGATTGTGAGATTGCATGGCATGTCAGTATCTATAGTTTCGGATCGTGACCCAAGATTCACTTCACGATTTTGGGTTAGTTTACAAAAAACTATGGGCACAGATTTATGATTCAGTTCAGCATACCATCCTCAAACGGACGGACAATCAGAGAGGACTATTCAAACTCTTGAAGATCTATTAAGACTCTGTGTCCTAGACTTCAAAGGGAGTTGGGATAAATATTTACCTTTGGTGGAATTCTCCTACAACAAAAGTTATCAGACAAGTATAGGTGTGGCTCCATTCGAAGCATTAAATGGACGTAGGTGTCGCTCTCCAGTATGTTGGGATGAGGTTGGTGAAGCAACATTGTTGGGGCCAGAATTGGTACATATGACTACAGAAAAGATCCAAATGATTCGACAACGTATACAAACGGCACAAGATCGACAAAAGAGTTATGCGAATCTTCATCGAAAGGATTAAAGCTTCAACAAACAACGGTGTAGATTAAAGTTCTGCAAAAATCAGACCGACTCATATTTAAAAATTTAAAAAATACTATTCTACCCATCAGAGTTTTACGTCACAAGCTCGCTCTCATTCAAATTTCAAATCAGATCGGCTCTCTCACAAGTTCGCTCTCTCATTCAATATTTTGGGATTTATCAATTTCAAACCCCTCTATCTCTCTCTCCGTCTCTCTCTCTGTTCTGAGTTCACACCCTCTATCTCTCTTTGTGTTCTGAGTTCAAACTCTCCGACCCTCACTCTGATCTGAGTTCAAGCCCTCTTATCCCTCTCAACTCCCCGCCTGGAAGTATCAGCTGAAAGCTTGCGGATTCTTCATCGTCCGCTTCAGATCTTACGGACCCCTCCTCTTCTGCATCTGTTTCATCTTTCCGCCTAATTCCCCCAAGGTAGCCTTTTGTTTTTCCTTTTGATTATTATATCAAACTTTTACAATTTGATTTAATTTTGAGGTATTTCTGTTAAAAATTTATTGTTATTCTTGGGGTTTGCAATTAGCAGCTTTGGTAAAGAGAATATGCGTACTCACCGTTTGAAATTACTGTCTGTCATGGGTAGATTTTTAGGAATTGTTCACCACAAGGTAATTGTTCACCATTTTTAGCCAGTGTTTTAGGAATGTTGTGGTGAAAATCTGGATTTTTATAGGGGTGTTTTAGGAATGTTGTGGTGAAAATCTGGATTTTTATAGGCGTGTTTAGGATTTTGGAATTTCTATGGAGTTTCTATGGAGGAAGAGAAAGGGAGTGGAGATTCTTGCATCTTGTCTAAAGATCCCAATTCCATTATTGCTGGGGTTTGCAAAAAATAGTATTGTCCCATTTGTCTCTTGAGGAATACTCAGTACGAAACTGATGGTTCCAGTAATACTGGTGTAGTTGCTGGATTTTCAGTGGGAGTTCATTTTCAGATCCATCTGTTAGGGGTCTAAAGAGGAAAATCGGGTGTATGTGAATATTGGCCAGGGGAAGTTTGGGTCAATGGTGCTGTGTAGGAGTAAATCTGGTGGAGAAGAGTTCGCTTGCAAGACTTTGCGCAAGGGGAAGGAAATTGTGCATCGAGAAGTGGAGATAATGCAACACCTTTCAGGCCATCCCGGTGTTGTAACACTAAAGGCGGTTTATGAGGATGCTGAATCTTTTCATCTTGTGATGGAGCTCTGTGCCGGAGGACGTTTGCTTGACCAGATGGCTAGGGAAGGGCCATTTTCTGATCACAGAGCTGCTAATTTACTGAAGGAATTGATGTTGGTTATCAAATATTGCCATGACATGTGTGTAGTTCACCGGGACATAAAGCTTGCAGATTTTTGTTTGGCTGTTAGGATTTCAAGCTTGCTATTTCTAATTTTTTCTGGTAATTGGCACGACATAGGTTTGATTTTTGAAGTAGTTATTATATTAGCTTGAAGTTGTCAACTTTGAGGTATTCATCAATTTACAATCACTTCAAGATGGGTATCCGATTAATAAAACTGATTGTTGTTAACATTAGATGCCTTTAAAAAGTGTTGTGTGGGTTAACTTGACATTAATTTTATTTTAATTGTTTACTATATGAAACAATTAACAAAAAGTTGTGATACAGGTTGTTATTAGCTTCTTAGATCTGCTTCTGGTACTTGGTGATGCAGGTATCCTACAGTCCACGTTATGGGTTTCCAGTCTAGCAAGTCCATTTTCTCTCTGAAGCTATCAATGTGCAACTACTCCAGATTATTATGAGAGAATTCATCTCATTTCCCATTTTATTGTCGACTCATTAATTTTTCTGAGGTGAGTTATAAATCATTTGTCATTTTATGTGAGATAATAATAATAAATAATCGCTTGTGCCATGCATTATGTTCCACCTGGCATACTACTACATCTTTTTTTTTTGAATTTACATTTCCACCTGAAATACGAATCATTTCCAAAAAGATGTGATATTGTATGCTTCTCACACCCTGTTATAATTCCTGGCACTTCATATGCTCTCATAAATTTTTGTTTATTTCTTTCTACTATCTATTCTAAGAAATACTCTTGCTCTGGAAGCTTTAATATAAAAAACAATAACAGTGTTAATACTGGGTATATATATGGCACTCACTCACTCACTCACATGAATATAAGAACACATGAACAAGGAACATTGTGATCTTTACTCTATTGCTTTTATTTTTAGTTATTTAGAAACTTTTCATAATGCTAAAAAAGATTGGCACTTTTATTTTTCCTTTCATAAAACTTGCTATTTTACTGTGTACAAGACTTTTTGAGTAGTAACTGTTGTTTCTCAGAGACACAAAAGAGATCTAGAAGTGGGGTTGAATAGATTCTTTAAAACGATTTGCTTATTTTAAAGATCAATTACCATATAATTTTGTCATATAATTTTGGCATCATCTTTTCTTCTTTCTCTACTTATATAAATGAAATAATACAATTGACTTCTTATCTCAACTGTCTAAGTTTGCAATCTAGAAGTGAATTGACATCTCATCAACCTACTTGAAATAAAATATGTATGTTATTGTCCAGTACCAAATGCTCTAAAAGCTTAATACTTAGAAAATGAGGAATTAATGTATAATATTATGTAACACTCCACCTCACATGCAATCCATCTCTTGCACATGGAGAGGGAATCCAAGGTGCACCATAATGCATCCAACATTAATGTATAAATGTATGGTAAAATAAAATAAAGCTAGGCTCATAAGATTGGGAACAATAGTATTGAATGTATTTTTGTAACAATCTATATAAGATTGGGAACGCGTACATATAACGCTCACGATTAAGATTGGCTCAGATTTAATCTAATGAGTCTAATTTCAAATATAAGCCCAATTCAAATATCACTACACAAACAAACCTTATACCCAACCCTCTCCTCTCTGTTCATGCCCAATTCAAATTAACGTCAGCTCTTACACACAGATCTCTCATACCCAGCCCTCTCCTCTTATCTCTCAATACTCGGCCCTAATTTCAGCCCCAAATCACTCCTACCCAACCTTAATTGGTCCCTAATTTACGATCCAGAGCATAGAGAAAGGCTGGAAGTATCAGCGGCGTCACTTTCTTACACAGTCTTGAGAGCGTCGTCACTTTCCTCGACATCTCCGTGTCCGGCATCACTTTCCTCGACACCTCCGACGTGTATTATTCCGGCAGCCGAATTGATACTCGGTTTTCTATTGAAGTCACGGTATAATTTCTCAACATCTATTTGTCACGGTACACTCATGATACATTTGTATAATGTATATAAGTAGACAGCAAAAATTTAGTGAAATAGTTGCAGAAAAATAGTATAGTGAAATAGTTGCAGCAAAAGTATGGAGCCTCATTGGGTAGCCAATTATATGCTTGTGAACAGAGATTTCTAAGGTTTTGGCTTCACACTTCCAGTTTGTTAATGTTACCCTTCCTCTGCAATTTGATTTTAGTTAGTTATTTTACTTCTGAGGTATTTCTGTTCTGAATAACATTTGAGAATTTAATTTTAAAGTCTTTTGATATGTAAAATGACATTTGAGAATTTCTGGTATGTTCAAAACCTTGATTTTCAGGCCGGTGGTTTAATGGATTCGGAGATTGTTTAAAAAAATTCCTTCCAAATTGTGTAAGAAAGCTAAGGTTTGATTTTTATCTCTCTTATCATTATCCTTTATGTGGGTTTTCCTTTGTTTTAATTTTGTGCTTAATTAATGCATGGGTTGTTTTAATTTTGTGCTTAATGAATATATTTATGAATACATGTTATTTGTTTTATATGTTATCTTTTTGTTTAGAAAGTGATTATTTATATATAACCTTTTTATACATTCAAAGATTTGATTTTGCTTTTTGTTTCAATGTTGAGCAGATTTTATTTATTCCCTTGCTTTATATTGATTGTTAGAAATTAGAAATTAAATTGATAGTGTTGGATTGAATAGATTGCAACGAATTGAATTTGGGCAAAATCTTAAATTCCTTTCTTCTTAAATTCCTTACTATAATATAATCTAAAGTATAGATTATTCAACAATAAATTTTATATTAGCTTTTCACCTTCAAAGGCATCTATGAAGCGAATTCCTACTGTCCTCAATTTTATTTGTCACCACCATAAGAACTTTTTGAAGTAGTTGTTATATTAGCTTGAAGTTGTCAACTTTGAGGTATTCAACAATTTACAATCACTTCAAGATGGGTATCCGATTAATAAAACTTAGATGCCTTTAAAAAGTGTTGTGTGGATTAACTTGACATTAATTTTATTTTAATTGTTTACTATATGAAACAATTAACAAAAAAAGTTGTGAAACTGTCACTTCAATAGCTTTGCTGACATTATTTGATGTTTTTAAGCATACATTCCTATACATCTGACTTGGGGATCATGTATTGTTGTGTGTTGCTACATGGAAGGGAGTTACAAGATTTGGGAAAAGAGGAAAGCTCAATCCATGATTTATTGGTCCATTTCAGATTCTTGACCGAGTAGAAAATGTGGACTATAGACTCGCGTTACCTCCAAGTATGTCTCGTGTTCATAATATTTTTCATATATCTGTGCTATATAAATATGTAAAAGACCCGAATCACGTTATTAAGTTAGAACCGGACGAGATAGCCGAAAACTTAACGTACGAGGAGGTACCTGTTAAGATCTTGGATAGGAAGGAGCATGTTCTACGCACAAAGGTCATACCCCAAGTAAAAGTTTTGTGGAGAAACCATGCTATTAAAGAAATGACCTGGGAGTTAGAAACGAAAATAAAAGCGAGGTATCCTCACCTTTTCAAAACACCAGGTACGTACGTCAATTTCGAGGACGAAATTTTATAAGGAGGGGAGGTTGTAAGACCCCAACTTATTATTAAATGAAATTGATTTTTTTTCTATTTATTTTTTTGAAATAGTAAGGGTTGATTTGATTAATGTGGTTAGTTATTGGTAAAATGCGCAAATATTTCAAATAAGCAAGTGTTTATAAAATATTCATTTTTTATCGGAGAATATTCGTTTGGTCGTGGAATATTCTTACTGTCGGGGAATATTCGTACGACGGCGCAGCCTTGTGTGGGCCCCGTAATGGAAAGGGATTGGATGAAGAAAACGATAAGTATAAGTTGTTTATAAATAACGGCGTAGTTGTTACCATTAATACTGTTAAAATACCCGGTGGTTAAAACACAGCAGCAAACAGTATTTCACCAATTATTGATTCTTACGTAAGAAGGCATTACTCAATAATTGTTACAGTAGTTACTGTTCAATATTTTATTTTATTGATTCAATAATTGCTACGTAGATATTTTATATTATTGTTGTTTCAATAATTGTCACTGCACAGTATTTCTCATTATCAGATCAATAATTCATATTTTTTGAATAATATTATCAGATAACATTATTGGCAATTCTAGAAAGTTCTGTCTAAGGAGAGGTTTGGTCACCTAATTACGCGTCAATAAGGAGAAATCCTTATTGAAAAGCCCCCTCTTTCCTGAGAACGGTCTGGTTGTCGGTATTGTGATTCTGTAATATTATTTGTGAATAATTAATTATTGATTATTATGATAAGGAAAATATTCATTTTATGTGGATATAGATGGAGAAAATTTTTAATGTGACAATTGTTGAAAATTGATATTTTATCTTTTTCAATAAAATAATATATTATTATATTTTAATAATACAATAATGGTGATATTTTTACAATGAATGTGAGATATATGAATAAATAAGGAGGAAGAATATTTTTGTCACTAAAAATTGTTTAAAACATGTTAAACATATCTGTGGGCCCATTTCTTGACTAGAATTTGATTATAGCCTGTAAAATCGTCCGTTATGGATTTCGGTCAATTTCTGTTTGGAATATGGAAAAACTTTCTTCTGCAAAGTTGTAGAGAATGGAATTTTCTATAGAAAAGACATAAGGTTCGAATTTTTCTGATAAAAGGGCTATTTTTTATGAATTATTGAAGTTCTGAAGTTTCAGAATAATTAATTTTTGAAGTTTAAAATATTTTAATTAAGAAAAATGTTTTTTTTTCATTTGTGGGACATGTGTTAAGTGGTTGAAATCAGTTGGTGGTGTGCGTAGGAATTTAGTTTATAAATAATATTATTTTATTAAATTTTCTGTTTTAGTGTTCTAAGCATTTTCCTATAAATAGGGTGCTTAGGTTTGAATTAAAAATCACACCAGAAACTAAAGTTTTCTCTCTCTATATTATCAAGCTTATTCTTGTGAGTATTTTGATACCTTGAGTGTTGCTATACGATGCAAATTCCCTTCAGCATTATATCCAATATTTCAGCTAGAAGTACTGTCTTTTTGTGGTAAGGGATGTTATTTTTTTTAAATGATATTATTTTTTCTAATATCATTATGCCAGAATATTGGTAAGATTTTTCTTGTGAAATTCTTGTCTTTTAGTGTTGGGGTTGCTATTCACGTATACGGCATTATTCACGTATACGATACTATTCACGAATACGGCACTATTCACAGAAAAATTAAATTTTCGGTTTTTGTCCAAGATATCTATTATGGATACTAGCTTTGATTGTATCCATGTTTTGATCATTCTTGAATTTTACTTCACTATGATTATTTATGAAGTATTTTTGAACTCGGATTGTTTGAAATAAGAATCCTTAATATTTATTCTTTTGTTTCACTGGATTCGTTTTCTTTAAAATATTTTTCATCATCCTCAATCCTAAAAGATGATATTACTGAATATTTTTGGCCTGTAGTGCAAAGATGAATATTTGATTCAAGATGAATATTGATTGATGTTACAAGGATAAAATATAGATGATGGAATTTTAAATTCATAGATTATAGTAGATTTCATTCTCTACGTAACTCATCTATGAATTATTATTTTCGCTGCGAATATTGATCTGAAATTTGTTGTCTATTGTATTTTATCAGATTTTCCCTGTTGAAGACTAACGATAATTTGTTCTATATTATCTTAGTCATAATATCCTTTACTGGGCTAGTTGAGCTCACCCCTTTTCTTTTTGTTCCATTTTTCTTCTCAGGAGGTGAGAATGTAGCGAGTTCTAGTCGGGGTGTGGAATGATGGTTCTAGAAAGTTGTTTTAGTAGTCCTCACCATTTTTGTAAAATAATCTACCAATAATTATAATGAGGACTTATTTGGGTGTGAATATTGTCTAGATGGCAATATTTGTATTTAAACTCACAGTTTTTATGTTGTATTAATAAAGTTGTAGTTGTTTTTGTACCATGTTATTGACGACTCAAAATGGGTGATGTATACCTATTTTGGGGGCGTCACAGTATCCGGGACTAGTCGGGGAACGGAGTGACGGTCCAGATGATAGTATTAGTAGTCCTCACTATTCTGTTAAATAGTGTGATAATAAATGTAATGAGAACTTCTTTGAGTGTGGATATTATCTAGATGAAAATATTCTTTTTAAAACTCTCAGCTATGTTTTGTCGTATTTTTACACGACGTTTGTATAATTAAGTTGTATTTGTATTTTGTACCATGTATCTAGTGACTCAAGATGAGTGATGTATACCTATTTTTGGGGGCGTCACAGTTGGTATCAAAGCTTAGGGATATGATCCCTAGCTGAGATGTGAGACAAGAACTAGGAGGGGAGAGACGGGGAATTCCTTCGCTAGTATGACCTACCTAAGTTTATTTGGTATTTAATTGGTCGGTCAGAGTATAGGGATAATATGTGATATGTTAATTAACCTTTGTTTTGTGGCAGTATTTGAAAATGGCATCCAAAAATGTTGAGATTAGCAATGGAGCACAGGGGACCATTGAGTCTCCATAGATCAATAATCAGGACAATGTGCATCAGGAAGGCGACAATCCTCATGCAAACAACAACACTAACCAGATGATGAACGATGGAATGTTCAGAGGCTTTATGCAATTCATTCAACATCAGGCAAGAGCGGCTCCTATACAAAATGCAGGTGGAAACACTGGCAACTCTCGGACGGTCACCGCTAAGCAGTTCAAGGAACTGGGACCAACAAAGTTTTTTTGGAGAGCCAAAACCACTTTAGGCAGAGACGTGGATAAAGCAGATCTGCAAGATATTTGATGTCTTGGGATACTCCGAGGAGCAAAAGGTTCCCTTTTCCACCTTTATGTTGCATGCAGAGGCAGATTACTGATGGAAATCTGTAAAACGTACTCAACCTGCCGCATTGAAAATGACTTGGGAGAAGTTCCAAGAATTGTTCAACGATAAGTACTTCCTCGAAAGTATTTGTCACATGAAAGAGGTAGAGTTCATCAAGCTGGAGCAAAACAACATGACCGTGTCGCAGTACGAAGCCAAGTTTGTCGAGTTGTCCCAGTTTGCGTCTCATTTGGTTGATAATGAGGAGAGAATGACGCGAATGTTTCTAAGAGGTTTGAAACCCGAGATACGTCAATATCTTATCTCTCATAAATTGTGTTTGTATTCAGATGTTGTTAATAGGGCTCAGTTATTGGAGCGCGATAATGAGTCAACTCAACCAAAAGAGAGTAGCTAACAAAATGATAATACCTGTGATAGCAGTCATCGAATCAGTGACAATAAATGTGGAGGGAATCAACATGCCAGAAATAGTAACCACTTCGATGGTAATCATGGCCAAAAAAATAAGAATGGACATTTCAAGAAGAGGAGATTCAACAATGATGGAAAGACGTCAGCACCAACACCCGTTTTTAAGGAAGGAGAACGACCACCTATCATATGTTTCAAATGTGGAGGGGAGGGACACATCAGTCCAAACTGCGCAATGCCATCCAAAGCATGTTATAATTGTGGAAAAGAAGTCCACCTGGCCCGATTTTGTCGTGCACCGAAGACAAGTCCAGCTGGGATGGAGGCATCAAATGTCGTCCCAGACAAGACAAAACCGGTAGTTCAAGGGAGAGTATTTTTCGTGACTTCTCAAGAAGCGATTAACCTGAACGAAGTTAGCACGGGTTAGTTAATTATAAATTCTTGCGGAGTCTATACCTTATTAGATATCGGTTCTACCCATTCTTTTATCTCTCTTGCTTATGCTCAACGTTTAAATTTGACCCTAGCAAAGTTAGATTTTGACTTATTGGTTGAAACTTTGTTAGTAGAAACCTTCGTTACCTCCACTGTTTATAAATCTTGTTGATTCAAATCGACAATTTCACGTTACCTGTCGATCTTATCTCTTTGAAAATACTTGCCTTTGATGTGATTTTAGAAATCGATTGGTTAACTACTCATCATGCTTTTCGTAAGGTTGTTAACTTTCATATTCCTAACCAACCTGTTATTCGAATTCAAGCAACCAAACCACTAAATTCAATCATTGTCATATCAAGCCATAAGTAAAGAGCCTCGATCCTTTCGTCGTTGACTTCCTTGTGTGGAATGCACCGAAGTCAGACTTTTTGTAGGCGACGTCGTGAATGATGATGACAAGTTGATAGGTATCAATGTGGCGTGCTATCCAAGTCTTGGATGAGAGTCACAGTTTGAATGATATTTTTATGTTAATAAATTTCCTGACATATTCTTGAAGACTTCCTAGCCTACCTCTAGAGCGTGAAATCGAATTTTGTATTGACCCAAGTACAAAACCCATTTCTAAAACCCTTAAATATTTCTTCAACCAAAACGAACGTATAATGTGCCAAATACATTGGCTCGAGATTTTGAAGATTACGATCGTACCATTCAATATCATAGTGGGAAAAACGAACGTGGTAGCTGAAGTGTTGAGTAGAAGATCGTATGCGTTTATGAGTGCGATGTTGTTAACATAAAAACCCATTTCGTATAACTTACAAATGATGAAGATAGAGTTAAAGACTCTAGGGACCCACGTGAAGATAACGAATATACGAGTAGAATCGACTTTAATCAATAAAGTTAAAGCAGCTCAAACTACACACCCGAATCTGATGAATATGAAGAAGAAGGTTCAAAAAGGCGTTATCATAACCATCAATTAAATTGGCCCACTTGAAATTCTCGATCAAGTAGGAACTGTGGCCTATAGAATCGTTTTACCGCCAAGTATATCGCGTATTCATAACGTTTTTCACATATCATTGTTAGTAAAAACTTAGTCTTGGGAGACTTTAGAGCCAAATTTTGGAATAATTAATGAATCTGAAAAATTATGAAATCATGGGGGTTTTATAGATCATGTTACAAGCTTTCCATAGCCTCAAAAACGGACTAATTCCGATAACGGACGAAGAAGTTATGAAGATTTGAAGTATGTGTGTCAAAAGTTGCAAAATCTGGAAAATTGGAGTTAAGTGCCAAGGGTCGAGCACCTAGGCGCTAGGCTCGGCACTTAGATTCAGCTCTTGGGCGCCTAGGTACTTGCCCAAGGCCAAATCTAGGGGCCTAGGCGCTGGTCAAGTGTTAAGCCAAAATCTGTCCGGACGTCCTTTAGTAAATTGGGCATAACTTTTTCATACGAATTCCGATTGAAGTGATTCAAGATGATTCGAAAAGATAACGAGTAGACCTATAACTTTCATTCTTTATATTTTGACATTTGAGGTCGGTATCAAGGCCTAAAATGGCTATTTTAGGGACTGATGTGCATTCAGAGGCAATCAGAGGACATCGGGCATGTACGTATGCAACGTGTAATGTTTTCAACTATAAAGGTATTCAAGGTTATACCTCAAGAGTTGGAATATAAAATGAAGTCAAGGTATCCACACCTCTTCGGCATACTAGGTACGTACATAAATTTCGAGGGCGAAATTTCATAAGGAGGGGAGATTGTGAGACCCCAAAGTTTATGAATAAAGATTTAAATTTCTCGAAATATTTTTTTGAATATTATGGTGTGGATTTGATATAATGTTATAGTTGAGGGTAATATTTATAAATTTTACAAAGTACGCAAGTTGTTATATAATATTCGATTGGTCGGGGAATATTCGTTTTAACAAGAAATATTCATACGACGGCACAATCACTGGTGGACCCCACAACGAAATTATTATCGAATTGAGAAAACGACAAAAATATTTTATGAAAATAACAGCGGAAGTTTTATCGTTAACTGTTGAAACACCCGGTGTTAAAAGTACAGTAATACGCGTGGTTGCATAGTAGCACACGGTATTGATTATTGATGCTTAAGTGAGAAGTCACTCAATTTTTTTCAATTATTGCTTCATTAATTGTTGCATAGTATCTCACGTTATTTGATTTAATTATTGTCGATATTTTATATATTATTAAATCAATAATTGAGATAACAAAGTTATTAATATTGTTATTTGCAATATTAACGATGTCTAGAAGTTCTGTCAAGGAGAGGTTTGGTCACCTAATTGCGCGCCAATAGGAAGAAATCCTTATTGGAAATCCTCCTCTTTCCTAGGAATGACCTGGTCGATTAATAGTGTGAATTATAATAATGATGATGAAGTTTTGTTTTACTAGTATTATTAATGTAATAAAATAGAAAAACTTTTTATATAAAATAGAATACTTTTATAAAGTTATTCATTTTATTAGACTATAAATAGAATATATTATATTCTATTATGCATAGTATTTTGCATAGTAAATTTTTTTTATATAAAACAGAATACTTTTATAAAGTTATTCGTTTTATTAGATTATAAATAGAATATATTATATTTTATTTAAAAGATTTTATTTTATTAGAATATTTTATAGTAAACCAATCTGGACCGTCCGTTTAAAAGTAAATCAATCTGGACCGTTCAGGAATTAGTTACTATTCAGTCCATTCTTCTATAAATAGAAGCTCATTCCTTCATTATTTCTTACGAATTCACTAAAACTCTAGAGAGAGAAACTATAGAGAAAATTCTTCTTCTATAATCTTGAGCGTATTTCTTTAGAGTTTAAGAAAGCTTTGAGCGTAGTGCAAGTTTTCTTCAAGTATATCCCAGCCCTACCCGTCAGAGTACTCTTCTTTATAAGGTAAGGGATATTATTTGTTGTACTCGTAAGGGGTATTATTTCTTTCGTATTCATGAAGAGAACTTCTGTTATTCTATTCTTTATTATTCTATTGGAATAACCTGTATACGCAGGCTACCCTATACTTGGTGAAATTCTTCTGTTATTCCATTCTTTATCATTATGTTGAAATAACTTGTCTATGCGAAGTACCGCATACATGGTGAAATTCTTATGTTATTCCATTATGTTGAATAACCTGTCTATGTGAAGTACCGCATACATGGTGAAATTATTATGTTATTCCATTCTTTATTATTCTGTTGGAACATCATGTCTGTGCGTTTACGCATGACCTGGTTCTGTCTTTATTATTCTGTTGGAATATCCTGTCTGTGCATTTTAAGCCGGACCTGGTTTCGTCTTTATTATTCTGTTGGAATATCATGTCTGTGCTTTTACGTCGGACCTGGTTCCGTTATTTATTATTCTGTTGGAATATCCTGCCTGTGCGGCCTATTGTAGGCCTGGTGATTTCTTTTGTTATTCCATTCTTTATTATACTCAGTTGGTTAAAGTATTGACTTATATACTCCATGAAATTAGTGGAATATCCTTGATATCCGCGCTTCATCCAGTATCTTTTCATGGAAATATTCTTCTGAGCATTCTTGAATTTTACTCTACAAAGAAGTATCATGTTGACAATTTGGACGTTATTAGTTCCTGGATAAATTAATTCTTGAACTTGTTTTATTGAATTCTTATATCATTGTCATCATCCTCATGTTTATATTATGTTGAAAGTCATATGTGGTCTGTAGTGCATAGATGAACTTGATATGATTATGACCAGGGATTAATCGGTATAAACATGACTGTAATGTTACAAATGATGTGGTAAAAGTCCTCATTGGCCCGTAGTGCATTGATGGACAGTTTTTGGCATGATCATGACCATTGATGAATACACGAATATCCTTGGCCCATAGTGCATGGATAATTTGTGGTTGTGATACTAATAAATATCCTTGGCCGTAGTGCAGGGATGATGTGGATTATTTATTAAGCTAAGTCCCAACGATAAAAGTGATGAAAAACCTTTTAAATCATAAAAGATAGTAGACTTTATTCTCTACTTGACACTTTTAATGGATTGCTTGTTTCGCTGCAGTTAAACTTGATGTCAGTTATATTTTATCATTTTAACATTGTTGAAGACTAATGATAATTTATTCTACATTATCTTAGTCATAATATTTCTTATTGGGCTAGTTGAGCTCACCCTTTTCTTTCATTGTTCTCTTCAGGAAATGAGAACATAGCCGGGACTAGTCGGGGAACGGAGTGACGGTCCAGATGATAGTATTAGCAGTCCTCACTATTTTGTTAAATAGTTTGATAATAAATGTAATGAGAACTCTTTTGAGTGTGGATATTGTGTAGATGACAATATTTTTTTTAAAACTCTCAGCTATGTTTTGTCGTATTTTTACACGACGTTTGTATAATTAAGTTGTATTTTTATTTTATACCATGTATCTGACGACTCAATATGGGTGATGTATACCTATTTTTGGGGGCGTCACAATGTATGCGGTACTTCGCATAGACATGTTATTCCAGCATAATAATAAAGAATGGAATAACAACTCTTACGAGTATTGAAAGAAAATAACTCTCTTCATGAATACGAAAGAATAATACCCCTTACCTTAGAAAAAACTGGATACTGAAATAGTGAGATAGCAGACTTCTCTTCTTATTTCTCTCTATAATAATTGCTCTATTGCTTTAATGAATTGATTAGAAATGAAGGAAGAATGAGCTTCTATTTATAGAAAAATATAGTTTCGATAATTGCGCGTTTTGGGGCTCGAAATATTACAGTATAATACCTTCCTCATTTCATTCATTTTTAATTTAGTCCTGCAAGTATTATCAAACTTGCACCACCTCCCCTAATAGTAAATCATGTGAATCAATAGTAAATCATGTGAATCAATAGTTCTAGACATGTGAAAATACGAATTACAGTATAGTATCTCCATTTATACCTCTATTTTTAACTTAGTTATGCAAGTATTATCAATCTTGCACCAACTCCCCTAATAGTACAAGAATGTGAATCAATAGTACACACATGTGAACAAATAGTTATAATCGTGTAAATTAATAGCAATTAATTGCTCATGTATCCGATTAATTACCCGATTGGTCAGTATAACTTCCAGACATCAATTAATATCGAAATAAATGTCAATTTTCACTAACACTAATAATTCTAACATAATGGAACTATCAATTTCATCTTTAATCAACACGAACTTATTCATCATTAATATTATAATTCACAATATTTAACAACCAAGTCGTTCCCAAGAAAGAGGGGGACATAATCATACCAATATTTAATCCGATTATACCGAATGATCCCTGGACATAATCATACCAAGTCCATCTATGCACGTAAGCCAAAGATGACTTTCATCACAATATAAGCATGAGGATGATGACAATGACATAATAATTCAATAAAACAAGTTCAAGAATAATTTTTATAGTTTTATAAGTTAATTTATCCTGAAATCAATTACGTCCAAATTGTCAACATGATACTGCTTTGTGGAGTAAAATTCAAGAATGCTCAGAAGAATATTTTCATGAAAAGATACTGGATGAAGTGCAAATATCCAGGATATTCTACTAATTTCATGGAGTATAGAAGCCAAAACTTTAACCAACTGGGTATAATAGAATATATGAAACTGCAAATGGATTTTTGCCTGCAATGCGGTAATCCACGTAAACAGATCATTTTCATAATTTAATAAGGAATGAATACGAATGATCATTCACCACGCATGCGGTAATCCACATAAACAGGTTGTTCCAACAGAATAATAAAGAATGGAATAACAGAAGAATTCACCAGGCTTGCAATAGACCGCACAGACAGGTTATTCCCAACAGAATAATAAAGAATGGAACCAGGTCATGCGTAATCCGCACAGATAGGATGTTCCAACAGAATAATAAAGAAAGGAATAACAACAGAATTCACCAGGCATGCGATAGACCGCATAGACATGTTATTCCAACAGAATAATAAAGAATGAAATAACAGAAGAATTTCACCATGTATGCGGTACTTCGCATAGACAGGTTATTCCAACATAATAATAAAGAATGGAAAAACAACTCTTACGAGTATTGAAAGAAAATAACTCTCCTCATGAATACGAAAGAATAATACCCCTTACCTTAGAAAAAACTGGATACTGAAATAGTGAGGTTGTAGACTTCTCTTCTTCTTTCTCTCTATAATTTCTATCTATAATAATTGCTCTATAGCTTTAGTGAATTGGTGATAAATGAAGGAAGAATGAGCTTCTATTTATAGGAAAATATAGTTTCGATAATTGCACGTTTTGGGGCTTGAAATATTATAGTATAATACCTTCCTCTTTTCCTTCATTTTTAATTTAGTCCTGCAAGTATTATCAAACTTGCACCACCTCCCCTAATAGTAAATCATGTGAATCAATAGTTCAAGACATGTGAAAATACGAATTACAGTATAGTACCTCCATCTATACTTCCATTTTTAACTTAGTCATGCAAGTATTATCAATCTTGCACCAACTCCCCTAATAGTACAAGAATGTGAATCAATAGTACACACATGTGAACAAATAGTTATAATCATGTGAATTAATAGCAATTAATTGCTCATTTATCTGATTAATTACCTGACTGGTCAGTATAACTTCCAAACATTAATTAATATCGAAATTAATGTCGATTTTCACTAACACTAATAATTCCAACACAATAGAACTATCAATTTCATCTTTAATCAACACGTACTTATTCATTATTAATATTATAATTCACAATATTGAACAACCAGGTCGTTCCCAGAAAAGAGGGGGCTTCCAATAAGGATTTCTCCTTATTAGCGCGCAATTATATGACAAAACCTCTCCTTGACAGAACTTCTAGACATTGTCAATATTGCAAATAATAATATGAATAACTTTTCTGTCTAAATTATTAATTTAATAATATAACATATTATACAGATGATACTGTGGCAATAATTAAATCAATAATATGAGAGATATGATGCAATAATTACTGTAGCAATAATTGAGTATAACTGAGTGACTTCTCACGTAAGCATCAATAATCAATACTGTGTGCTACTATGCAACCACGCGTATTACTGTACTTTTACTACCAGGTAGTTCAACAGTTTTAACGGTAACACTTTCGCCGTTATTTTTAATAAAAGATAATGATGTCATTTTCTTACTAAGATAATACTTCTGTTGTGGGGTCCACCAATGATTGTGCCGTCGTACGAATATTCCCTGTTAAAACGAATATTTCCCAACCAATCGAAAATTATATACCCACTTGCTTACTTGGCAAAATTTATAAATATTACCCACAACTATAACATTATATCAAATCCACACCATAATATTAAAAAAATATTTCGAGAAATTTAAATTTTTATTCATAAAATCTGGGGTCTCACAGAATAGTTTTATGACTTGATATGACAGTGATTGATTTTAGTGGTTTGGTTGCTTGAATTCGCATAATAGGTTGGTTAGGAATATGAAAGCTAACAACCTTACAAAAATAATCGATTTTACCATGATGAGTAGTTAACCAATCAATCCCTAAAATCACATCAAATGCAAATATTTTCAAGGAAATAAGATTGAAAGGTAATGTGCGGTTACCGATTTGAATCAACCAAGACTTATAAACAGTGGATGTAATGAAGGTTTCTCCCAACGGAGTTTCAATAGATAAGTCAAAGTCTAATTTCTCCGGAATCAAATTTAAACGTTGAGCGCAAGTAGGAGAAATGAAAGAATAGGTAGAATCGGTATCAAATAAAGTATAAACTTCACTAGAGTTTATGATTAGCTTACTCGTGATCACCTCGTTTGGATTCCTCGCTTTTTGGGAGGTTACAACAAACGCTCGCCCTTGAACTACCGGTTTTGTCTTGTCTGGGACACCCTTTGATGCCTCCATTCCAGCTGGACTTGACTTTGGTGCACGACAAAATCGGGATAAGTGACCTTCTTTTCCAAAATTTTAACACGTTTTGGACTGCATCACGCAGTTTGGACTGATGTGTCCCTCCCCTCCGCATTAGAAACATACGACCGACGGTCGTTCTCCTTCCTTAATAACAGGTGCTGGTGCTAACGTCTTTCCGTCATTATTAAATCTCTTCTTCTTGAAATGTCCACTCTTATTGTCATGGCCATGATTACCACCGAAGTGATTATCATTTCTGGCATGTTGATTCCCTCCACGCTTATTGTCACCGCTTTGATGACTGCTACCACTGGTATTATCGACTTGTCGACTGCTCTCTCTTGGTTGGGTTGACTCATTATCGCGCTCCAATAACTGAGCCCTATTCACAACATCTGAATACAAACACAATTTGTGAGAAATTAGGTATTGACGTATCTCGGGTTTCAAATCTGTTAGAAACATCCGCGTCATTCTCTCCTCATTATCAACCAAGTGGGAAGCAAACCGAGATAACTCGGAAAACTTAGCTTCGTACTGCGCCACGATCATATTATTTTGCTCAAGCTTGATGAACTCTACCTCCTTCACGTGACGAATACTTTTAGGAAAGTACTTGTCGTTGAACAACTCTTGGAACTTCTCCCAAGACATTTTGAGTGCGGCAGGTTGAGTACGCTTTACAGATTCCCACCAGTAATCTGCCTCTGCTCGTAACATGAAGGTGGCAAAGGTAACCTTTTTCTCCTCGGAGCATCCCAAGACATCAAATATCTTATTGATCTGCTTTATCCACGTCTCCGCCTTAAGTGGTTTTGGCTCTCCAAAAAACTCTGGTGGTCCCAGCTCCTTGAACTGCTTAGCGGTGACCGTCCGAGAGTTGTCAGTGTTTCCACCTGCATTTTGGACAGGAGTCGCTCTCGCCTGATGTTGCATGAATTGCAAAAAGCCTCTGAACATCCCATCGTTCACCATTTCATTAATGTTATTGTTTACATAAGGATTATTATCTTCCTGTTGCACATTACCCTGGGTATTAATCTATGGTGACTCAACGGTCTCATATGCTTCATTGTTTATCTCAATATTTTCGGATGCCATTTTTAAATACTACCACAAAACAAGGGTTAATTAACATATCACATACTATCCATATACTTTGACCAACCAATTAAATACCAAATAAACTTAGGTAGGTCATACTAGCGAAGGAATTCCCCGTCTCTCCCCTCCTAGTTCTTGTCTCACATCTCAGCCAGGGATCATATCCCTAAGCTTTGACACCAACTGTGATGCCCCCAAAATAGGTATACATCACCCATCTTGAGTCGCCAAATACATGGTACAAAATACAAATAAAAACTTAATTATACAACTGTCGTGTAAAATATGACAAAACATATGCTATGAGTTTTAATACAAATATTGTCATCTAGACAATATCCACACTCAAGGAAGTCCTCATTACATTTATTATCGCACTATTTTATAGAATAGTGAGGACTACTATGACACAATCTCGGACCATCACTCCATTCCCCAACTAGTCCCGGCTACGTTCTCATTTCCTGAAGAGAATAATGAAAGCAAAAGGGTGAGCTCAACTAGCCCAGTAAGAAATATTATGACTAAGATAATACAGAATAAGTTATCATTAGCCTTCAACAATGTTAAACTGATAACATACAATAGATATCAAGTTTAACTGCAGCGGAATAAGCAATCCATTAGAAGAGTCAAGTAGAGTATGATATCTATTATCTTCTATGATTTAAAATGTTTTCATCATTTTTTATCGATGAGACTCAGCTTCATAAATAAACCATATCATCGAATCTTCCCTGCACTAAGGGCTAAGGATATTCATTAAATCATCAATGGTCATGACTATATCGAATAATCCCTGGTCATAATCATACCAAAAACTATCCATCAATGTACTACAGGCCACTAAGGACTTTCACCACATCATTCATTACATTACGGTCATGATTATACCGAATAATCCCTGGTCATAATCATACCAAGTCCATCTATGCACGTAAGCTAAAGATGACTTTCATCACAATATAAGCACGAGGATGATGACAATGACATAATAATTCAATAAAACAAGTTCAAGGATAAATTTTAAAGATTTATAATTTAATTTATCTAGAAATCAATAACGTCTAAATTGTCAACATGATACTGCTTTGTAGAGTAAAATTCAAGAATGCTCAGAAGAATATATTCATGAAAAGATACTAGATGAAGCGCAAATATCCAGGATATTCTACTAATTTCATGGAGTATAGAAGCCAAAACCTTAACCAACTGAGTATAATAGAATATATGAAACTGCAAATGGATTTTCGCCCGCCATGTGGTAATCCACGTAGACAGATCATTTCCACAATTCAATAAGGAATGAATACGAAGGATTTTTCACCATGCATGCGACAGACCGCACAGATAGGTTATTCCCAACAGAATAATAAAGAATGGAACCAGGTCATGCGTAATCCGCACAAACAGGATATTCTAACAGAATAATAAAGAATGGAACAATAACAGAATTCACCAGGTATGCGATAGACCGCATAGACAGGTTATTCCAACAGAATAATAAAGAATGGAATAACAGAAGAATTTCACCATGTATGCGGTACTTCGCATAGACAGGTTATTCCAACATAATAATAAAGAATGGAATAACAACTCTTACGAGTATTGAAAGAAAATAACTCTCTTCATGAATACGAAAGAATAATACCCCTTACCTTAGAAAAACTGGATACTGAAATAGTGATGAAATGGTGAGGTAGCAGACTTTTCTTCTTCTTTCTCTCTATAATTTCTCTCTATAATAATTGCTATATAGGTTTAGTGAATTGGTGAGAAATGAAGGAAGAATAAGCTTCTATTTATAGGAAAATATAGTTTTGATAATTGAACGTTTTGGGGCTCGAAATATTACAGAATAATACCTTTCTCTTTTCTTTTATTTTTAATTTAGTCCCGTAAGTATTATCAAACTTGCACCAACTCCCCTAATAGTAAATCATGGGAATTAATAATTCATTCATGTGACTCAATAGTATAATCATGTAAAAAAACTAATTACGGTATAGTACCTTCAACTATACCTCCATTTTTAATTTAGTCATGCAAGTATTATCAATCTTGCACCAACTCCCCTAATAGTACATGAATGTGAATCAATAGTACACACATGTGAACAAATAGTTATAATTATGTGAATTAATAGCAATTAATTACTCATTTATCCGATTAATTATCCGATTGGTCAATATAACCTCCAGACATCAATTATTATCGAAATAAAAATCGATTTTCACTAACACTAATAATTCCAACACAATGGAACTATCACTTTTATCTTAAATCAACACGAATTTATTTATCATTAATATTATAATTCACAATATTTAACAACCAGGTCGTTTCCAGGAAAGAGGGGGCTTTTCAATAAAGATTTCTCCCTATTGGCTCGTAATTAGGTGACCAAACATCTCCTTGACAGAACTTCTAGACATTGTCAATATTGCAAATAATAATACGAATAACTTTGTCGTCTCAATTATTGATTTAATAATATATTATGCTGATGATGTTGTGACAATAATTGAATCAATAATATGATAGATATGATGCAGCAATTACTATAGCAATAATTGAGTATAACTGAGTGACTTCTCACGTAAGCATCAATAATCAATACCGTGTGCTACTATGCAACCATGCGTATTACTGTACTTTTACTACCGGGTAGTTCAACAGTTTTAACGGTAACACTTTCGCCGTTATTTTTATAAAAAGATAATTCTGTCATTTTCAAACTACGAAAATTCCTCCATTATGGAGTCCACCAATGATTGTGTCGTCGTACGAATATTCCCTGTTAAAACGAATATTCCCCAACCAATCGAATATTATATAACCTGTGAGACCCCAAATTTTATGAATAAAGATTTAAATTTCTCGAAATATTTTTTTTTAATATTATGGAGTGAACTTGATATAATGTTGTAGTTATGAGTAATATTTATAAATTTTGCAAAGTACGCAAGTTGTTATATAATATTCGATTGGTCTGGGAATATTCGTTTTAACAGGGAATATTCGTACGACGACACAATCATTGGTGGATCCCACAATGGAATTATTGTCCGATTGAGAAAACGACAAAAATATTTTATGAAAATAACGGCGGAAGTTTACTGTTAACTATTAAAACACCCGGTGTTAAAAGTAGAGAAATACGCGTGGTTGCATAGTAGCACACGGTATTGATTATCGATGCTTACGTGAAAAGTCACTCAGTTTTGTTTAATTATTGCTTCAGTAATTGTTGCATAGTATCTCACGTTATTTGATTCAATTATTGTCAATATTTTATATATTATTCAATCAATAATTGAGATGACGAAGTTATTAATATTATTATTTGCAATATTAATGATGTCTAGAAGTTCTGCCAAAGAGAGGTTTGGTCACCTAATTGAGCGTCAATAAGGAGAAATCCTTATTGAAAAGCCCTCTCTTTCCTGGGAACGACTTGGTCGATTAATATTATGAATTATAATAATGATGATAAATATTGTTAAATATATTGATGTGTCTTTTTATGAAGTCACGGAAGTTTATATATATATAAATTTTTTTATTAGTATTATTAATGTAATAAAACAGAAAAGCTTTTTATATAAAACAAAATACTTTTGTAAAGTTATTTATTTTATTAGACTATAAATAGAATATATTATATTCTATTATGCATAGTATTTTGCATAGTAAAATCTTTTTATATAAAACAGAATATATACTTTTATAAAGTTATTTGTTTTATTAGATTATAAATAGAATATAATATATTTTATTATGCATAGTATTTGCATAGTGGATGCATAGTATTTGCATAGTAAAATCTTTTTATATAAAACAGAATACTTTTATAAAGTTATTCATTTTATTAGATTATAAATAGAATATATTTTATTTTATTTAAAAGATTTTGTTTTATTAGAATATTTTATTAATACTGCATAGTAAATCAATATGGACCGTCCGTTTAAAAGTAAATCAATCTGGACCGTTCATAAATTAGTTACTATTCAGTCCATTCTCCTATAAATAAAAGCTCATTCCTTCATTATTTCTTACGAATTCACTGAAACTCTAGAGAGGGAAACTATAGAGAGAAAGAAGAAAAGTATTCTGCTACTTCACTACTCCTATATTCAGTTTCTTCTAAGGTAAGGGATATTATTTGTTGTACTCGTAAGGGGTATTATTTCTTTCGTATTCATGAAGAGAGCTTCTGTTATTCCATTCTTTATTATTATGTTGGAATAACCTGTCTACGCGGACTACCGCATACATGGTGAAATTCTTCTGTTATTCCATTCTTTATTATTATGTTGGAATAACCTATCTATGCGAAGTACCGCATACATGGTAAAATTCTTCTGTTATTCCATTCTTTATTATTATGTTGGAATAACCCGTCTATGCGAAGTACCGCATACATGGTGAAATTCTTCTGTTATTCCATTCTTTATTATTCTGTTGGAGCATCCTGTCTGTGCGTTTACGCATGACCTGGTTCTGTTCTTTATTATTCTGTTGGAATATCCTGTCTATGCGGATTACGCATGACCTGGTTCCATTCTTTATTATTATATTGGAATAACATGTCTGTGTGGTCTATCGCATGCATGGTGATTTTTTCTGTTATTCCATTCTTTATTATTCTTTTGGAATAACCTATCTATATGGATTATCACATGCATGGTGAATGATCATTTGTATTCATTCTTTATTAAATTGTGGAAATGATTTGTCTAAGTCGATTACCGCATGGCGGATGAAAATCCATTTACAGTTTTATATATTCTCTTATACTCAGTTGGTTAAAGTTTTGACTTCTATACTCCATGAAATTAGTGAAATATCCTTAATATTTGTGCTTCATCCAGTATCTTTTCATGGAAATATTCTTCTGAGCATTATTTAATTTTACTCCACAAAGAAGTATCATGTTGACAATTTGGACGTTATTGGTTCCTGGATAAATTAATTCTTGAACTTGTTTTATTGAGTTCTTATATCATTGTCATCATCCTCATGTTTATATTATGTTAAAATTCATCTGTAGCCTTTAGTGCATAGATGGACTTGGTATGATTATGACCAGGGATTAATCGGTATAATCATAATCGTAATGTTACAAATGATGTGGTAAAAGTCCTCATTGGCCCGTAGTGCATTGATGAGCAGTTGTTGGCATGATCATGACCATTGATGAATACACGAATATCCTTGGCCGGTAGTGCATGGATAATTTGTGGTTGTGATACTAATGAATATCCTTGGCTGTAGTGCAGGGATGATGTGGTTTATTTATTAAGCTGAGTCTCAGCGATAAAAGTGATGAAAAACCTTTTAAATCATAGAATATAGTAGATTTTATTCTCTGCTTGACTCTTTTAATAGATTGCTTGTTCCGCTACAGTTAAACTTGATGTTTGATATATTTTATCGGTTTAACACTGTTGAAGACTAATGATAAATTATTCTGCGTTATCTTAGTCATAATATTTCTTACTGGGCTAGTTGAGCTCACCCTTTTTGCTTTTATTGTTCTCTTCAGGAAATGAGAACGTAACAGGGACTAGTCGAGGAACGGAGTGACGGTTCAAAGGATAACATTAGTAGTCCTCACTATTCAATGAAATAATGTGTTAATAAAGGTATTGAGGACTTGTTTTGGGTTTGAATACTGTCTAGAAGACAATATTTGTATTAAAACTCACAGCTCATGTTGTATATTTAAGATTGTATTTGTATTTTATACCATGTATTTGGTGACTCAGAATAGGTGATGTATACCTATTTTTGGGGTGTCACAGTTGGTATCAAAGCTTAGGGATATGATCCCTGGATGAGATGTGAGACAAGAACTAGGAAGGGAGAGACGGGGAATTCCTTCGCTAGTATGACCTACCTAAGTTTATTTGGTATTTAATTGTTCAGTCAGAGTTTAGGGATAATATGTGATAGGATAATTAACCCTTATTTTGTGGCAGTATTTGAAAATGACATCCAAGAATGTTGAGAATAGCAATGGAGCACAGGAGACCGTTGAGTCTCCACAGATTAATAATCAGGATAATGTGCATCAGGAAGGAGATAATCCTCATGCAAACAACAACACTGACCAAATGATGAACGATGGAATGTTCAGAGGCTTTATGCAATTCATGCAACATTAGGTAAGAGAGACTCTTGTTCAAAATATAGGTGGAAATAATGTCAACCCACAGTCGGTCACCGCTAAGCAGTTCAAGGAGCTGGGACCACCGGAGTTTTTTAGAGAGCGAAAACCACTTAAGGCGGAGACGTGGATAAAGAAGATCTGCAAGATATTTGATGTCTTAGGATGCTCCGAGGAGCAAAAAGTTCCTTTTGCCACCTTCATATTGCGAACAGAGGCAGATTACTGATGGGAATCTATAAAGCGTACTCAACCTGCCGCACTGAAGATGACTTGGGAGAAGTTCTAAGAATTGTTCAATGACAAGTACTTTCTCGAAAGTATTCGTCACATGAAAGAGGTAGAGTTCATTAAACTGGAATAAAACAACATGACCGTGTCGCAGTACGAAGCCAGGTTTGCCGAGCTGTCCCAGTTTGCGTCTCATTTGGTTGATAATGAGGAGAGAATGACACAGATGTTTCTAAGAGGTTTGAAACCCGAGATACGTCAATACCTCATTTCTCATAAACTTTGCTTGTATTCAAATGTTGTTAATAGGGCTCAGTTATTGGAGCGCGATAATGAGTCAACCCAACCAAAAGAGAACAGCCGGTAAAATTATAATACCAGTGATAGCAGTCATCGAAGCGATGACAATAAGCGTGGAGGGAATCAGCATGCCAGAAATGGTAACCACTTCGGTGGGAATTATGGCCAAAACTGTAAGACCCCAACTTATTATAAATAAAATTGAATTTTTCCTCTATTCATTATTCTAAATTAATAAGGTGTTAATTTGATATAATGCTTTGGTTATGGGTGAAATGTGCAAATTTTGCAAAATAAGCAAGTGGTTATAAAATATTCATTTATGTCAGGGAATATTCATTTGGTCGTGGAATATTCTTTTTGTCGGGGAATATGCGTATGACGGTGCAGTCATTTGTGGGCCCCATAACGGAAAATGGTTGGATGAAGGAAAACGACAAAGTATGAGTTGTATAAATAATGACGGAACTTTTGTGTCAGGGTTACTATTCACGTATACGGCACTATAAACGTATACGGCACTATTCATGATTACGATACTATTCATCGAAAAATAAAAATTTTCCTTTTTGTCCAAGATGTCTATTATGGTTACTATCTTTGATTGTATCCATGTTTTGATCTTTATTTTTGAATTCTGCTTCTCAATTGGTTATTATGAAATATTACTGATCTTGGATAAGTTGTTATACGAATCCCTAATATTTGTCCTTCTGTCTCACTGGATTCGTTTTCTTTAAATTATTTTTCATCATCCTCCGTCTTAAATGATGATATTATTGAATATCGTTGGCCTGTAGTGCAAAGATGAATGATTAACTGATGAATATCTTTGGCCCGTAGTGCAAAGATGAACAGGTGTTGAGATGAACATGATCAACTGGTGATACAAATGAATATCTTTGGTCTGTAGTGCAAAGATGAATATTTGATTAAAGATGTATATTGATTATTGTTACAGGGATAAAATATTGATGATGAACTTTTAAATCTTAGAAGATAGTAGAATTCATTCTCTACGTGACTCTTCTAATGGATTGTTGTTTCCGCTGCAGTTGTTGATCTAAAACTTGTTGCCTATTATATTCTATCAGATTTTTTCCTGTTGAAGACTAATGATAATTTGTTGTATATTATCTTAGTCATAATATTCTTTACTGAGCTAGTTGAGCTCACCCTTTTCTTTTTTGTTCCATTTTTCTTCTCAGGGGGTGAGAACATAGCAAGATCTAGTCGGGGTATGGAATGATGGTTCTAGAAAGATGTTTTAGCAATCCTCACTATTTCTGTAAAATAGTGTATGAATAATTGTAATGAGGACTTATTTGAGTGTAGATATTGTCTAGAAGACAATATTTGTATTTAAACTCACAGTATGTATTGTCGTATTTTGCACGACAATTGTATTATTGAAGTTGTAGTTTGTTTTCTGTACCATGTATTTGGTGACTCAGAATGGGTGTTGTATACCTATTTTGCGGGCGACACAAAAACAATAAGAATGAACATTTCAAGAAGAGGAGATTCAACAATGATGAAAAGACGTCAGCATCAGCACCCGTTGTTAAGGAAGGAGAACAACCCCCTATCATATGCTTCAAATGCGGAGGGGAGGGACATATCAGTCCAAACTGCGCGATGTCGTCCAAAGCATGTTATAATTGTGGAAGAGAAGGTCACTTAGCCCGATTTTGTCGTGAACCAAAGTCCAATTTGAGGATACTGAAAGAGTCCTAAATATTTGTTATACTAACAAAGCAAGAGAAAATTAACATTAAAAAATCCCTTGCCAGAGGACTAAGGGGTGGCAAATATGTAAAGTAAAAGCTGATAGAAAATATAGAAAATCGTAAAAGTCAATAAGAGATGATAGGAAACTGAAGCATACCTGAGCAAGAATGTCATTCATATAGTCACTCGCATCAGCATCTCCTTGGCCCAAAACACACAAAAGCTTAAGTAATCTTATGTGGAGAAAACGGTCTGCAATCCCAGAAATGTCATACTCAGGTGCATATGCACTGTTCACAACATCCTTCAGAACTTTAACTAAACCCCCTGTGCATTTCTAGAACCACGAGAAAAAAGAATATGACATTCACATTTAAAAACATTGTATGCTTCTGTATCAGTAAAGCAATAAAAAAATGAAAAGTAGGAGTGTATTATAAACTCCAAAGGAAAATGACTGTTTATGGTATTGAATTCCAAGTTTATCCTTAAAACGAATCAACAGTAACAATTTTACCAACTAATTACAAGTTCAGAGAACCATTTTTATAAAGTAATAACGTGTTTTAATCTAAAATTCATGATGAAGCAACAATAAATACAAGTCATCTAGTTTTCTATTCATACATGATCAAATGGTTTTTGTTTTAGATAAATGAAATAATTTTTTTTGGAGAAAAGAAAGAGGAAGAAGACAAGAAGTCATCCCTAAAGAAAATATGAAAAATCCATCCCGGCATCAATGGGACACAGCTCGCCATTCTGTCTGTGAATCTGATAAAGATTTTCCTCAAAAAGCTTCAATAGATTTCAAAAACAAAAAATAACAAGAATAATGATAATAACATGCACTTATGGCTTAAGAAGTAAATGTTAGATGTGTTTTGATGATTAAAGCAAACAAACATCAAAAAGAATTTGGTAGTCATAGTTATATATTAGGATTATTTATATAAATTGATCAAGAAATAACATACTTGTGCGACATATCCCAGGGTTGTTACAGATCTTTGAACCTCCTCCTTGTCAGTGAAAAAACTCATCTTCGTGAAAGGGAGAAAAGTGAGATGCAGGCCTAAAATAGTAAATGATCCTTGGTCCAGAGGTTTTAGTCCAGAAGGATTCTCTAGAGGAAGCAAAGAGATAAGAAAAGAATGATTCTCAGCCACACTACCTATCTAGATTTTATATATTAAAACTACAAACAAGATTGTAACTTAAGTAGATGCAGCCAATAAGAAACTAAAAATTATGTATACCACACTCAAGGGTAGACATTTTGCCTTTCAGTTTTTGATTATTGGGCTATAGTTCCATGGGATCCCCTGGACAAGAGCATCATCTTAAGACCTTTTGAGCCTGCACCTATTCAGCACCTAACTCGGGAGTTCATGGTCAAGACGAGGCGCAGAAAGGTATAAATATTCCTCAGAGCTAACAAAGAATTCACTGTTTGAGAAAGCTGCACTCTGAAGTCTGCATTCTTGAAATCATTATCTGTGACTACAAGTTGAGAATAGGTCACATCCAACTAAAAAAGAAGAGCACTTTTTAATCAAAAACTGAAACTAAAACAGAAAGATCTAGGAGAAGGTATTAACAATTCTAATTTTGTTTAAAATTGCAGTAATGAACATGCTCAACATTTACCTGGCTGAAAAAGGTGTCATAGAGTGCCATGAGGCCATTCTGTCCGACAGATGCATATGCCTTTCCATCAAATTCAACCTGAGGCTTTTTGAGATCAGCAAAAATGCGAGAGAAATACACAAATTACTTCGTAGAGAATGCCCTCTCCTGTTAAAATTTCATGGTTCCATCCTCTAGTAAAAGACTGCCAAGTAGGACTGTCGTATTACATATAGTAGTACATAAATATGTTGCACTTCAGCTTTTATACAAATTTCGGGTAAGTAAAGATATTCAAGATTTCAATTATTTCTTGATGAATAACAAAAAACAGATTCAATTTTCATAGAAACTTTAACCTTATTGTTTGGCTATCAGAGAATATAAATATCAACCATTATAGCAAAAAGAAACAACAAGAACCTGCTATTGATTAGTTTTCTATATTTAAGCCTTTGGCGACCTGCTCCAACAACGCCTGAAGTTACTAAAATAATTTCAAAGCCAAGGGAGTTTAACTTTTCAAGCTGTAGGCAGATCAATCACTATACAAGATTGTCAGCAATATACTTCACCCACAAGGGCCATCTTTAGATAAATAAAGCTGAAGTCGCTACTTGATGACATGAAATAAACTTCACATCCTCTCTATTTCATATGTCGCTTCCCATCAAAAAAAATAAGAGATGTTTTGTCAGGAAACCGAAGTGTCATGGTTGTACGACCAAGCTCAAGCAACAAAGTATTCAAGTTTTGTAAAAGAGTTCCTATTCTCATAGCATTGGATTGAATTCTCATTCGTGCCACAGTTCAATTTGATGAGCAAAGAATACAGAAAATTGTAAAAGGGTGTCCTCGATTACTTCAAAGTCAGGGAATGTACCTTGTTTTCAAGGTCATGATATAACTTTTTGTACAGGTTCACAACAACACTGTTTGATTGATTCAAGTAATTAGCATCAGATGGGGGCATCTGGATCTTCATTCATTCCAAACTGTGCATACAAATATTCCATTCTGATAAGTGATCAATTTATTTCTTTTCCTACCTAAGCATTCATAAGTCTGATTCTCCCTCCGTTCCACTCCAATTTTCCAAACAAAATTATACAAAAAGAATCCAGTTTTAATTGATACTAACATACAATGGCACAATGTCCTCAAGTTTGTCATCATAATTTCATTATCATACCACGCTTCTAAACTAAAAAATTATCATTCTATAAGGATATAAATGTAACAAAAATATATCTTTAATATTCGTAAATTTTGTAAATGGGACTATTTTTGTGGTACGGAGGGATATTATTCATTCTTTAATATATAAAGAGAAACGATTATATTGGGTACGTAAAGACAAATAGTTCGGGAAAAATTCCCCCAAATCACAAAACTAAGGGACAAAGTCAGACACGCATATTTAACAACACCATAATCATGGCTACTTTAGATGTAGATCATAATTCAAAACTGCTCCCGAGACACTAAATCCCACAAATTACATTAGGAAATGAAAATTCAAAAGATTTATTGAACAATGAATGTAAGAATAACAAACTAACAGTTGAATTTTTTTGAGCATTATGATATCGAGTGAAAGACGAACATTGTCACCCCAGGATTAAAGAAGACAACTGAACAGGCTTATAACTAGAAGAAAGATGAACTATCAATCAAATATTAAATGAAAATCAAAATATAATGCAACAAGCATACACGTTTTCATAAAATAAAAAGAAAACCACACGGGCTTAATTTAATCAATAAATTTCAAATTATCTAAAAAACTAGGTGTAGCAATTTGAGTATACAACAAAGAGCTAGCAAATTACATGTTACTCCTGTTCTTCAGAAAAGTAAACAGAGGATATACCACCAAAACAAGCATAAAAACAAAATTTCAATTGCTAGGAAAATTGATTCCGTAAATCAAAACAAATTCACCATTTCCAAAACATCACCCAACAAATTTTTGATGAAATACAATCATAGTAACACACAAATAATTGATTCAAAAGCATATATGAATGATTGAATTTGTATATTAAGTTATCATCAAAATTTTAATTTTCTTAAAATTATAACTAATAAATAGAGAAGAAGTAAACCTGTAGAGCTCTTTGAAACTAAGGCCACTGGCGTTATGATTTTAAATCTCGTGAATCGCATGCTCCATCTTCCAAGTCTTCTCTCCATACTTCGGATCCACCACGACCCGATACTTAAAAGCCATGTTGGGGCATGATATTTTAGATATTGGGCCAAAGAGTTTGAGCCGAATTACTTGGTTAATCTACCGGGTCATTTCAGTTGGGCTCGATCAGTTGGGTTCTCTTTGTTGGGCCGGATCAGTGGGCTAACTCAACAGATGTTTAAATATCTCCATTTTTGACTTGTAATGATGATATAGTATGACAGTTGACCAAGGTACCTGCCATGCATTAATGTGGATTGGATTATAGCCGGCCAGCGGTGTGAACAGTAGCCAAAAGCAATGGATAAGCTACCTGCAGTGGGTAGGGTCAGGGGGGGTCAGTGGCACAAGGAACCGAGTCTTGTATAGCAAGGAGGTCTTCGTAAAACAGGTACGTTTTACATTCATATATACACACACAATTGAGAATTATTATCTCTCTCATTACACTAGATATTATCATCCTCTTGAGTTAACCTTGTGAACACATACTAATTCTCACGCCTGAGCTATCCCCCGACGGAACCGCCGTCAAGCTTGTGGTGTTTATCGTGTTTACTGTGCAGGATCAGGACGTCTTACGTGATTGGGACGTGGCAGAAAATCCTGGCGTTAACATTGGCGCTAGAAGGAGGGCTTTTCTAGTGTTCTTGAGTTATCAATCACAATATTTTCAGTTGTTTTACATCGGAAGTTATGACACAAATCAGGGGGTTCTCGTTCGAGATCCCCCGGCGAAGCCCGAAGATAGTTGGTCTTTGCTGCTGACAAAGAACATGATCATGGCTGAAGGCAAGTAAAAGGCATCCCGCCTAGAACTCGGCACCGAAGAGGTCAGGCTGATGAAGATGGTGGACGAAGCAGATAGAGCTTTAGAGGTTCTCTTGGAGCGGAGCAAGGATGTAACTGAGCAGAGCAAGGATATAGTTGTGCAGATTCTTCGGATTGCCAAGCTGAGGGACAAAGCATTCAATTATGTCCAGTCTGAAAGATGTGGTACGCCTAAAGATGGACAACCGTGAGTTGGAAAGCAGTCTATACACTTTGAGGACATGTCTCAAGGTGATCCTCATGACCAAAAAAGACCAAAGAGCCATTTTCCTGATTGATTGACCGAGAAGGGTATTCTGCCCTATTGGTCTTCGGGATTATGGTCGTAGCAGTGTAGACGAAGACCCAACAGCCATTTTCCTGATTGATTGACCGAGAAGGGTATTCCGCCCTATTTGTCTTCGGGATTATGGTCGTAGCAGTGTAGACGAAGACCCAACAGCCATTTTTCTGATTGATTGACCGAGAAGGGTATTCCGCCCTATTGGTCTTCGGGATTATGGTCGAAGCAGAGTAGACGAAGACACAACAGCCATTTTCTTGATTGACCGAAAAGGGTACTTCGCCCTATTGGTCTTTGGGATTATGGTCGCAGCAGACGAAGAAACTGATCCAGGGAGCATGCACCTCAGAGTACAAATAAGGCATCCTGCCTTGAGTATCCTCACCACAATGACAGAAAGTTTTACCGAAGTAGATCCAGAAGCCACACTTCTGAGAATCCACTGAGGGCACACCGCCCTGTGGGCACTTGTCTTCGGAGATGCCCATCTAAAGCTGTCAGGTTCAGATTCAGCACACAAAATGAACCCATATTTCTAAGCATCCGAAGAGGGTACCTCATCCTAGGGGTTCTCAAGACTATGACACAAACAGACGAGGGAGCAATTCAAGAATATATTCACCCGAGAATGCAAAAAAAAGGCACTCTGCCTTGAGTGTTCTCGCCAACAGCGAAGGACTCGTCACCAAAACAGATCTATAAGCCGCACTCCTGGAAATCCGAACACTTCGGTAAATATTTTCAAGGTCGGTTGACATTATGACAATTCTTTTCTGAAGCTGATAATAGTTAAAGAGAAGTTCAAGGGTCCGACAAAGCCGTTGCAGTACTTCAGCAGAAGCAGAGCTCGTGGACATTGCATGCAGATGAATATTCTATTTCGGACATCAGTACAGAAGGTTATCAAGGGGTCGATCACAATAACAATTCCATTGCTGATGCATTATCGAAGTTGGCCATTACAGATGCTTATAACTTTGATGGCAGATAGCGTCTTTTCTTCGGATCAGATATTGGCAAAGAAGACCAATTACAAGAGTGTCAATTTTGCTCTCATTGATGAGAATCTTTATCGAAACAAAATGTGTTCTTCGGAAAGTTCACAAAGACATTTGTGGCGATTATTTGGCCCGAAGTTGTTGACCTACAAAGCACTTCGGCAGCGATATTCTTGAAAGAACTGGGGATTCAGCACAGAAAGGCTTCGGTGGCTCATCCACGCTCATTTTTTCACTATTGATCCTGGTCCTATTTGTCCTATGGTCACTATGGTGTAAGGAGGTATGGTAGGACTCGCTGGCCATTCGATGGCAGCCCATTTGTTGTTCTACCCCGAGTGGTAGACAAAGGATCCTATATTGATTCTACCAGGGTGGTAAATCAATGGTCACTATTAATCCTGGTCCTATTTGTCCTATGGTCACTATGGTGTAAGGAGGTATGGTAGGACTCGCTGGCCATTCGATGGCAGCCCATTTGTTGTTCTACCCCGAGTGGTAGACAAATGATCCTATATTGATTCTACCAGGGTGGTAAATCAATGGTCAGAATTGGTCCTTATATCTTGATCCTTATATCTTGACCCTTATATAATTGTTTCACTCCGAGTGGTAAACAAATGTCCTTATATACTTGTTCTACCCCGAGTGGTAAGCAAGATTTTGATGGTGCAAGGAGGATCAGCCGAATTCACCTCACACATGACCTGTCTCACACTTCGGTAACGATAAGTATGCATTACTTTATTTTGTTCAAGTGTTGAGTTCGGATTATATTATCATTGTTCTTAACTGTTATATAATTTGCTTAATCATTGACTAACGGTTTAAGAGAAGAGGCACTTGCACAGTTTTCAAGTTGATTGATGATCCATTATTGACAAGAAATAATAAGGCATGAAGTTGATATTTCATTAAATATTAACTGTTCACATAAAGTTAGAATTTTCACAGAAAGTTCTACAGCTAAAGATGAGGAGAGGTCATCTTCGGGCTTCTTCCTTGTCATCGTCACCGTCTAAAGAGTTTAGAAGAGATGGATCTACCTTGGCCCGAGCTTTTTCTTGCCTTTACTTCGGCAGATTTCATCTATTTCGACGTTACGTATGGTCGATCTCATCGTCCAGCTCGGCGGATTTTCCGTATGCTATTTGAATTTCTTATTAAGGTCTTCGGTCAGTGGTGGATTCAAATTCTTAAGGGCCCGAAGCTCTTTGAGCTCTTCTTCGAGCTTCAGACGATGAACCAGATGCTTTGATCCTATAGCTTGACAGATCGATATTTATATCAGCGATGACTTGATGAGTGGCCTGGGACATTTTCAAATCTTCTCTGGTTTGGGCAAGGTCTTTCTGAAGGCATTCATTGTCGTGTAGAGCAACTTTGAGACTACTTCTATCTTTCATCAGAGCAGATTTAAGCAAGGTATTCTCTCTTCGAGCAGCCTTCTCTTCAGCTTCGGCCTCTTGGTATTTGGCACGGAGGCGTCCGAAGACAGTGTTTGCCTCTGGATGATCAGTGTCCGTGATAGAGCTGTTGCTGAACTGGTGGTTGTCGGTATAACGGACGAAGGAGTTGTAGAGCTCAATTGAGAAATTTTCTTCTAATTCTGGCTGGTGAGTGGGGGATTCCGGGTTTTCAGACCAAAAGTCCGAGGAGGTTGGTTATCTTTTCCGAGCAATTTTGGATGATCACTTGTTTCTCGGGCTCCTCGTCAGAATCAACGGTTTTAACTAGGGTGGTTTGCGGAGGATCGGTTTCTGTTAGAGGTACTTGTGGTTCTTCGGAAGCCGGGGAATTTTCTTGGGTTTTCCTCTTTTTGGCGCGAAGGATTCGGGTCCGTTCGTCAGAGGGCATATCGAGGAGGCACTCGGTGTGATTTTGCGTCGGGATGTGTTTGGGTTTTCGACCAGCTTGTTTTCTTCGGCGAGGTTGGCTTGTCCCTTCAGTAGGAGTTGATTCGGTGTCCTGAAGCTCTTCAGTTGGTTCATCGGCAGAGGTTGGCGAATATGAGGAACAATTGTTCACGATAACTACTGATAGAAATTGGGAGTTAAACAATAAAGTGGGTTCGAGACTTACAGTTATGGTCTTACAACCATGCTTGTTTACTCAGAAGTTCGAAGCTCCATTCCTTAATGTGAACCTTCTAGAGAAGGCTCGTCATTTTTCTCACTCGTTCTGTTGAAATATTTCCGAAGTTTGCAGAGATTCGATCGGAAGTGGTCTAGTTAGGTATGGAGGAGATTTCGGGTCCTTTGACAAAAAACCACTCCTTATGCCATCTTTGGTTGCTCGAAAAGAATGTCCATTAGTGGTCGCCTCTCGATTTGGGATTTGAACTCGAAGCCTCTTTTTTGCTAAAGCTCGGATTGAGAAAAACAATGTCAAGGTTGCTTCTTTCTTTTGCCAACACGGACTTCAGAATTGTTTTCTTCCTTTGGGCAGCATTCTCTTCGGTCTTCTCTTCGGATTTCTCTTCAGTATCCTTTTCTGCTTCTTTGTATTTGAGACGGAGGTACCCGAAGATAGTGTTTACTTGCAGATGACCAATATTAATTGATCAGTTCAAATTGATGGTCAAATCTCAAGTTCCTTTAGTCTGGTATTTCACTCCTTCACCCATCGGTTCCATGATGGAATTATTGCCGAACCGATGATCATCGGTGTCGCCACAGCTTCGGGCCTAGATTCATAAGAAAATGGTTTTTGTGGCGAAGGTCTGAGTTGTTCGGAAGGCGGTGAAATATTTGTTGTTGTATGTTCGGCTGGAGCAGGCTCCTCAATTGGACTTTCGATCTTAATTTATGTTGCTATTTGATGTTCACCAGATGGGCTTCGGTAAGTCATATTTTGGGCCTTTATTGGTCTTATTATAATTCCTTTTGTCCTGAACCGATGCCATTTATACTCTTTCATTAAACATCTTGTTTAATAAAAGACTGGGGGGCAATGTTGGGGCATGATATTTTAGATATTGGGCCAAAGAGTTTGAGCCGAATTACTTGGTTAATCTACCGGGTCATTTCAGTTGGGCTCGATCAGTTGGGTTCTCTTTGTTGGGCCGGATCAGTGGGCTAACTCAACAGATGTTTAAATATCTCCATTTTTGACTTGTAATGATGATATAGTATGACAGTTGACCAAGGTACCTGCCATGCATTAATGTGGATTGGATTATAGCCGGCCAGCGGTGTGAACAGTAGCCAAAAGCAATGGATAAGCTACCTGCAGTGGGTAGGGTTAGGGGGGGTCAGTGGCACAAGGAACCGAGTCTTGTATAGCAAGGAGGTCTTCGTAAAACAGGTACGTTTTACATTCATATATACACACACAATTGAGAATTATTATCTCTCTCATTACACTAGATATTATCATCCTCTTGAGTTAACCTTGTGAACACATACTAATTCTCACGCCTGAGCTATCCCCCGACGGAACCGCCGTCAAGCTTGTGGTGTTTATCGTGTTTACTGTGCAGGATCAGGACGTCTTACGTGATTGGGACGTGGCAGAAAATCCTGGCGTTAACAAGCCACAATCTGAAAATTCCTCTTCTTCTGAGCACTCATCCTCTTAAATCCCGATAATCCCCGAATCAAAACTCCTCCTTTTCCCTAGTTACAATTCAAGGTTTAACAATCTAAATCTTGCACGACCCTCTTTCATATTAGGGCTTGAAATTTTACAATCGTGAATATGTCGTCAAAATTAGACATTACAGATGATTCAAAAAATAGGGATTGAGATTAATGGTGGAAGATTTATGAACCAGCAGAAATGTAAAAGCAACAAAAGAAGTGAAGAGAAAAGGCTTCGGGGTAATTGAAACTTGGAAGTCTTTTTGTTGTTTTATTATTCTTTTTGTTTAGTTTTTCAATTTTTTAGGAACAATATACGTTTGTTTTTGAAATTGGGGATTAAAGTAAAAAATTTAGCCAAAAGTTATTTCATTGATCTCGCCTAGATTTATTTCATTATTCAACCTAAATTAGTGATTATATTTGTAGAAGTTGTGAATTAATTATTATAATTTTTTATTATCAATTTATAATATTTTAAAATTTAAATTATTATAACTTAATATTTTAATTAATAAAATATTTAATATTATAAATTATTTTAAAATATTATTAAGAATAAAAATTTAAGATATTTATATTCACCACAATTAATTCAAAAAAAATTATTTAGAACAAGATAGTGACCAATTTTATCCCTCACAAAAAACTTCTGAATAATGATATATAGTGAATAATAATTCTTTCACTAAATAGATTTTTTTTCTCGCAAATTTTGATCATAAATTGGCTCCAAAAATCTTTATATCACCCCAATTTTGCAAGGAAAAAAATATAAATTGTGAAGGATATTTCTTTTGCTAATAACTATATTGTCACTATACTATTTTTCTTCACTGTTTCTTAGCTAAACAACTCCTCATGTGAAGGAAAAACTTCCTTCACAAAATTTTCTTCGCTATAGCCCATTTTTGGTGTGGTGACTTTCATCATAATATAAGCATGAGGATGATGACAATGATATAAGCATTAATCAAACAAAAATAAGGATAAATATTAAAGACATTAAATTAATCCAAATATTATCAATCATTTACTAAACTCATATTATTAATATTATAACGATATTTTAATCACTTCTTAAACTTATAAATAATTTATTTCAATTGTTTACACTTTACCAAATAATGCATTTAATCATTCAAAAATGCTATACTCATAAGATTTCATCACTAATGATCAAATCCTTCATCAAAAATCTATATATATACCTTATATAGGATTTCAAGCCATAAAATTATATTTACCAATTTTTCAACTTCACATAACATATTTAACTCATATGTTCGTAACTAAACCATTTTCATGAAAAATTACCAAATCAACTTATTATTTTTCTATCATTTGTCCAAACATATATACATATATTTCATATACAACAAGTATTTTTTTATAATTTTTCAGCTCCCTTAAGTATTTTTCAAAAATCAATTTCTAATTAATTCCTTAAGAAATTAGCTACCTCAAGGTTAACTCCAGAAATTTCCAAATCTTGACATGATCTTACACATGTTAACATGATCTTCCAGTTTAAATTTTATGGTCATCGGAGTTATAGAACTCTTGTTATAACGTTTTTCGTCGGAAAAACCTAAATATTGAAATAGTCATAACTTGCTCATTTTAAGTCGGAATGAGCTCATCTTTGGACAGTAGGTACTTTATACCATATATTTTCATGTCCCAAAAGGCTAGAATTTATTTCACAAACTAAGTTGCCGAAAATGCCCTTTTTAATTTTTGGACAGTAGCTTTTTTGGTACTTTGCAGTTTTTGACTCCTTTGCTAAAATCAGTTCACACGAAAATTTACAATACTTTTTCCAGTGATTCCACTTGGATAAGTTAGAAAACTCATAGATCTAACTCTAGAACTTGACCACACTCAAAAATTCAAAATATAATAGGAGATATGGTTAATTGAATTTCATGTTCCATTTTCACCAAAATATGATTTTCAACCCTTTGTGATTTCTAAGAAACTTTCATGTTTTCACATAATAACCAACATAACTCATCATAACACTTACTAATACTACATATACCCATAATTTTCATCAGTCCAATGCTTTTTTATGACTTTTATCATAATCAACAGTCCAATGCTTATATTATGACTTTCATCATATATAATCCACGTAAACAGATCATTTCCACAATTTAATAAGGAATGAATACAAAGGATCATTCACCATGCATGTGGTAATCCACATAGACAGGTTATTCCAACAGAATAATAAAGAATAGAATAACTGAAGAATTCACCATGCATGTGATACTTCGCATAGATAGGTTATTCTCAACAGAATAATAAAGAATGGAATAACTGAATAATTCACCATGCTTGCGGTACTTCGCATAGACAGGTTATTCCCAACAGAATAATAAATAATGGAATAACTGAAGAATTCACCATGCATGCGGTACTTCGCATAGATAGGTTATTTCCAACAAAATAATAAATAATGGAACCAGGTCACGCGTAAACGCACAGACAGGATATTTCGACAGAATAATAAAGAACGGAACCAGGTAAGGCGAAATTCGCACCGACAGGATATTCCAACAGAATAATAAAGAATGGAATAACAACAGAAATCACCATGCATGCGATAGACCGCACAGACAGGTTATTCCAACAGAATAATAATTAATGGAACTAGGTCAGGCGTAATACGCACCGATAGGATATTCCAACAGAATGATAAAGAATGGAATAACAGAAGAATTTCACCATGTACGCGGTACTTCGCATAGACAGGTTATTCCAACATAATAATAAATAATAGAATAACAGAATAATTTCACCAAGTATAGGGGAGTCCGCGTATACAGGTTATTCCAATAGAATAATAAAGAATGGAATAACAAAAGTTCTCTTCATGAATACGAAAGAAATAATACCCCTTACCTTAGAAGAAACTGGATATTAGAAAAGTGAGGTAGCAGACTTCTCTTCTTCTTTCTCTCTCTAGAGTTTTAGTGAATTCGTAAGAAATAATGAAGGAATGAACTTCTATTTATAGGAGAATGGACTGAATAGTAGCTAATTCATGAACGGTCCAGATTGATTTACTTTTAAACAGACGGTCCATATTAATTTACTATTAAAACTTAAAGCAACGGTCTATACTGATTCACTATTAAAACTTTAAACCAACGATCCATATTGATTTACTATTAAAACTTTAAACCAGCGATCCATATTGATTTACTATTAAAACTTTAAACCAACGATCCATATTGATTTACTATTATAATTTCAACCAACGGTCTGAAAAATTAGCACATCTTCTCATGGAATAATATTGTACCCAAAAATGATTTGGACCAAAAAGAAATATATTTTTCGGGTGAATAGTACCCCGTGAATAGTACTTCAGGAATAGTAACCCCGTGAATAGTACCCCAACACGAAAAGTGTCCCAAATATCTTAGTGAATAATACTAGAGTGAATAGTAATCAGGTGAATAGTAACCCATAAATAGTAACTCGTGAATAGTACTCTGACACAAAAAGTGCCCCGAATACCTGATTGTATAATATAACCTCCAGACATCAATTATTATCGAAATAGATATCGATTTCCACTAACACTAATAATCCCAACACAATGGAACTATCAAATTCATCTTTAATCAACACGAACTTATTCATCCTTAATATTATAACTCATAATATTTAACAATCCGGTCGTTCCCAGGAAAGATGTCAAATACTTCTTCACCCAAAAAGAACTCAACATACGACAACGACGTTGGCTCGAGCTGTTGAAAGATTACGATTATACCATTCAATACCATCATGGAAAATCAAACGTAGTAGCTGACACATTGAGTAGAAGATCATATGCGGGTACGAGTACGATGTTGTTAACACAAAGACATATTTTGTACTATTTACAAAGGATGGAGATTGAGTTAAAGACTCCAAGGAACCACGTGATGATGGCGAATATACGAGTAGAACCGACTTTAATCGATAAAGGTAAAGCTGCTCAAACCACGGACCTGGGGCTGATGCGTATGAAGAAGAAAGTGCAAGAAGGAGCTATTCTAGAAGCAAGAATCGATGAAGAAGAAATACTTCGAGTTAACTTTAGGCTTTGTGTTCCGAATGACTCTGACTTGAAGCATAAAATCATGATGGAGGCACACAACACACCGTTTGCAATCCATCCTGGGAGTACCAAAATGTATCATGATATTCGACACACATTTTGGTTGAACAATATGAAGAGAGAGATCACAGAGTTTATCTCGAAGTGTTTAACTTGTCAAAATATAAAGGCGGAGCATCAAATGCCAAAAGGTCCATTGCAACCACTTGAGATTCTGGAATGGAAGTGGGAACACATTACTATGGATTTCGTTACGGGTCTTCCCAAAGTTTCTCAAGGCATAGATGCGATTTGGGTTATTGTTGATAGATTAACCAAGTCTGCTCATTTCTTACCTATACGAGAAACTTATTCCCTTGAACGTCTTGCTAGTATGTACGTGAATGAGATTGTGAGATTGCATGACATGCTAGTATCCATAGTTTCAAATCGTGACCCAAGATTTACTTCAAGATTTTGGGTTAGCTTGCAGAAAGCTATGGGCACGGATTTACGATTTAGTTCAGCATACTATCCATAAACGAAAGGACAATCAGAGAGGACTATTCAAACTCTTGAAGATTTATTAAGACTCTGTGTTCTAGACTTCAAAGGGAGTTGGGATAAGTACTTGCCACTGGTGGAATTTTACAACAACAACAATTATCAAGCAAGTATAGGCATGGCTCCGTTCGAGGCGTTGTATGGACGAAAGTGTCGCTCTCCAATATGTTGGGACGAGGTAGGTGAAGTAACTTTGTTGGGACAGAAATTGGTATGCATGACTACAGAAAAGATCTAAATAATTCGACAACGTATTCAAACCTCACAGGATCGACAAAAGAGTTATGCTGATCTTCATCGAAAGGACGTGGAATTTAATATTGGGGATCATGTATTGTTACGTGTTGCTCTATGGAAGGGAGTTACAAGATTTGGGAAGAGAGGAAAGCTCAATCCACAATTTTTTGGTCCATTTGAGATTCTTGACTGAATAGGAAATGTGGCCTATAGACTCACGTTACCTCCAAGCATATCTTGTGTTCATAATGTTTTTCACATATCTATGCTTCGTAAATATGTGAAAGACCTGAACCACATTATTGAGTTAGAACCAGACAAGATAGCTGAAGATTTAACATACGAGGAGGTACCTGTTAAGATCTTGGATAAGAAAGAGCATGTCCTTCGCACCAAGGTTATACCACAAGTCAAGGTTTTGTGGAGAAACCATACTATTGAGGAAATGACCTGGGAGTTAGAATCGGAAATGAAAGTGAGGTACCCTCACCTATTCAAAACACCAGGTACGTACGTTAATTTTGAGGATGAAATTGTATAAAGAGGGGAGGTTGTAAGACCCTAACTTATTATAAATAAAATTAAATTTTCTTTATTCATTATTCTAAATTAATAAAGTGTTAATTTGATATAATGTTTTGGTTATGAGTGAAATATGAAAATATTACAAAATAAGCAAGTGGTTATAAAATATTCATTGTTGTCGGGGAATATTCTTGTTGTCGGAGAATATTCGTATGACGGCGCAGCCATTTGTGGGCCCCATAACGGAAAATGGTTGAATGAAGGAAAATGACAAAATATGAGTTTTTATGAATAACGGCGTAACTATTACCGTTAACATTGTTGGGTTACCTGGTGGTTAAAATACAGTAATATGTGTGGTTGCACAGTAGTACACGGTATTGCACAGTATTGTTGAATTATTAATTCGTAAATAAGAAGGCACTACTCAATAATTATTACAGTAGTTACTGTTCAATATTTTATTTTATTGATTCAATAATTGATTCGTTGATAGTTTATATTATTGTTGTTTTAATAATTATCACTGCACAATATTTCTCATTATCAGATCAATAATTCATATTATTTGAATAATATTATTAGATACCATTATTAGTAATGTCTAGAAAGTTCTGTCAAGGAGAGGTTTGGTCACCTAATTGCGCGTCAGTAAGGAGAAATTCTTATTGAAAAGCCCCCTCTTTCCTGGGAACTGCTTGGTTGCCATTATTATGATTCTATAATATTATTTGTGAATAATTAATTATTAATTTATATGATAAGGAAATATTTATTTGATGTGGATATAAATAATGGATTTATTATTTTATGTGGTTATTAATGAAGGAATTAATGATGTGATGTTTTATCAGTATTTTGTCGGAGTGGATGTATTAAAAATCACCCGTTTGTGGATTTCAGATATTTTTTGTTTGGAATTTGGAAAAACTCAAAGCTACAAAGTTGTAGAGAATTCGATTTTGTGTGGAATGGATATAAAATTTGTATTTTTCTGATAAACGGGCTATATTCTATGAATTATTGAAGTTTCAGAAAATAAAATGATTTTTATTAAATTATGGGTGGGACCCACTTTTGTTTTTCAAGCATATGGGCTGCTAGTTTGTTTTTCAAAGAAGGCATGCTAGACTCGTTCAAAGCATGCGTAGAGAATTTGTTAATTTAAAATATTATTTTATTATTTAGTCTCCTATGGCGTTCTAGCATTTTCCTATAAGTAGACGCTTAGGTTAGAATTGAACATCACACCAGAATTAAGTTTTCTTTCTCTCTAGATTCTCGAGCGTATTTTTGTGAGTATTTTGATACTTTGAGAGTTGTTATTCGGTACAAGTTTCCTTCGGCTTTATATCCGATATTCCGATCAGAAGTACCGTTATTTTGAGGTAAGGGATGTTATTTTCTTTTTAAATGATATTATTTTCTTCAATATCATTATGCCAAAATATTGGTAACTTTTTAATCAAATTTGGAACTTTTTGTGTCGGGGTTATTATTCACGTATACGGCACTATTCACGAATACGACACTATTCACCGAAAAATAAAATTTTCTTCTTTTTGTCCAAGATGTCTATTAAGGTTACTATCTTTGATTGTATCCATGTTTTGATCTTTAATTTTGAATTCTGCTTCACAATTGGTTATTATGAAGTATTATTGATCTTAGATAAACTGTTATATGAATCCCTAATATTTATCCTTCTGTCTCACTGGATTCGTTTTCTTTAAAATATTTCTCATCATCCTCAGTCTTAAATGATGATATTACTGAATATCTTTGGCCTGTAGTGCAAAGATGAATGATTAACTGATGAATATCTTTGGCCTGTAGTGCAAAGATGAATGATTAACTGATGAATATCTTTGGCCCGTAGTGCAAAGATGAACTGGTGTTGAGATGAACATGACTGACTGGTGATATAAATGAATATCTTTAGCCTGTAATGCAAAGATGAATATTTGATTAAAGATGTATATTGATTGATGTTACAGGGATAAAATATTGATGATGGACTTTTAAATCTTAGAAGATAGTAGAATTCAGTCTCTACGTGACTCTTCTAATGGATTACTGTTTCCGCTGCATTTGTTGATCTAAAACTTGTTGTCTATTATATTCTATCAGATTTTTTCCTGTTGAAGACTAATGATAATTTGTTGTATATTATCGTAGTCATAATATTCTTTACTGGGCTAGTTGAGCTCACCCTTTTTTTTTGTTCCATTTTTCTTCTCAAGAGGTGAGAACATAGCAGGATCGAGTCGGGGTATGGAGTGATGGTTCTAGGAAGATGTTTTAGCAGTCCTCACTATTTCTGTAAAATAGTGTATGAATAATTGTAATGAGGACTTATTTCAGTGTTGATATTGTCTAGAAGACAATATTTGTATTTAAACTCACAGGATGTGTTGTCGTATTTTGCACGACAATTATATTATTGAAGTTGTAGTTTGCTTTCTGTACCATGTATTTGGCGACTCAGAATGGGTGTTGTATACCTATTTCAGGGGCGTCACAGCATGCATGGTGAATTCTTCTGTTATTCCATTCTTTATTATTCTATTGGAATAACCTGTCTATGTGGACTACCGCATGCATAATGAATGATCCTTCGTATTCATTACTTATTAAATTGTAGAAATGATCTGTCTACGTGGATTACCGCATGGCGGGTGAAAATCCATTTGCAGTTTCGTAATTTTTCTAACCCTAAAAAATTCTAGAAATATTTGAAATGATAATTTGATGAGTTTTCTATATTGTGTCCAAAGATGGCGATTTTTGGATGTATAAATTAAGAGTTATGGATTTTATGGAAAAAGACTATTTTAAAAGTAAACCCTTATAACTCCTTATGGTTAACTCCAAAATTGGTGAGATTATTATTGGGAGTACATGTATATAACAGGAGTATACCCTGTAAATTTCAGAAATTTTGGACAAAAGTATAATTTATGATAAATGTCTAAATATTCGGAAGTTTTGGCCATATGAAAAATATTAAATAAATTTTAAAAATTCAGAGAAAAATATATGTTCAATATGGGATTATATTCTGTTAAATCTCAGAAAAGAAATATTTTTGGGACTGATTTGTTATTTTTTATGAAAATAAACTAGTTATGAGTAAATGAATTAAATATGTTATATGAAGTAACAAAATTGGAAAATAGGATTTAATGGCTTGAGAATCCTATATAGGGGTATATGTAGATTTTTGATGAGGGATTTGATCATTGGTGATGAAATCTTATGAGTATGGCATTTTTGAATGATTAAATGCATTATTTGGTAAAGTGTAAACAATTGAAATAAATTATTTATAAGTTTAAGAAGTGATTAAAATATTGTTATAATATTAATAATATTAGATTATGAGTTTATTAAATGATTGATAATATTTGGATAAAATTAAAGTCTTTAATATTTATCCTTATTTTCGTTTGATTAATGCTTATATCATTGTCATCATCCTCATGCTTATATTATGATGAAAGTCATCTTTAACTTACGTGTAAAGATGGACTGGTTATTATTTGTTTTACAGGTTTATATCTTTGGCTTACATGCAAAGATGGACTGTTGATTATTGGTTTTACAGTTGTATATCTTTGGCTTACGTGCAAAGATGGACAATTGATTATTGATTTTATAGTTGCATATCTTTGGCTTACGTGCAAAGATGAACTATTGATTGATGAGTATATTTGGCTTATGTGTATAGATGAACTGTTTATTGGTATTTTTATGACCAGAGATCATTCGATATAATCATGACCCGTAATATTATAGATGATGTGGTAAAAGTCCTCATTGGTACGTAGTGCATTGATCGACAGTTATTGGTATGATTATAACCAGGGATTATTCAGTATAATCATGACCGTTGATGATTACATGAATATCCTTGGCTGTAGTGCAGGGATGATTCGATGATGTGGATTATTTATTAAGCTGAGTCTTAGTAATAAAATATTGATTATACACTTTTAATTCGTAAAAGATAGTAGATATCATGCTCTACTTGACTCTTCTAAAATACAGTTGTATGTGTTTGGCATGTAGTGCAAAGAATAAATTGTTAATGAATATCTTTGGCCGTAGTGCAAAGATGAATTTATTAGTATGATTATGAGCAGGAATTGTGATTTGGTATAACCATGTTTTTGATGTTTCCGGTGAATATAGGTGATGAAAATTATCTTCGTCCTGGGTGCGAAGAGGAATTTAGAATCACAATTATGATTATGAGTTATTCATATGATTGTGGACTGGAATTGTTAATTGATGTTACAGGGATAAAACATTATTGGTGGACTTTTAACATGGAGAAGATAATAGACCTGATGGTCTATTTGACTCTTCAAATGGATTTCTCGTTCCGCAACAACTATGGTTGAAAAGTTTTATCATCTACCATATGTTCTAAATCTCTGATTTATTATTAACGAAAGCTATTGATAATTTAATTATCTTTAGTCATGATATTCATTACTGGGCTATTTATGCTCACCCTTTGCTTTACAATTCCTTTCAGGTAATAAGAGTGTAGCTGGGTCGAGCGGGGATAACAGGGAAATAGTTTGATGGTCCGAGACTGTCGAATTTTCTCAATATATTATAAAACGGCATGACATGCAATAGATAATTGTATTGAGGGCCTAAGATTTGTGTGTCGTATTTTATACGTCTCTTAATAATTGATTTTGGCGAATAACAATAGGGTGATGAGAACCCGACTTTGAAAAAGTCAAAAGTGCACCTCATTATAATGAATATGGTAGTAATCTTCTCGTTCTTCTTTGGGGTCTTAAAATATTTGCTATTGCATTTTATATGGCATTGTAACAATTTGAGTTTGGATATTATCTACGAGACAATATTGTATTAAAACTTACAGCTTATTTGTTGTTATACTCTGCACGACAGTTCAACAGTTGTATAAATGAAGTTTGTATTTGATTTTTATAGAGTGATATCTGGTGACTCAGAATGGGTCGTGTGGACCTATTTTGGGGGCGTCATAGCTATCATCTGGACCGTCACTCTGTTCCCCGACTAGTCCCGGCTACGTTCTCATTTCCTGAAGAGAACAGTGAAAGAAAGGGTGAGCTCAACTAGCCTAGTAAGAAATATTATGACTAAGATAATGCATAATAAATTATCATTAGCCTTCAACAATGTTAAACTGATAGAATATAATAGACAACAAGTTTAACTGCAGCAGAACAAGCAATCCATTAGAAGAGTCAAGTAGAGCATAAAATCTACTATCTTCTATGATTTAAAAAGTTTTTCATCAACTTTATCGCTGAGACTCAGCTTAATAAATAAAATCGAATCATCCCTGCATCACGGCCAAGGATATTTATGTAATCATTAATGGTCAAGACTATAATAAATAATCCCTGGTCATAATCACACCAACAACTGTCCATCAATGAACTAAAGGTCAATGAGGACTTTTAACACATCATTCGTCACATTACGATCATGATTATACCGAATAATCCCTGGTCATAATCATACCAAGTTCACTTATGCACGTAAGTCAAAGATGACTTTCATCACAATATAAGCATGAGGATGATGACAATGACATAATAATTCAATAAAACAAGTTCAAGGATAAATTTTAAAGATTTGTAATTTTAATTTATCCAAAAATCAATAACGTCCAAATTATCAACATGATACTTCTTTATGGAGTAAAATTCAAGAATGCTTAGAAGAATATTTCCATGAAAAGATACTGGATGAAGCTCAAATATCAAGGATATTCCACTAATTTCATGGAGTATAGAAGCCAAAACTTTAACCAACTGAGTATAATAGAATATATGAAACCGCAAATGGATTTTTGCCCGCCATGCAGTAATCCATGTAGACAGACCATTTCTACAATTTAATAAGGAATGAATATGCAGGATCATTCACCATGCATACGGTAATCCACATAGACAGGTTATTCCAAAAGAATTATAAAGAATGGAATAACAAAAGAATTCAGTAGGCGTGCGTAATCCACACAGATAGGTTATTCCAATAGAATAATAAAGAATAGAATAACAGAAGAATTCACCAGGCGTGCGTAATCTGCACAGACAGGATATTCCAATAGAATAATAAAGAATGGAACCAGGTCATGCGTAATCCGCACAGACATGATATTCCAATAGAATAATAAAGAATGGAACTAGGTCATGCGTACTCCGCACAGACAGGATATTCTAACAGAATAATAAAGAATGGAATAACAACAAAATTCACCAGGCATGCGATAGACCGCACAGACAGGTTATTCCAACAGAATAATAAAGAATGGAATAACAGAAGAATTTCACTATGTATGCGGTGCTTCGCATAGACAGGTCATTCCAACATAATAATATATAAAGAATGGAATAACAACCCTTACGAGTATTGAAAGAAAATAACTCTCTTCATGAATACAAAAGAATAATACCCCTTACCCACAACTATAACATTATATCAAATCCATACCATAATATTCAAAAATATATTTCGAGAAAAATTATTCTTTTTTCATAAAAGTTGGGGTCTTACAATGCCTAACTCACTTATCAATTTATTAAATTTGGATTCATCTAGAGGTTTTGTAAAGACATCAACAAGTTGATTTTCAGTAGGGATGTATTGTAAAGATATAATTCCATTTTGAACATGGTCCCAAATAAAATGATATCTTATTTCTATATTCTTAGTCTTAGAATGCATGACAGGATTATGTGTTATTGCTATGGCACTTGTGTTATCACAATGACCATGTATAGATTTGAAATTAAACCCATAGTTTGCCACCCGATTTTTCATCCACAAGATTTGAGCACAACAGCTGCCAGTAGAAATGTACTCAGCTTCTGCTGTGGAGGTTGATATTAAGTTTTGCTTCTTGCTAAACCAGGACACAAGACTATTTCCTAGCAACTGACAAGTTCCACTTGTGACGCCCCCAAAATAGGTATACATCACCTATTCTGAGTCGCCAAATACATGGTACAAAATACAAATACAATCTTAAATATACAACATGAGCTATGAGTTTTAATACAAATATTATCTTCTAGACAGTATTCAAACTCAAAATAAGTCTTAAATACATTTATTATCACACTATTTCATAGAATAGTGAGGACTACTAATTCTATCATCTGGACTGTCACTCCGTTCCCTGACTAGTCCCTGCTACGTTCTCATTTCCTGAAGAGAACAATTAAAGCAAAAGGGTGAGCTCAACTAGCCCAGTAAGAAATATTATGGCTAAGATAATGCAGAATAAATTATCGTTAGTCTTCAACAGTGTTAAACTGATACAATATAACAAACATCAAGTTTAACTGCAGCGGAGCAAGCAATCCATTAGAAGAGTCAAGTAAAGAATAAATTCTACTATCTTCTATGATTTAAAAGGTTTTTCATCACTTTTATCGCTGAAACTCAGCTTATTAAATAAATCACGTCATCCCTGCACTACGGTCAAGGATATTCATTAGTATCACGACCACAAATTATCCATGCACTACGGGCCAAGGATATTCGTGTTTTCATCAATGGTCATGATCATGCCAACAACTGTCCATCAATGCTCTACAGGCCAATGAGGACTTTTACCACATCATTTGTAACATTACGGTCATGACTATACCGAATAATCCATGGTCATAATCATACCAAGTCCATCTATGCACTATAGGCCACAGATGACTTTCAACATAATATAAACATGAGGATGATGACAATGACATAAAAATTCTATAAAATAAGTTCAAGAATTAAAATTTAAAGATTTATAAGTTAATTTATCCTAAACTCAAAAACGTCCAAATTGTCAACATGATATTGCTTTGTGGAGTAAAATTCAAGAATGCTCAGAAAAATATTTCCATGAAAAGATACTGGATGAAGTGCAAATATCCAGGATATTCTACTAATTTCATAGAGTATAGAAGCCAAAACTTTAACCAACTGAGCATAATAGAATATATGAAACTGCAAATTGATGGTAATCCACATAGACAGATCATTTCCACAATTTAATAAGAAATGAATACAATGGATCATTCACCATGCATGTGGTAATCCACATAGACATGTTATTCCAACAGAATAATAAAGAATGGAATAACAGAAGAATTCACCATGCATGTGATAGACCGTACAGACAGGTTATTCGCAAAAGAATAATAAAGAATGGAATAACAACAGAGATCACCAGGCATGCGATAGACCACTCAGATAGGTTATTCCAACAGAATAATAAATAATGGAACCAGGTCATACGAAATCCGCACAGACAGGATATTCCAACAGAATAATAAAGAATAGAATAACAACAGAATTAACCAGGCATGCGATAGACCTCACAGACAGGTTATTCCAACAGAATAATAAATAATGGAACCAGGTCATGCGTAATACGCACAGACAGGATATTCTAACAGAATAATAAAGAATGGAATAACAGAAGAATTTCACCATGTTTGCGGTACTTCACATAGATAGATTATTCCAACAGAATAATAAATAGTAGAACCAGGTCATGTATAATACGCACAAATAGGATATTCCAACAGAATAATAAAGAATGGAATAACAGAAGAATTTCACAATGTATGCGGTATTTCGTATAGACAGGTTATTCCAACATAATAATAAGGAATGGAATAACAATATCTCTCTTCATGAAGATAAAAGAAATAATACCCCTTACCTTAGAATAAAGCTGGATACTGGAATAGAGAGGCAGCAGGCTTCTCTTCTTCTTTCTCTCTATAATAATTGCTCTGTAGCTTTAGTGAATTGGTGAGAAATGAAGGAAGAATGAGCTTCTATTTATAGAAAAATATAGTTTCGATAATTGTACGTTTTGGGGCTCGAAAAATTACAGTACAATACCTCCAATTTTTATTTCATTTTTAATTTAGTCCTGCAAGTATTATCAAACCTGCACCACCTCTCCTAATAGTAAATAATATGAATCAATAGTTCAATCATGTGATTCAATAGTTATAATCATGTGAAAATATGATTACAGTATAGTACCCCCATCTATACCTCAATCTTTAACTTAGTCATGCAAGTATTATCAATCTTGCACCAACTCCCCTAATAGGACATGAATGTGAATCAATAGTACACACATTTGAACAAATATTTATAATCATGTGAATTAATAACAATTAATTCTTCATTTATCCGATTAATTACCCGATAACTTCCAGACATCAATTATTATTGAAATAAATGTCGATTTTCACTAACACTAATAATTCTAACACAATGGAACTATCAATTTTATCTTTAATCAACACGAACTTATTCATCATTAATATTATAACTCACAATATTTAACAATCAGGTCGTTCCCAGGAAAGAGGGGGCTTTTCGAGAAGGATTTCTCCTTATTGGCGCGCAATTAGATGACCAAACCTCTCCTTGACAAAACTTCTAGACATTGTAAATATTGTAATTTAATAATATAAATAACTTTGTTGTCTCAATTATTGATTTAATAATATAACATATTATGTAGATGATACTGTGACAATAATCGAGTCAATAATATGAGAGATATGATGCAACAATTACTGTAGCAATAATTGAGTATAACTGGATGACTTCTCACGTAAGCATCAATAACCAATATCGTGTGCTACTATACAACCATGTGTATTACTGTACTTTTACTACCAGGTAGTTCAATAGTTTTAACGGTATTTTTATAAAACGATAATTCTATCGTTTTCTTACTACGATAATACTTCCGTTGTGGGGTCCACTAATGATTGTGCCATCATACAAATATTCCCTGTTAAAATGAATATTCCCCGACCAATCGAATATTATATAACCACTTGCTTACTTTGAAAAATTTGTAAACATTACCCACAACTATAATATTATATCAAATTCACACCATAATATTCAAAAAATATTTCGAGAAATTTAAATCTTTATTCATAAAATCTGGGGTCTCACAATCTCCCATCCTTATGAAATTTTTCCCTCGAAATTTACATACGTAACTGGTATGCCAAAGAGGTGAGGATACCTTGAATACCTTTATCGTTGAAAACATTACACGTTGCATACGTGCATGCCCGATGTCCTCTGATTACCTCTGAATGCACATCAGTCCCTAAAATAGCCATTTTAGGCCTTGATATCGACCTCAAATCTCAAAACTAAAAGAATGAAAGATTTAGGTCTACTCGTTATCTTTATGAATCATCTTGAATCACCTCAATCGTAGTTCGTATGAAAAAGTTATACCCAATTTACTAAAGGACGTCCGGACAGATTTTGGCTTAACACTTGACCAGTGCCTAGGCACCCAAATTTGGCCTTGGGCAAACGCCTAGGCGCCCAAGAACAGATTTTAAGCGCCAAGCCTAGTGCCTAGGCGCTCGACCTTTGTCACTTAACTCCAATTTTCCAGATTTTGCAAGTTTTGACACACATACTTCAAATCTTCATAACTTCTTCATCCGTTATCGGAAATAGTCCGTTTTTGAGGCTATGGAAATCTTGTAACATTCTCTATAAAACCCCCATGATTTCATAATTTTTTAGATTCTTTAATTATTCCAAAATTTGGCTCCAAAGTTCCCCAATACTAAGTTTTTACTAACAACGATACGTGAAGAACGTTATGAACACGCGACATACTTGGCGATATAACGAGTCTATAGGCCACAGTTCCTACTTAATCAAGGATTTTAAATGGGCCAATAAAATTGAGGGTTGAGATTTCCTCTCTTCATTAATTCTTGCTTCTAGAATAACGCCCTCTTGAACCTTTTTCTTCACATTCATCAGCTCCAGGTGTGTAGTTTGAGCAGCTTTAACTTTATCGATTAAAGTCGATTCTACTTGTATATTTGTTATCTTCACGTGGGTCCCTAGAGTCTTTAACTCTATCTTCATCATTTGTTAGTTATACAAAATGGGTTTTTGTGTTAACAACATCGCACTCATAAACGCATACGATCTTCTACTCAATGCATCAGCTACCATGTTCGCTCTTCCATGATGATATTGAATGGTATGATCGTAATCTTCAACAGCTCAAGCCAACGTCTTTGGCACATAATACGCTCGTTCTAGGTGAATAAAATATTTAAGGGTTTTAGAAATGGGTTTTGTACTGGGGTCAATACAAAATTCGATTTCACTCTCTAGGGGTAGGCTACGAAGTCTTCAAGAATACGTCAGGAAATTTATTAACAATAGAAATATCATTCAAAACTGTGACTCTCATCCAAGACTTAGATAGTACGTCACATTGATACCTATAAACTTGCTATCGTCATTCACGGTTTTCCCTACAAAAAGTCTGGCTTCGGTGCATTCCAAGACTTAGAAGTCACCAGCGAAAGGCTCGGGGCTCTTTACTTATGGCTTAATATGACAATGATTAACTTTAGTGGTTTGGTTGCTTGAATTCGCATAACAGGTTGGTTAGGAATATGAAAGCTGACAACCTTACGAAAAGATTGATGAGTAGTTAACCAATTGATTTCTAAAATTACATCAAAGATAAGTATTTTCAAAGATATAAGATCGACAGGTAACGTAAAAGTGTCAATTTAAATCAAACAAGACTTATAAACAGCGTAGGTAACGAAGGTTTCTACTAACGAAGTTTTAACCAATAAGTCAAAGTTTAATTTCTCCATAGTAAAATTTAAACGTTGAACGCAAGCAACAGAGATAAAAAAATTGGTAGAACTGATATCTAATAAGGTATAGACTTCGTAAGAATTTATAATTAACTAACCCGTGCTAACTTCGTTCGGGTTACTCACTTTTTGAGAAGTCATGAAAAACGCTCTTCCTAAAACCACCGACTTTGTTTTGTCCATATCCGCCTTTGGTGCCACCGTCCCAGCTGGACTTGACTTTGGTGCACGATAAAATCGGGCTAGGTGACCTTCTTTTCCATAATGGTAACATGCTTTGGACTGCATCACGTAGTTTGGACTGATATGTCCCTCCCCTCCGAATTTGAAGCATACGATTGGTGGTCGTTCTCCTTCCTTGAAAACGGGTGTTGGTGCTGCTGTCTTCCCATCGTTGTTGAACCTTCTCTTCTTGAAATTTACACTCCTATTATCTTGTCCATGATTACCACCGAAGTGGTTACCATTCTTGGCATGATAATTTCCCCCACGATAGTTATCATTGTTCCAATGGTCGTTGCCACCGGTACGATTATTATCGTGTTGTTGCTCGTTATCCTTTCGTTGGGCTGACTCTGATAAGTAGGTTTTATACCTACTTATCTGGTATCTATTACTTGAATTATTTTCTTACACTCATGTTTTTTAGTTACTTTTCATGCATTTTGTGTTTATTTTGTAGATTAAATGTTTGGGAGCTGTGTGAGCAACTATTGGTTTGAAAATACAAGGATAAAGCAATCGAGATATCATTTGTGCTTTCAAGTTTAATTCATGTTCTTGGCATGGAACTTGGACTATATTGTAGAGCTTCTTTTTAGCTTTACAGAACATCTTGAATCATTCCAATCGGAGTTCGGATGCAAGAGTTATGACATTTGTACCAACGGACGTTGAATTTCACTATTTTGGGTGGTCATTTGCATAGCAGTCACTTCCAACCCAATTTCGACCTTCATCCATTCGTTATTTCTCAAAACTCAATAAGTGCAAGTTGTAGAGCTCGTCGATAGCTTCAATTTGATAGGTGGCAGGCCCCGTAACTCTTCCCGGATCAAATGTTATGGAAATTTTACCAGAGAATACTGCAAACAGAAAAACTAATTAGCAGCTTGCACCCAAGCCGGGGCTTGCTCTTTTATGCATTATACCCAAGCTGGGGCTTGGGGTCCTGAATCAAAATCAGTAGCATAGCAAGACGGGGCTTTCTATTTACAAGGAAATACCCAAGCTGGGGCTTGGGTATGGGAAGAAAGAGTAGATTTTGTCCGAATTTGAGTCCGATAAGGATTGATTCTAGCTGTTTGACTCAAGGACTCCCAAGAGGACTTAAAGACATATAAAGAGGCATATAAAGGAGGAGAATCAGAAGGATTAGAGGATGTTTTTGGAAGAATTCCATTAGATTAGATTAGAGTAGATTGGGAAAAACCCTAGTTCTTATTAGATTTGGAGATTGAAGCAACTTGGAGACCATTGAAGATTCAAAGTAGGATCAAGGAAGGAGCATCAAATCTACAGACAATAGATTCTATCTTTTTATCTTCTTCTATCTTTGTCTTTTAATGATTATTCAATTGTGGATTCTTAGTTTTAATTCAATGAACTAATTCTTTGTTTGAGATTATAATGGATCTTATTGTGTAGTTTATTTTAATATGCTTCGCTATCAATTATTATGTTCTATTGTGAGGATTTTCTATTGTGATTTGAACTTAATTGCTTAATTGCCTAGCTAACAATTACCGTGATAATCTATATGAACCCAAGAGATGAAGTATAGATTAAGATCTGATCATGATAACATGTGTTTGTGATTTCTACATAGATGGAATTCATGATTCGTGTTTAGGATAGAGATATGCCTTTACGCCATATGTAATCTTATAGAGAACTTGTGCTTTAAATTCTTTTTTAATTATAATTCACATAGAGATATAGTGGATTAGTTAATTAGGGTGTCTTTCTTAATTCTATCAATTGTGGATTTAAGTAAGTATGAGTATTATGCATCGAGAGGTGGTTTTATCTGCTTTAGTGTTCTTGATTAACAATTCAGAATAGAAAATAATTGATGAGAAGTGTGTTAACTTAAATGAAGCAATAAGTGAAGTTGTGATCTTAAATCTCCATAATTTGATTTGTAACTAGTGGTAATTAGAATTAGTTTAATTAAGTAATTTACTTTATAACATTAAATTAATTGTTTAAATAAAATTAGTTTGATTAAGGGTTAATACTTGGTAATTTGTATTAATAATTCCTCGTGGGAACGATACTCTACTTTCACTTTATTACTTGGTGACCACGTATACTTGCGTGTTGTGCGTAACTAGATTTTACCCAACAAGTTTTTGGCGCCGTTGCCGGAGAATTAGTTTAATATATTTTTTCCAATATTAGCTTCAATAAAATTAGTCTTAATTTAAACATTTTTTTTCTTTATTTATTTTTATTTTATTTTATTATCTTCTTCTTTTTCTCTCGTTTCAGGTACCATGGTTGGATTCAATTATCAAAGGCCATATTCGAGTATGACTCAACTAAGGGGAGCGGGGATTGATGGACTCAATATATTTTCTGTATTATCAGCACAACTTGAGACACTTTCGAGGAGGTTGGACGTTATTGCAACCCAACGTAATCGAAGGATAATAGTTACTTGCAATTATTGTGCTAGCAATCACCCGAGTAATCAATGCACCGTCAGTCTTGGGCCAGTACAGTATGGTGGTAACTACCTCAACAACTATTCTTATCTCAGTTATCATCAAGTTTGGGGGTATCACCCAGATTCTTCATGGAGCTATAATTATCAAGATCAATACTCTACTCCAAATCCAACATACACGCCAGAATCCTCAAATCAACCTCCATTAAAAGAAGAAAATTCAAAATTTGAGGAATTATAGTCGAAGGTCATAGCAAACTAAGAGGAGAGGATGATGAGTCAAGAAATATCGAGCCACAATTTTCAGCACCAGATGGAATAACTCATCACCACTTTAACTCATGGTCCTAAATACATGGATTCTAAAACTAAGACAGATAATTCGAGATTGGAGTAATTGTTTTCCAAGGTCATAACATCAAATGAGGAGAGGAGAATTAATCAAGATGGATCAAATGTTCAAAGCCTTGAACAATTATCCTCAAAACAATTGGTGTTATGACAAGGATTCCGAGATTGATGAAGTTCCCGAACTAAATATACAACTGGATGAGCCACAAGATGTTAAAAAAGAGGAGACAAGTGGGGATAATGAAAACAAGATCAATGAAGAACTAAATGTGGTTACCAACGATGATGGGCCTATGTTATTTATGCCCCAAGTACCTTCTTCACCAAAGTTCAAGGATCCGGTTAGATTTGCAAAACCATTCCCGCTTGGTAGTCATGTCGTCGGCAAGGCTCTTTTTGACATGAGAGCTAGTACAAATGTGAAGCCATGGTAGGATGAGGAGGAGGAGATAGAAGAAGAGCCCGTTGTTCTTGCCAAGCCTCAAATCCCCATTCTAATCATAGACTCAACGGATGGAAAAACACCTAGTTATTCAACATTCTCAATTGGGCACTTATTTAACCAAAGCATGCTAGGTGACTTTATTTCGAAAGCCATCACAAATGGGAACGTACCAAAAGTTGTATTATTTTTGATGGATGGAGGGTTCCTCAATTATCGACGAGGAATTGGATAGCATTGATCAGACAAAGTCAAGCTGAAAGACTATAAATCAAGCGCTAACTGGGAGGCAACCCAGGAATTTTTATATTTATATGCTTTCCTATTTTATTTAGTAGATAAGAATCACATTATATTCCAAAGTGCTATTCTAATCCATGTTGTCTCTCTTCATTGCAGGTATTGGAGGTTCAATGGATAGGAAAATGATCGTCGCCGCCATCGCCACCATCACCTCATGCTTAGTTGATTACAAGGAAGTTCTTTTCTACATACCGCTATATTCTTACAATAAGGACATTGTAATTGCTAAGTTTGGGGGAGTTTAGTTTAGTTCTTTATTGCATGTTTAGTTTCATGTTTATGTTATGTTATTTTGTATATGTTGTTAATTTAGTTTAGGTTCATTATGTTTGCATTCATGTAGTATAACCGCATAAGTAGTTGCATAGTAGTATAGTTTGAATAGCATTATATTCAGCATCTTGTAAGAAAAATCAAAAATCAAAAATTCAAAAATAATAGTTAGTTACTATATTCATCTTGCATGAGTCCAACAGTTTGATAGTTACAGTCTATTTTGGCCAATGATGAGAATGGGATTGAGTAGACAAGTATAGTACAGATTATTAGGACTTTAATGTGATTTCTTGTTATGAATTGAATCTTTTCCTGTTTGAAACTAGTATAATAAGGTTAGCACGTTAGAGAAAACTTTGTTGACTGATTAAGTTTAAATGGATACATAATTGACTTCTTAAGGATAATATTAGTTTGAATAAATGAAAGACTTGAACAGGTGGAGATGGCTAAATTTAGACAAAAACTTAAGTTTGGGGGAAAATTTTGGGATATATAAGTTTCAAAAAAAAGAAAAAAAACAATAAAAAATGATAAAAAAAAAATATCGTGGCTAGTGTGACACCCCCAAAATAGGTATACATCACCCATCTTGAGTCGCCAAATACATGGTACAAAAATATAAATACAACTTAATAATACAACTGTCGTGTAAAATACGACAAAACATAAACTGATAGTTTTAATAAGAATATTGTCATCTAGACAATATCCACACTCAATGGAGTCCTCATTACATTTATTGTCATACTATTTAACAGAATAGTGAGGACTACTAAAGCTATCATCTGGACTGTCACTCCGTTCCCTGACTCGTCCCAGCTATATTCTCATTTCCTGAAGAGAACAGTGAAAGAAAAGGGTGAGCTCAACTAGCCCAGTAAGAAATATCATGACTAAGATAATGCAGAATAAATTATCATTAGTCTTCAATAATGTTAAACTGATAAAATATAATAGACATCAAGTTTAACTGCAGCGGAACAAGCAATCCATTAGAAGAGTCAAGTAGAGAATAAAATCTACTATCTTCTATCATTTAAAAAGTTTTCATCAATTTTTATCACTGGGACTCATCTTAACAAATAAACCACATCATCGAGTCATCCCTGCACTACGGGCCAAGGGTATTCATTAAATCATCCATGATCATGACTATACCGAATAATCCCTGGTCATAATCATACCAAAAACTGTCCATCAATGCACTACAGGCTACTGAAGACTTTTACCACCTCATTTATAACATTACAGGTCATGATTATACTGAATGATCCCTGGTCAGAATCATACAAAGTCCATCTATGCACATAAGCCAAAGATGAATTTTATCATAATATAAGCATGAAGATGATAACAATGACATAATAATTCAATAAAACAAGTTCAAGAATAAATTTTAAAGATTTATAAGTTAATTTATCCTAAACTCAATAATGTCCAAATTGTCAACATGATACTTCTTTGTGGAGTAAAAATTCAAGAATGCTCAGAAGAATATTTCCATTAAAAGATACTGGATAAAGCACAAATATCAAGGATATTCCACTAATTTTATGGAGTATAAAAGTCAAAGCTTTAACCAACTGAGTATAAGAGAATATATGAAACTGCAAATGAATTTTTGTCCGCCACGCGGTAATCCACTTAGACAAATCATTTCCACAATTTAATAAGGAATGAATACAAAGGTTCATTCACCATGCATGTGATAATCCACATAGACATGTTATTCCAATAGAATAATAAAGAATGGAATAATAGAAGAAATCACCATGCATGCTATAGACCGCACAGACAGATTATTCCAACAGAATAATAAAGAATGGAACTAGGTCATTCGTAAATGCACTGACATGATATTTGGACAGAATAATAAATAATGGAACCAGGTCCGGCGTAAATGCACAGATAGAAAATTCCGACAGAATAATAAATGATGGAACCGGGTCCGGCGTAAACGCACGTACATGATATTTCGACAGAATAATAAAGAACGGAATAATAGAAGAATTTCACCATGTATGAGGTACTTCGCATAAACAGGTTATTCCAACATAATAATAAAGAATGGAATAACAGAAGAATTTCACCATGTGTGCGGTACTTCGCATAAACAGGTTATTCCAACAGAATAATAAGGGATGGAATAACAATAGCTCTCTTCATGAAAACAAAAGAAATAATACCCCTTACCTCAAAAGAAACTGGATATTGGAATAGTGACGTAGCAGACTTCTCTTCTTCTTTCTCTCTATAGATTTTCTCTCTATAGCTTCTCTCTATAATTTTTCTCTATAATAATTGCTCTATAGCTTTAGTGAATTGGTGAGAAATGAAGGAAGAATGAGCTTCTATTTATAGAAAAATATAGTTTCGATAATTGCACGTTTTGGGGCACGAAAAATTACAGTAGAATACCTCTAACTTTTTTTCATTTTTGATTTAGTCCTGCAAGTATTATCAAACTTGCACCACCTCCCCTAATAGTAAATAATGTGAATCAATAGTTATAATCATGTAAAAATACGAATTACGGTATAGTACCTCCATCTATACCTCCATCTTTAATTTAATCATGCAAGTATTATCAATCTTGCACCAACTCCCTAATAGTATAAGAATGTGATTCAATAGTACACACAAGTGAACAAATAGTTATATAAGCATGTGAATTAGTAATAATTAATTGCTCATTTATCTGATAAATTTCCCAATTTATCAATATAACCCCCAGACATCAATTATCATCGGAATAGATGTCGATTACCACTAACACTAATAATCCCAACACAATAGAACTATCAAATTCATCTTTAATCAACACGAACTTATTCATCATTAATATTATAACTCACAATATTTAACAACCAGGTCGTTCCAAGGAAAGAGGGTGCTTTCCAATAAGGATTTCTCCCTATTGGCGCATAATTAGGTGACCAAACCTCTCCTTGGCAGAACTTCTAGACATTGTAAATATTGCAATTTAATAATATGAATAACTTTGTCGTCTCAATTATTGATTTAATAATATATCATATAATGCAGATGATATTGTGACAATAATCGAATCAATAATATGAGAGATATGATGCAACAATTACTGTAGCAATAATTGATTATAATTAAGTGACTTATCATGTAAGCATCAATAACCAATACCATGTGCTACTATGCAACCACGCGTATTACTGTACTTTTACTACCGGGTAGTTCAACAGTTTTAACGGTAACACTTTCGCCGTTATTTTTATAACAAGATAATTTTGTCATTTTTTTATTACGACAATACTTCCGTTGTGGGGTCCACCAATGATTGTGCCGTCGTACGAATATTCCCTGTTAAAATGAATATTCCCCGACCAATCGAATATTATATAACCACTTGCTTACTTTGCAAAATTTATAAATATTACCCACAATTATAATATTATATCATATCCACACCATAATATTCAAAAATATATTTCGAGAGAAATTAATCTTTATTCATAAAAGTTGGGGTCTTACAGCTAGTCTTGTTTCGGGGCCTTTGTTACTTGAGCCAGTACGCCCGAGGGGATTTTCTTTACACCTAGCCCCCTAAGGTCTTCTTATATGGTTTGGGAGTCGTTGGTCGAAAGCTCGCTAAGGGGTAGCACTGTTAGCCTAATGGAATGAGACATTGCACAATCATGGTTAAAAAAAATAATAAAACTGGAAACGAGCAAAAAGCCCCCGTAATGCAAAGTAAAGCATAAGTATCCCGGATTGGACTCTTGAATTTGGTGGAAGTTTGACTTTAGTTTAATCTAGCTTGTTCATGAATTTTGTGAGTTTACACTATATGATGCCTTTAAAGAGATCTATTATGTGTTGTATTTAGCATTATATCAGTTAGCATGGATGTTGAGCACACACGCACTATACCAGTAATAACAGTTTAAGATTTGATGATTGACTAAGAAATTGTTGATTAGTTTTGATATGAAGTATTGTCATGTTTATTTTATTTCGCTGAGGTCAGTTGAATAGACTTGTGTTTATCAATACTTTTGGATTCGTAGGCATATAGATTAGTTGCATTCTATTGCATTGCATTGCATTTTTGTTTTATTGTTGCTTGAGGACAAGCAAAGGTTTAAGTTTGGGGGTATTTGATAAGTAGGTTTTATACCTACTTATCCGGTATCTATTACTTGAATTATTTGCTTACACTCATGTTTTTTTAGTTACTTTTCATGCATTTTATGTTCATTTTATAGATTACATGTTTGGGAGTTGTGTGAGGGACTATTGGTTTAAAAATGCAAGGAAAAAGCAATCTGGACATCGTTTGTGCTTTCATGTTCAATTCATGTTCTTGGCTTAGAACTTAGACTATATTGTAGAGCTTCTTTTTATCTTTACGAAACATCTTGAATCATTCCAATCGGAGTTCAGATTGAGTCGAGCTGTTTGACTCAAGGACTCCCAAGAGGACTTAAAGACATATAAAGAGGCATATAAAAGGAGGAGAATCAGAAGGATTAGAGGAAGTTTTTGGAAGAATTCCATTAGATTAGATTAGAGTAGATTAGGAAAAACCCTAGTTCTTATTTGATTTGGAGATTGAAGCAACTTGGAAACCATTGAAGATTCAAAGTAGGAGCAAGGAGGGAGCGTCAAATCTACAGACAATAGATTCTATCTTCTTATCTTCTTCTTTCTTTGTCTTTTAATGATTATTCAATTGTGGATTCTTAGTTTTAATTCAACGAACTAATTCTTTGTTTGAGATTACAATGGATCTTATTGTGTAGTTTATTTTAATATGCTTCGCTATCAATTATTATGTTCTATTGTGAGGATTGTCTATTGTGATTTGAACTTAATTGCTTAATTGCCTAGCTAACAATTACCGTGATAATCTATATGAACTCGAGAGATGAAGTATATATTTAGATCTGATCATGATAGCATGTGTTTGTGATTTCTACATAGATGGAATTGATGATTCGTGTTTAGGGTAGAGATATGCCTTTACGCCATATGTAATCTTATAGAGAACTTGTGCTTTAAATCCTTTTTAATTATAATTCACATAGAGATATAGTGGATTAGTTAATTAGGGTGTCTTGCTTAATTCTATCAATTGTGGATTTAAGTAAGTATGGGTATTATGCATCGAGAGGTGATTTTATCTGCTTTAGTGTTCTTGATTAACAATTCAGGATAGAAAATAATTGATGAGAAGTGTGTTAACTTAAATGAAGCAATAAATGAAGTTGTGATCTTAAATCTCCATAATCTGATTTGTAACTAGTGGTATTTAGAATTAGTTTAATTAAGTAATTTACTTTATAACATTAAATTGATTGTTTAAATAAAATTAGTTTGATTAAGGGTTAGTACTTGGTAATTTGTATTAATAATTCCTCGTGGGAACGGTACTCTACTTTCACTTTATTACTTGTTGACCACGTATACTTGCGTGTTATGCGTAACTAGATTTTACCCAACAGGCTCATTATCGCGCTCCAATAACTTAGCCCTATTCACTACATCTGAATATAAACAAAGTTTGTGAGAAATGAGGTATTTACGTATATCGAGTTTCAAACCTCTTAGAAACATTCGTGTCATTCACTCCTCATTATCGACCAAATGGGATGCAAACCGGGATAACTCTGCAAATTTAGCCTCGTATTGTGACACGGTTATATTGTTTTGCTCCAACTTGATAAACTCCACCTCCTTCATGTGACGAATACTTTCGGAAAAGTACTTGTCGTTGAAAAACTCTTGGAACTTCTCCCAAGACATCTTGAGTGCGTCAGGCTGAGTACGTTTTACAGATTTCCATCAGTAATCTGTCTCTTCACGCAACATAAAGGTGGCAAAGTGAACCTTTTGCTCCTTGGAGCATCCCAAGACATCAAATATCTTGGTGATCTGCTTTAACCACGTCTCTGCCTTAAATGGTTCTGGCTTTCCCAAAAACTTCGGTGGTCCCAACTCCTTGAACTGCTTAGCGGTGACCGACCGTGGGTTGCCATTGTTTCCACCTGCATTATGAACAGGAGTCTCTCTCGCCTGATGTTGCATGAATTGCATAAATCCTCTGAACATCCCATCGTTCATCATCTGATCAGTGTTGTTATTTACCTGAGGATTATTATCTTCCTGTTGCACATTATCATGGGTATTGATCATTGGTGACTCAATGGTCTCATGTGCTTCATTGCTGATCTCAACATTTTTAGATGCCATTTTCAAACACTGTCACAAAACAAGGGTTAATTAACATATCACATATTATCCCTATACTCTGACCGACCAATTAAATACCAAATAAACTTAGGTAGGTCATACTAGCGAAGGAATTCCTCGTCTCTCCCCTCCTAGTTCTTGTCTCACATCTCAGTCAGGGATCATATCCCTAAGCTTTTATACCAACTGTGACGCCCCCAAAACAGGTATACATCACCTATTCTGAGTCGCTAAAAATATGGTACAGAATACAAATACAATCTTGAATATACAACATGAGCTGTGAGTTTTAATACAAATATTGTCTTCTAGACAGTATTCAAATTCAAATTAAGTCCTCAATACATTTATTATCACACTATTTCATAGAATAGTGAGGTCTAATAATGCTATCATATGGACCGTCACTCCATTTCCCGACTAGTTCCTGCTACGTTCTCATTTCCTGAAGAGAACAATGAAAGCAAAAGGGTGAGCTCAACTAGCCCAGTAAGAAATATTATGGCTAAGATAATGCAGAATAAATTATCGTTAGCCTTCAACAGTGTTAAACTGATACAATATAACAAACATCAAGTTTAACTGCAGCGGAACAAGCAATCCATTAGAAGAGTCAAGTAGAGAATAAAATATACTATCTTCTATGATTTAAAAGGTTTTTCATCACTTTTATCGCTGAGACTCAGCTTATTAAATAAACCACATCATCCCTGTACCACGGTCAAGGATATTCATTAGTATCACGACCAAAAATTATCCATGCACTACGGGCCAAGGATATTCGTGTTTTCATCAATGGTCATGATCATGCCAACAACTGTCCATCAATGCACTACGGGCCAATGAGGACTTTTACCACATCATTTGTAACATTACAGTTATGACTATACTGAATAATCCATGGTCATAATCATACCAAGTCCATCTATGCACTACAGGCCACAAATGACTTTCAACATAATATAAACATGAGGATGATGACAATGACATAAAAATTCAATATAACAAGTTCAAGAATTAAATTTTAAAGATTTATAAGTTAATTTATACTGAACTCAAAAACGTCCAAATTGTCAACATGATACTGCTTTGTGGAGTAAAAATCAAGAATGCTTAGAAAAATATTTCCATGAAAAATACTAGATGAAGCGCAAATATCAAGGATATTCTACTAATTTTATGGAATATAGAAGCCAAAACTTTAATCAACTGAGTATAATAGAATATATGAAACTGCAAATAGATTATCGCCCGTCATGCGGTAATCCACGTAGACAGATCATTTCCATAATTTAATAAGGAATGAATACAAAGGATCATTCACCATGCATGTGGTAATCCACATAGACATGTTATTCTAACAGAATAATAAAGAATGGAATAACAGACGAATTCACCATGCATGAGATAGAACGCACAGACGTGTTATTCCCAACAAAATAATAAAGAATGGAACCAGGTCATGTGAAATCCGCACAGACAAGATATTCCAACAGAATAATAAAAATGGAATAACAACAGAATTAACCAGGCATGCGATAGACCGCACAGACATGTTATTCCAACAGAATAATAAATAATGGAACCGGTCACGCAAAATCCGTACAGACATGATATTCCAACAGAATAATAAAGAATGGAATAACAACAGAATTCACCAGGCATGCGATAGACCGTACAGATAGGTTATTCCAACAGAATAATAAATAGTGGAACCAGGTCATGTGTAATACGTACAGACAGGATATTCCAAAAGAATAATAAAGAATGGAATAATAGAAGAATTTCACTATATATGCGGTATTTCGCATAGACATGTTATTTCAACATAATAATAAGGAATGGAATAACAATAGCTCTCTTTATGAAGATGAAAGAAATAATACCCCTTACCTTAGAATAAAGCTGGATACTGGAATAGAGAGGTAGCAGACTTCTCTTCTTCATTCTCTCTATAATAATTGTTCTATAGCTTTAGTGAATTTGTGAGAAATGAAGGAAGAATGAGTTTCTATTTATAGAAAAATATAGTTTCGATAATTGCACGTTTTGGGGCTTGAAGAATTACAGTACAATACCTTCAACTTTTCTTTCATTTTTAATTTAGTCCTGCAAGTATTATCAAACTTGCACCACCTCCCCTAATAGTAAATAATGTGAATCAATAGTTCAATCATGTGATTCAATAGTTATAATCACATGAAAATACGAATTACAGTATAGTACCTCCATCTTTAACTTAGTCATGCAAGTATTATCAATCTTGTACCAACTCCCCAAATAGTATATGAATGTGAATCAATAGTACACACATGTGAACAAATAGTTATAATCATGTGAATTAATAACAATTAATTCCTCATTTATCCGATTAATTACCCGATAACTTTCATACATCAATTATTATCAAAATAAATGTCGATTTGCACTAACACTAATAATTCCAACTCAATGGAACTATCAATTTCATCTTTAATCAACACGAACTTATTCATCATTAATATTATAACTCACAATATTTAACAATTTGGTCGTTCCCAGGAAAGAGGGGGCTTTCCGATAAAGATTTCTCCTTATTGGTGTGTAATTAGATGACCAAACCTCTCCTTGACAGAACTTCTAGACATTGTAAATATTATAATATAATAATATAAATAACTTTGTCGTCTCAATTATTGATTTAATAATATAACATATTATGCAGATGATACTATGACAATAATCGAATCAATAATATGAGAGATATGATGCAGCAATTACTGTAGCAATAATTGAGTATAACAGTTTTAACGGTAACACTTCCGCCGTTATTTTTATAAAAAGATAATTCTGTCATTTTCTTACTACGGCAATACTTTTGTTGTGGGGTCCACCAATGATTGTGTCGTCGTACAAATATTCCCTATTAAAACGAATATTCCCCAACCAAACGAATATTATATAACCACTTGCTTACTTTACAAAATTTGTAAATATTATCCACAACTATAATATTATATCAAATCCACACCATAATATTCAAAAAATATTTCAAGAAATTTAAATCTTTATTCATAAAATCTGGGGTCTCACACCACTGGTACTTTTTTTATCGATCTTGTAGCTTGAAAAATCAGCATCTGTATATCCTGTCAGTTCAAAGGAGGACTCCTTGGGATACCAAAGTCCCAAGTGAGGTTTGCCTTTGAGATACCTGGAAATTCTTTTTACAGTAGTTAAATGTGATTCCTTAGGATTAGCTTGGAATCTAGCATATATGCATGTTGCAAACATTATGTCTGGTCTACAGGAAGTTAAATATAGAAGAAAGCCTATCATACCTCTATATTGAGTTATGTCAATACTTTTACCTTTCTCATCTTTGTCAAGCATGGTTGCTGGAGCAATTGGTGTTTTCATGGGAGAGGCTGATTCCATGCCATACTTTTTAAGTATGTCTTTAATGTACTTGGCTTGGTTTATGAAGATACCTTCATCAGTCTACTTTACTTTTAATCCAAGGAAGAAATTCAGCTCACCCATCATGCTCATTTCGAACTTGCTCTGCATAAGCTTGGCAAATCTTGATGATTGGGTAATATATCCATGAATTGGATATGCTTTGGCTTAAATTATTGTATTCACAAGTCTTTTAGAAGAATTTTTACTGTGATAATTTATTATTTTGCAGATTGAGGAGATTCAGGGACAAATTGGGAATTTGAGTTGTTTAATGGCAATTTCATAATTAAATCGAAGAGCAGCGCCGGAGCGCTACTCCCATCACTAATTGTAGCGTCGGGGTGCTGAAGCCCAGCTTTCGTTGACCAAGGTGCAGGCGTGGACCAATAGTTGACTTGGATTTGGGAAGTAGGCAAGTGATTGACTTGAGTTAGGATTTTGGACAGATGAAAAAGGGTATAAAAAGAACAATCAACTAATGCTTTAGGGGATCTATTGAGGACTGGAGTCTAATCAGGAATCAAGGGATATTTGGTGGTGAAGAATTCCAATTGAAGATTGAAGCTTGGGAGATTTTCTTATAGAGTTTCTCCTTCTTCTTATTTTCAAATTGTGTAATTCTTTAAAGATGATTTTCATGAGATTGTTGGTTTTATTTTTCATTATGAACTAATTCTTTTATTAAGACTACAAATTGAACCTTTTATGTCTATAAATTAATTATTTAATTTAGTCCAATTATTTATGCTAAAGTGAATTGTTTATCATGTCTTATGCGTAGTGATTAATTATTTGGCCAGTAATTACCGTGTTACTCTAGAAGGATTCAGAAGATGAAATTCAGGGTTAGAACTAGACATGATAACATGTATGCTTGATTATTTGCATGAGACGAATAATTAGGGTCGTGAATTGAATAGGAATATCTGTTCACTGCATGTAACAATTTGGGAATTGGAATTTAATGAGTTTAATTTAATTATTTTGCATAGGAATATCTCAAGATTAATTGGATTGAATAAAAGTTAACTGATCACTTGGGAAAGGGCTTTTAAAACTTAGAATTCCTGTTAACAATACAGTAGGCATAGTAATTGGATTATTTGGATAATTGGTTTATAGTTCATAATTGGGGATATTGTAGTCTTAACCTTTATTTATCTGAATTCATTTATCAAGTCTTAGTCTTTATTTATTTGAATCAATTTTAGAGTCATCCAGTGCCAATTGATTAATTTAGTTTTCTTAATTAGAAAAATCACACTTCGCTGTTGTTTAAATAAAATTGAATTGGTATAGTGCTAGTAGTTAGAATTTATTGATTAGAATTCCCTATGGGTTCGACACTTAATTTTACCACTTTATTACTTACTGACTGTGTATACTTGCACAGATAATTGATTGTGAAATCAACCAACAAGTTTTTGGCGCCGTTGTCGGGGACTTCTTTATTAATATTAATTCCATATTAGTTATAATCAATTCGGTCTTAATTTAAACATTATTAATTTATTTATTTATTTATTCTTCTTGTGTTTGCAGAAATTCTTTAAAAGTGTATGCACACTAGATCAAGGGCTAAAAAGGAACTTTTTCCTTATACAGAGGATATTGAAAGGAAATTCTAAAAATTACGGTTGACTAGTGAGGTTATACCTGTGGAAGAAAATCTGGCGGCTCAAGAAATACCAGTTAACATGGCAGGGGAAGAACAAAAATCATTTAGGGATTATGCCATGCCGACAGTCACAGATATACAGTTCGGAGGCCGGTAATTAATGCAAACAATTTTGAGATCAAACCAGGAACAATACGGATGCTACAAAATGCAGTTCTGTTTGGGGGTAGTTCGACAGATGATCCGAACGAGCACATCTTGAGTTTTTTGGAGATTTACGACACATTCAAGTTCCATAATGTCTCGAAAGATGCTATAAGGTTGAGGTTGTTTTTGTTTACATTGAAAGACAAAGCTCGGAGTTGGTTACACTCATTGCCGCCCGATTCAATCACAGCTTGGGACGACTTAGCCCAAAAATTTCTACCTAAGTTTTTCCCACCAGCAAAGTCGGCAAAACTACGGAACGATATTCACACCTTTGCACATATCAACTCAGAAACCTTGTATGAGGCGTGGGAAAGATTTAAGGACACGTTTCGTAAATGTCCGCATCACAGAATTCCACAGTGGATGCAGGTTGTAATATTTTGTAATGGGTTGCACGCATCCACGAGAGACATTATTGATGTCGCAACTGGTGGAGCGATCATGGCGAAGAAATTTGATGAGGCATATCAATTGTTAGAGACGATGGCCAACAATAACTATCAATGGCCAATGACTAGATCTAACCCTTCGAAAACACCAGGAAAGTTAGAATTGGATGCAGTGACAGCTTTTGCAGCATAGGTTTTCGCGTTAACTAAGAGAATTAAAACATGGGGTTCACCATTCGCACCGCAAGTAGCTATGGTTTGTGAGTTGTGTATAGGAATCATGCTACATATCACTATGCCATCAATGCCGAATCAGCTCAGTTCATGGAAAGCTATAATAGATCCATCCATCCTTATCCGAATCAAAATACATATAACCCAGGTTGGAGAAATCACCCAGGATTTTCTTGGAGCAACAATCAAGCTCAAGCACCTAGACAACAAAACCCACCCGGATTTTAAAATCAGACTCAGCAATTGCCAGAGAGGAAAACAAGTCTGGAAGACACTTTGGAAAAATTTATTGTAGCTACAGACAAAAGGATAAGTAAGCAAGACAAGTTATTGAGTCAAGTAGATATGAATGTGAAAAGTCAAGCTGTTTCGATCAAGAATCTGAAAATCAGATGGGACAGATAGCACATGCGTTGAATAGCCATCCACAAGGAGCACTCCCTAGTGATACTGAGATAAATTCGGGCAGAGATGAACATTGCAAGGCTGTGACTTTACGTAATGGAAAGGAATTGCAAGAGACACTCAAGGACAAGGAAAAGATGGATAAAGCAACAGTGGAAAAGAGGAAGTCTCAGAAATGGGAAAACGATAGGATGCGGAGTTAGAGCAGGAAGCACCTGAACAAATCATCACAATGCCTCCCATACCATATCCACAGAGGTCTCAGAAATCCAAGTTAGATAAGCAGTTTTCGAGATTTTTGGATATTTTCAAAAAACTACATATCAATATACCATTTGCAGAAGCCTTGGAACAGATGCCGAGTTACACCAAGTTCATGAAGGAGGTTTTGTCAAAGAAAAGAAAATTGGGTTATTTTAAAACAGTGGCGTTAACCGAAGAGTGCGGTGAACACTACAATAAAAAGGTCTATCAGCGACCGCATATCAGCGACCGCATTTAGTCGCAGATAGACATCAGCGATCGATTGCCGTCGCTGATATGCGTCGCACAAAATCTGGTCGCTGATGTGTACAACAACGACCACTTTTAGCGACCGACATATCTGCGACGGCTATGAGCGACCGAAATGACAAATACGGTCGCTAATCTGAGTCAGCATGTTCCAGGACCAAAGCTGATGTGGACCACGTGTCAGCAACCGGTATCAGCGATAGGAGGCGGTCGCTGATATACTCAGAAATAAGGTCGTCGCTAATAAATATCAGCGACCGTAGGCGGTCGCTAATAAAAAAAAAATATAAACAGGTTTTTGCTGCTTTACAGAATTCCCAAAAACTTGCACCTGTTTTGTACCTACTTTATCCCAACACACATACGCAACAAGATAAACACCATACACAATAATATAAACATCATTGTTCACCAACACATACACCAAACTAGTTTAAATAACATAACTGAATATACAAGTTATAAACATATACATGCAATAATAATATTTCAAAACTTGTTTAAGTTACATACATACATCCAAAGAATAACTTGTGAAAGTACAAGCTTATACTATAACTACAAAACAGATATAAAGCAAGTACGTCAAGCATCATCACCTCCTTGATCACCCTGCAATTAACAAAATAATAAAATAAGTTACAAATATATACTAACTATGTTAATATTGGTATATTAAGACAATATATACAACATATTGATTTTATACCTCGTCGTCATCCCCATGTTGTGATGATGCTGCCGCCGCCACTGCCTTAGCTAACTCTTCAGGATCCAGAGCCCCCAGATGCCCGCCCAGTATCGTCAGAAGATTTCGATCCTGACATATAGCTCTCACACAGTCAGCCGGAGTATGAACAGCTGGATGGCTCGATGACTGTGTAGACTGGGTAGAAGAGCAGCTTGAGCCACTAAAGGATGGGCGTCGTCGTTGTCCTTGACCTTTAGTGTAGTTCTTCTTCACAACAGACGCCCTCTCCCACAACTCTTGATCAATAGGCGGACGTGGAGTGCCTTCAGGATAGCGCTCATTCAATAAACGCTTATAAGTGTCCTGTCATCACGTTAACAAGAGAATAGTTAAAAATAAATTAATTCTGTAAGCATTGATAAACAAGATCAAGTTAAAATTTATTACCGCTATCTGGATAGCCTCAGGCAGACCATCACGGGTGGCCACGTACACATCAGGCCAATGGATAGGCTGACCTTGAGACACAGACTCCTATACAAAAAAAAGCATAATATTACTAAGTAAAAATGTGATATATTTTCTACAATTTAATATGATTGTAAACATATTAAAACTTGTAATTAAATACGTACCCTGGCAGTGATATGCTGCAACTGTGAAATACTACCGCCCTTGTATGTCCCTTTAGCCTTTTTGCCATCGGGTACACCCGATGATCTGTTGCTGGCGGTAGTCTTTCGTCTCTTCACCCAGCTCTCAGCCCTCCATTGGGCACACATCTCAGCCCAAATGGCTTGGGTGCACCACCAGGGACTATGCTCGTGCATGTAATCTTCTCCTTGGCCTGGATGGTTGATCTCGGCATTGGTCGCACTTCTGCCAGAATAATGTCTGTATCACTGAAGCCTGCGCGTCCTCCCATCTATACCGTTTCTACAAATAAAACAACAATAATAACATTACTAAATAATTATCTTTTGAATATTATATTAATATTATCTGTCATAATTAAAAAAGCATACCTAAAATTCAGCCCAAACAGCATCCTTGTGGGCGATAGGTGTGCTCGCCCACGTAATCACAGGTGTAGGCCAGTTTTGTAAACACAACTGTGATATGCACTTGACGATCTTATTATCTGAAAAATCACTATAATATATATACAACATCAATTAGCATATATTAAAGCAATTTATATCTAAGTTATAATATTTATGAACAATTTTCAAACTTATACTTATAATACTTTAAAAAAATTCGCCAGAGTCTCCCCTACAATATAGACTAGCCACATGCACGATGGCATGCATATATGGACATTTCTAGGCACCCAAGACACAAACCAAGAGAAATATACAAATTTTCAATACAATAAGACCAAAACAATAACGATTGATCGAATGCAAATTAAAGCAGTAAAAAATTTAGGCTCATATACATTACCAATATAATATCAATCAAAACATTACCAATATACAATAAATGGAATCTTAAATGCTTATATATAAATGAAATATGCGGGACGTACGTGCTATTCGGAGGAGGACGAATCTGAATAAGAATCCAATCATCCGGATTAGTAGGGGCCTTGGGCACTTGATTAGGCCCCCTACCCAAGCCGCGTTATTTCTGCGCTGCTTTAGAAGCCATCTGTATATTAAATAGTTTAGTACATAAACATGACAGTGATATAAACAACATGACAATGAACATGTATATATATGAATATAAAATGACAATAAACAAAAATTACATTTAAATAGTTTAGTACATAAACATGACAATGATATAAAAAACATCTAATGTTAAACATACATTTCATTTGTTCAAGTGTCAAAGTCTGATTCAGAATCATCTTGTATACGTGTTGCAGATTCATAACCATCATCTGCTTCAGATTCAGTACTGTCAGATTCAGTCAATAACTCTTCCTCCTCAGTATCAATGTCATCTGACACAAGTATTGACTCAGGATCTAATTCATGTGGTTCATCTCCACTATCTAACTGGATTACTTCATTGTCGTCCTCCACATTTATTATAGTTTGACTATGAAGCATCTGCTCTTGGTAAATCTCCCCATCAACTAATTCTACACGACTACGCGCGGGAGTATGAATTACAACTTGCCAATCTGTAGGCGGTCTATCCCTTTTCCTAACAGGACTAGGAGTGTAGTATACTTGTACTGTTTGAGTTGGTAAAACAAATGGTTCGTTGGAGTACGCAGACCTATGGAGGTCAATATCGACGATTCCATGTCTGTCAATACGTATCCCTTTTTCTGAATCAAACCAACGGCACTTGAACAAATGAATATGACCCCCGTACGTGCCCTTGTACGACAATTCTACGATTTGCTCCAACTCCCCATAAAAGGCACGACCAAGCTCATTGTAACAATCTCCTTGGACACACACTCCAGAGTTCGTTGTTCTTTTACCACGCCTATATGCCTTTGTGTGAAATTCACAACCATTTATTTTGTAACCATTGCGGTTGACTTGGTCCCTGTCTGGTCCCATAGCTAGGACTTGTACATTAGCCAGAATCGTTGATCCCTCAGTCAAAGCCTACAAAAACTCCATCTTATTAAATGAAATCATAGTTAACATGGAGTGTATATATATATATACTACGTGCTTAAAAATTGAACTTACTTTGTCCTTTAGCCAAAGTGCAAAGTTTTTATCCCGATTGATTTGAATATCTTTATCAGTTATGCCGGGATGCTTCACTTTTAACTAGTCATCGTACAATCTATACCATGTTATAAACATTAACATATTGGAATAAATTTTCAACTTAAAAGATAAATTATCAAGTTTACATGTGTACCTCACAAATTCGTCAATCTCCTCACAATTGAGAAGAACGTAAGTATGTGCAGCATGTAATTCTTGCTCAGAGAGGAATATGCGCTTCCCTTTTCCATAAGCACGACCCGATAGACCAAATACAGAGAGCCGACCATTTAGTTCAACATTTCCTCCATCATCATGTCTCGATACTCGATTGGCCATTGTCAAGACTTCGTCCGGAAAATAGTCTGAGACAAACGTAGATATCTCATCAAAACTGTATGCCTCGCATATCGACCCCTCGACATAAGCTCTATTCTTTACCTTTCTCTTAAGGTTTCCCATCACCCTTTCGAAAGGGTACATCCATCTATATTGAATTGGACCCCCAACACGAGCTTCATAGGGAAGATGGATTTACAAATGCTCCATGGAGTCAAAAAAACTAGGTGGGAATATTTTTTCCAGTTTACACGTGATCTCTATGATGTTCCTCTCAAGTACAGACATGTCCTTCTCATTTAATTATTTTGAACATAAGTCTTTAAAGAAACGACTAAGATCCGTCAAAGCATCCCATATTGGTTTATCAAGCAGATCCCGAAATGCTATAGGCATGAGCCTCTCCATGAACACATGACAGTCATGACTCTTCATCCCTTGAAATTTCCCACCCGTAACACACCTTGCAATGTTTGACGCATATCCATCTGGTAGTTTCAGAGACTTAACCCATGTGCACACATCTTCAACTTGCTTTTTGGACAATGTGTACCTTGCATGCGGTTTGACAATCTTACCATTAGGAGATTCGTAAAGTTCTAATCCGGGACGCTTACAAATATCTTTCATGTCCAAACGTGCCTTATCGTTATCTTTTGTCTTCCCCGTAACATTCATCACAGTGTTAAACACATTGTCAAACACATTCTTCTCAATATGCATCACATCTAGATTATGACGAATCAAATTTGTAGACCAATAAGGCAGTTCCCAAAAGATGTTTCTCCGAACCCAGTTATGAGATTCACCAAACCCATTGATTATGTTTGCGGCATCAACCTTACCAAATGGGATAACCGGCAATCTCATCACACGATCTCGCATCTCCGTTCCCGACAGTCGTGGTGCAAGCATATCATTGTCTACTTTCCATTTCCTGAAGTGTTCTCTATTTCTTTGAAACGGGTGATCTACCGGTAAGAATCGACGATGACAGTCAAACCAACAAGGCTTTCGACCTTTTGATAGATTAAACGACTTTGTATGCTCCATACAATACGGACAAGACAACTTCCCGTGTGTACTCCATCCAGCTAACATACCATAAGCTGGGAAGTCACTTATAGTCCACATAACCGCTGCCCTAAGGTTGAAATTTGTTTTCGTTGCAACATCCCAAGTCTGTACTCCATCCTCCCACAATACCTTTAACTCCTCTATAAGAGGTCTCAAGTAAACATCTAAGTTCTTTCCAGGACTCTTAGGACCAGGAACCACGAGTGAAAGAAACAAGTATGATTGTTTCATACACATCCAAGGAGGCAAGTTGTACGGAGTAACAATTACAGGCCAACAAGAGTATGGAACAACTGAGTGGCCAAACGGATTGAAACCCTCGGTGGACAATCCAAGCCTCACATTTCTAGGTTCCAATGCAAATCCAGGATGTGCTAAGTTGAAATCTTTCCAAGCCTTCCCATCTGCGGGATGATTTAGTTCTCCATCTTTAGCTGGAGATTTCGCATGCCAACTCATATGTTCAGCTGTTCTTGAAGACATGTACAATCTTTTTAGCCGATGTGTTAATGGAAAATACCTTAGAATCTTAAACGGTATACTTAATTTTTTTGTATTCACACCCTCTTTATTAGGCCTAAACTGATCATGACTGCAAAACGTGCACCTTGTCATCTGTTCATTTTCCTTATAAAATAACATGCAATTGTTGGGACATGCATCGATCTTTTGGTATCCAAGACCCAACTTCTTCACCATTTTCTTACAAAAGTAATAGTTACCAGGTAATTTCTCACCGTCAGGCAACATACTCTTAATGGTCTTCAAGAGCGACTCAAAACGCTCATGGCTTATGTTGTGATCAGCCTTGATGTTAAGTAATATCGCCACTGCAGACAATGTAGTGTGTTTGGTGTAACCATGCCATAATGGCTCGCTACCCTCGTCTAACAACTTAAAGAAGTCTTTGGCATCAGAATTCATAGGCTGCTCTCTGCCTTGCTCCCAATCAAAATCTGGCCCAGCAATATCATGAACCATTTCATTCATATGATAAGTACTACTGCCCGAATTGTGTACTTGTGTGATGCCACCACCTCTTCTCTGCCCATGTGCCCACCATCATTCTTCGTAATTTCTCATGAACCCAGAAACAAGTAAATGATAGTTTACCATGTCTCTGTCCATATAATTTACATTTTTACACTTCAAACATGGACATCGTATCTGCGACTTACCATTCATACATTCCGGGTGACTATACGCATACTCCAAAAACACTTGGCAACCAGCTCTAAATTCAGCTGTAGCACCTATCTGGGCACTTGACTTTCGTCGTGCCATCCAACTACGGTCTGAATAGAGGTCCATGATTCCACGGTACATATGTTGACATGAATTATTGTATTCCTTTGTTAGAGATTTACAATTCAGCTCAATCCAATTTATGATGCTTATAAATACATATAGATGTATATGTACATATATAACATGAGTGTGCATCATATATGATTATTCGGGAATTGAACAAGGATACATGCCAAAACAAACTGGCTTGTATCGAAATTCTTTTTCTTTGGGCTCAAACTGGCTTGTTTTCTCACTTTTTCACAAAAACTGTTTTTGACACTTCTCCATTTCTCAAATTTTGACTACTTGGATAGTCTAAGCATGTGTATTTTAGTTTTCTAAGGATATTTTTATCATCATCTCACTTTACTTGGTCATCTAGCAAATTTTAACCTATTAAAGCTCACTTTAGGCTCGATAATAGATCCTAACTTGATTTTAATAGTAGCGTTGGTGATTGCAATGATTAGGAATCATCACAAGCATGAGTTAGCAATTTTATATGAGTTCAGTATAGTCTTATAAGATCAGGCACTAAAGGTCACCCAAAACAGTCCAATTTTGGGCTTAAAATGTGACTTTTCACAAGTTTAATGCTCAAAACAGTTTAGGCTTGGTTTCTTTAGCTTGTGTAGCTTACTTATGTCATATTATGACTATTAAAACTTGCCCACATGGTCCAGGTATGAGAATTCTATACTTAGGTCTTAGTTGCCACTTAAAGCTTACTTTTCATGGCTTTTAAACATGAAATTTGGTCAATACACAACACAAACCACAACTAAGTTAAGGAACACCTTTTAAATGATATGTGTAGACAATATAGGGACTCCATATTGTCTTAAAACTTTAGTTGCAAAAATTTTCTATAATAGTTCTCATATAGGCATAGATTTGACTATAATTTCATAAACAATCCACATGTAGGCAAAAGAAATCTTTAGGCATTCAAACAACTTTAAAATCATGATAATAAAATTACTCTATATCCATTATCATGCTTGTATCAGTTAGCAAATTTCTTCAAATCCAAAATGGTTCATACAAGGTACTTTAGGAATGATTAAGTACTAAATTATACTAACAGTCCCCAAGCCTTCCATTATAAATATTTTTACATCAAATAATTGCTATATACTTTGTATTCATGGTTTTTATAATTTTGACCAAAACATCCCCTTTGTATTTCTTCAATGCTCTTAAATCAACATGCTTATGTTTTTTTCAATATCTAAGCAATATATAAAATTAATCAATACCAATAATATGATGGCTATACAAATTGACTGAAAATAAAAGAATAACCTCTTTATATTGCAAATAAAGTCCCCTTTTTTTGGAAGCCCCCTTTCCTAGAACCTCTTTATACTGCAAATTACATCACATAAATCAGTAGACTCAACTCAAAATCCATGAACAAATAATGATAATATCAAGCATTGAACTTAATTTAAAAGTTTCATTGAAATAATTTCAATGTAGAATATACATATATAAAAAAGAGAGAGAAAAAGGGAAGTATGTATGTGTGTATATATATATATATAAACTGAGTACCTCTCGTGGCGGTGGACCGGTGGCGGCGGCCGACGTCCGGCGTCTCTTCCCCTTCTTCTCTTCTCCCCCCTTTCTCCCTCTTCTCTCCGTTTCGTCTGAGCTCCCTCTCTTTTTTTCGCGTCTGCTGTGTCAAGCGAGTGACTGAATCTGTTAAAACACATTTTGATCAGCGATCGCTATCTGCGACCGCATGCGGTCGCTGATTTTTAATGACATGGAATTATCAGCGACCGCATGCGGTCGCAGATATTAAGTGGTCGCACAAAATCTTGGCGCCAACATTTCCAGCCAAAATTTTGGTGGCAAATTTATACTAGCGACTGATCAGCGACCGCATCCGGTCGCTGTTAAAATTTAGCGACTAGATTACTTACCGGTCGCAGAAGTCGGTCGCTGTTACTAATATCAGCGACCGCATAATCGGTCGCTGATAGTGTTGGTCACTGTTAGGCATTTTTCTTGTAGTGGAAATTATCCAGAATAAGTTACCCCCGAAGTTAAAAGATCCAAGTAGTTTTACTATTCCATGTGAAATTGGTAATCTGTTTTTGGGAAGAGCAGTGTGTGATTTGGGGGCTAGTATAAATTTGATGCCACTATCCGTCTATAGCCAGTTTGGACTTCAGGCACCAAAACCAACAAATATCAGTTTGCAGTTAGCGGACCGATCCGTTATATATCCACGAGGTATTATTAAAGACATTTTAGTAAAAGTGGATAAATTCATCTTCCCGACGGATTTCTTTATCTTGGATTGTGAAGTAGATAGGGAAATTCTCATCATTCTCGGGCGACCCTTTTTAGCAACTGGGAGAACATTGATCGACGTACAAAAATGTGAATTAATTATGCGAGTTGAAGACCAACAGATAACCTTTAATGTATTTAAGTCAATGACATTTCTGAAAGAAAAGGGTGAATGTCTACGGGTAGATGTCATGGGTGAATTAGTTAATCACAAGTTTAACGGAAATTATTCAGAGGATCCACTAGAATATGTTTTGTTCGGGATGGACGACTACAATATTGAGGATGATATTGAGTATGCCAAATGGCTAGATGTATTATTGGCTGCCAGGAAAATTAAACAATCATTTGACACTCTTGATCGACCTGAAACGGAAGAGAAAAAGTTCAAACTATCGATCGAAGAGCCACCGGTGTTGGAATTAAAACCTATACCATCTCATTTGTAGTATACCTATTTGGGAAAAGATGCTACCCTACCAGTGATTGTTTTGATAAATTTGATTGATACGCAAAAAGAGAAACTGTTAAGGGTATTGCGAGAGTTCAAAACAGCAATCGGATGGACTATAGCAGATATTCGAGGAATTAGTCCGTCATGTTGTATGCATAAGATCTTATTGGAAGAGGGAACAAAACCAACCATTGAGCAGCAAAGAAGGTTAAACCCCATTATGAAGGATGTGGTAAAAAAAATTCATAAAGTGGTTGGATGCCGGCATTATTTATCCAATCTTGGACAGTTCATAGGTAAGTCCTGTACAGTGCGTACCAAAGAAAGGGGGCATGACGGTAGTGAAAAATGAATCTAATGAACTTAGCCCCGTTAAAACCGTTACAGGCTGGAGAATATGTATGGATTACCACAAACTGAATAAAGCCACACGCAAGGATCACTTCCCCTTGTCGTTCATTGATTAGATGGTGGATAGGTTAGCGGGACATCAGTTCTACTGTCTTTTGGATGGATATTTCGAATATAATCAGATTGCCATAGCGTTGGAAGATCAAGAAAAAACCACATTCACATGCCTTTACGGTTTGTTTGCATTCCGACGCATGTCTTTTGGCTTATGCAATGCTCCGGCAACTTTTCAACGGTGCATGATGGCCATCTTCTCAGATATGGTAGAACAAAACATGGAAGTGTTCATGGATGACTTCTCCGTGTTCGGTGATAGTTTTGACTTATGTTTAAAAATTTTGGTCTTAGTGTTGAAGCGCTGTGTGGAGATGAACCTAGTCCTTAACTGGGGAAAATGTCACCTCAATGTGCAAGAGGGGATAATTTTGGGGCATAAGATTTCCACAGCAAGGCTAGAGGTTGATAAAGCCAAAATTGAGACGATTGAGAAACTACCTCCTCCAACATCTGTTAAGGGAATATAGAGCTTCTTGGGACATGCGGGTTTCTATAGACGCTTTATTAAAGATTTGTCCAAAATTTTGAAACCCTTATGTTCCCTCTTAGAGAAAGATGTACCGTTTAAGATGGATCAGTTGTGCGTCGATGCTTTCGAAGTATTGAAGGAGAAATTGGTTTTAGCTCCAATTATAGTGGCTCCCGATTGGTCTTTACCATTTGAATTGATGTACGATGCCAGTGACTACGTAGTTAGAGCAGTATTGGGATAACGTCATGATAAAAATTTTCACACTATTTACTACTCCAGCAAGATGTTGACGGATGCTCAGTTGAATTACACGACCACAGAAAAAGAACTACTTGCAGTCGTGTTTGCCTTTGACAAGTTCAGAACATATCTCATACAGACCAAGGTAATTGTCTGCACTGATCATTCAGCTATTAAGTATTTGATTAAGAAGAAAGATGCCAAGCTACGGTTAATACGATGGGTGCTTTTGCTACAAGAATTTGACTTGGATATCCAAGATAAAAAAGGCACCGAAAACCAGGTGGCAGATCATCTTTCACGATTAGAAAATGCAGAGGTTCAACAAAAAGATAAGGTTGGCATAAATGAGATGTTCCCCGATGAACAACTTCTTTATGTAACAACGTCAGTGCCATGGTATGCAGATTTCGTGAATTACCTGGTTAGTAATGTGCTACCTCTGGATTTGAACTCACAACAACGAAAAAAGTTCCTCCATGATGTAAGATAATACTTTTGGGAAGAACTGTTTCTGTTTAAGGCTTGTGCGGACCAAATGATTAGACGATGTGTGCCACAAGAAGAGATGGATATCATATTAGACCATTGTCACTCATCAGATTACGGAGGTTACTATGCGGGTAATAAGACAGCAGCTAAAGTGTTACAGTCAAGATTTTTCTGGCCTTCCCTATTCAAAGACGCATATCTCTATGTGCTAAAATATGATCGGTGTCAACGAGTAGGCAATATCTCTAAACGCAATGAAATGTCGCTTAATACTATTTTGGAGGTGGAATTATTCGACGTGTAGGGAATTGACTTTATGGGACCCTTCCCATCCTCATTCAATAATCAGTATATTCTGTTGGCGATAGACTATATTTCTAAATAGGTAGAAGCTGCAGCCTTACCCACTAATGATGCCAATGTGGTACTACGGTTCTTGTAGAAAAATATATTCACACAATTTGGGACGCCGAGGGAGATAATTAGTGATGAGGGAACTCACTTCTGTAATAAGCAGTTCACTAAATTGCTTACAAAGTATGGGGTCCGACATAAGATTGCAGCCGCATACCAACCTCAAACTAATGGTCAAGCAGAGGTCTCGAATCAGGAAGTTAAGAAAATCTTGGCGAAGGTGGTCAATTCAACACGAAAAGATTGGGCCATGCGACTAGATGATGCCCTATGGGCATATCAAACAACTTATAAGAACCCTATCGGCATGCCACCTTACATGATAGTCTACAGAAAGGCGTGTCATCTACCAGTTGAATTAAAACATAGTGCATATTGGGCCATTCAGAAACTGAATTTCGACTTACAAGCAGCTGGGGGGAATCGAGTACTACAGTTAAATGAGATGGACGAATTCCGGCATAATGCATATGAGAACGCCAAATTGTACAAGGAGAAAGTTAAAATCTGGCATGATAGGAAAATTATTGATCGAAAGTTTGAAACGGGCCAACTAGTATTGCTTTTCAATTCTAGATTGCGTTTATTTCCCGGTAAATTGAAATCTCGCTGGTCCGGGCCTTTCGTGGTTGTATCTGTCGCACCACACGAAAATGTCGAAATCGAGGAACCTAATTCGTTGCTAAACTTTAAGGTGAACGGACAACGACCTAAGCATTATTGGAGTGGGCCAATCAATCAACAAGCTACAACCATGTACATCTCTGATCCAGTGCAAAATTGAGCAACATGGCAAAGTCAGGCTGACGACTATAAACCAAGCGCTACAGGGAGGCAACCTCAAGAATTCTTGTTTATTTCATTTAATACTACTCTTTGACATTTGAATTATTTAAATTTTATAGTATAGTATTTTAGTATAATAATCGTAATGAATTTATTGCTTATTTCCAGCTAAGTACACAAATGCTCAAAGAAGTCATGCAAGGGGAATAGTAGGTCAAAGAAGAAGAAACTCTAAAAAAAATCTCCCAAGCTTCAATCTTCAATTGGAATTCTTCACCACCAAATCTCCCTTGATTCCTGATTAAACTCCAGTCCTCAATAGATCCCCCAAAGCTTTAGTTGATTGTTCTTTTTATACCCTTTTTCATCTGTCCAAAATCCTAACTCAAGTCAATCACTTGCCTACTTCCCAAATCCAAGTCAACTATTGGCCCACGCCTGCACCTTGGTCAACGAAAGCTGGGCTTCAGCGCCCCGGCGCTGTAATTAGTGATGGGAGTAGCGCTCCGGCGCTGCTCTTCAATTTAATTATGAAATTGCCATTAAACAGCTTAAATTCCCAATTTGTCCCTGAATCTCCTCAATCTGCAAAATAATAAATTATCACAGTAAAAATTCTTCTAAAAGACTTGTGAATACAATAATTTAAGCCCAAGCATATCCAATTCATGGATATATTACCCAATCATCAAGATTTGCCAAGCTTATGCAGAGCAAGTTCGAAATGAGCATGATGGGTGAGCTGAATTTCTTCCTTGGATTAAAAGTAAAGTAGACTGATGAAGGTCTCTTCATAAACCAAGCCAAGTACATTAAAGACTTACTTAAAAAGTATGGCATGGAATCAGCCTCTCCCATGAAAACACCAATTGCTCCAGCAACCATGCTTGACAAAGATGAGAAAGGTAAAAGTATTGACATAACTCAATACAGAGGTATGATAGGTTTTCTTCTATATTTAACTGCCTGTAGACCAGACATAATGTTTGCAACATGCATATGTGCTAGATTCCAAGCTAATCCTAAGGAATCACACTTAACTACTGTATGATAGGCTTTTTATACCCTTTTTCATCTGTCCAAAATCCTAACTCAAGTCAATCACTTGCCTACTTCCCAAATCCAAGTCAAGTATTGGTCCACGCCTGCACCTTCGTCAACGAAAGTCGGGCTTCAGCGCCCCAGCGCTGCAATTAGTGACGGGAGTAGCGCCCCAGCGCTGCTCTTCAATTTAATTACAAAATTGCCATTAAACAGCTCAAATTCCCAATTTGTCCCTGCATCTCCTCAATCTGCAAAATAATAAATAATCACCGTAAAAATTCTTCTAAAAGACTTGAGAATACAATAATTTAAGCTCAAGCATATCCAATTCATGGATTTATTACCCAATCATCAAATACCCCCAAACTTAAATCGTTGTTTGTCCTCAAGCGATAAAACACAATGCAACACGAAAAACTAAATAAACCATGCAAATGCACATATAAATATCTACATGTTTGTAATTCCAGCAATTGAATAGAATACCGTATATTCATTAGGCCTCATAAAAATCACAATAACATGCTAGTACATCATATCAAGACAGATCAATAATATCCCAACAATCAACAAATCTAAACCTGTTATTACTGATATTGTGCTCTTGTGCTTAACAACCATGCTAACCGATGAAAAGCAAAATGCGAAACATAATAGATTTCTTAGAAAGCATCATACAGTTTAAACTTGAGAACTCCTCAAATAAACTAGATTCAGATAAAATCAAATAATTACCAAAGTCCAATGATCAAAATGGAATACTTATGCTTTATTTTTATGTTATTTTATTATTTTTTATTTTTTTTAACGGGGGCTTTTTACACTTTTCCTGTTTTATTCATTTTTTTATTTCCCATAACTGTGAAATGTCTCATTCCATTAGGCTAACAGTGATACCCCTTAGCAAGCTTTCGACCAACGACTCCCAGAACATATAAGACCTTAGGGCGCTAGGTGTAGAGACACTCCCTCAGGCTTACTTGCTCAAGTAACAAAGGCCCCGAAATAAAACTAGCCACGATTTTTTTTTGTTTTCTTTTTTTTTCTTCTTTTTTTTAAAGCTTATATACTCCAAATATTTCCCCCCAAACTTAAATTCATGTCTAACTTTAGCCATCACTACCTATTCATAATATTCTTTCATTCCACTAGTATTTATCCTTTAGAAATCGATTATCTCTCCATTTAAACTTACTCAACCAACATGGTCGTTTCTTAACATGTGCTATCATGAAAATATCAGTTTCAAATAGATAAAGATTTAAATCATGTCAAGAAAGCACATCACAACTTAACAATCTTTACTAGACTTGTTTATGCAATTTCATCAGTTTCATTATTGGCCCCAAATATACTTAACTATTAAACAGCTGGAATTATGTGAAATCCTAAATGCCACACTTAACAAAAAGTAAAAATATAATATCCACAAACTATTAGAAACATGGCACCTACTAATTCAAATAGAAACTAAACGACCCCCAAACTTATAAAGAGCAATGTCCTCTGTAAGACCCCGAATTTTATGAAATAAAAGTATTCAATTTTTTTATAATTATTATTCAGTAAATGGTTAAATTGATAAAAAGTTAAAGTTAAGGGTGACATATGAAATTTTTCAAAATAAGCAAGTGGCTTTAAAATACTTATTGTTGTCGGGGAATATTCGTTTGGTCGTGAAATATTCTTGTTGTCGGGAATATTAGTACGACGGCGCAGCCATTTATGGGCCCCATAACAGAATAACTGTCGGATGAAAAAAATGACAAGTTTGAGTTTTTATAAATAACGGCGTAATCGTTACCGTTAACACTGCTGGAATACCCGGTGGTTAAAATACAATAATACGCGTGGTTGCACAGTAACACACGGTTTTGCACAGTATTTTTGAATTATTGATTCTTACGTATGAAGGCACTACTCAATAATTGTTATAGTAATTACTATTCAATATTTTATTTTATTGGTTTAATAAATGTTGCGTTGATATTTTATATTATTGTTGTTTCAATAATTATCACGGCACAGTATTTTCCATTATCAGATCAATAATTCATTTTATTTGAATAATATTATTAGATAGCATTATTGGCAATGTCTAGAAAGTTCTGTCAAGAAGAGGTTTGGTCTCCTAATTGTGCGCCAGTAAGGAGAAATCCTTATCGAAAAGCCCCCTCTTTCCTGGAAACGGCCTGGTTGTCATTATTGTGATTCTGTAATATTATTTGTGAATAATTATTTATTGATTTATATGATAAAGAAATATATATATATATATATATATATATATATATATATATAAATGAAGGAATTAATGCTGAGGTGTTTTATTAGTATTTTGTCAAAAAAAGGAACAAAATAAGGGATTTTCAGAAAAATTAGTTCATTACTTGATTTTATAAAATCCATAACTCTTTGTGTATAATGAGTTAGGAGATGAGCCATATATCAAAAGAAAGCCCTAGAAGTAAGTTAACCGTAGAAATTAGAATCACCCAAAAATTCGTTGTGGATTTTTTGTGGTGACTATTTGAATGAAACTGGTCCAAAGGACTCATAATCCAAAAAATCAGTGTTCTTGAGATATATTGTGTGAGTTCTAATTTTTAATCCGGCCATTGGATCGTTGTTATTTTTGGATATGTTATACATATATAAGTTGAGTATATGACCAAAAATTTTGAACCGTTTAAAATTAACGTATGATTTGTTATGAATTTTAAGAGGTGACTGATTCAGAAATTGTTGAAGTTTCTAAATTTATAAATAATTTTGGTGAAAATTTTTAGAAGGTGGGACCCACTTGTCCTTTTGTCTCTTGAATTTGTAGGATTTCAAATTTTGATTTCAAGTATGGCGTGCTTGAGAAATTGTAATAGAAAACTAATATTTTATTAATTTAGTCTCCTTTGGCGTTCTAGCATTTTCCTATAAATAGGTGCTTATGATAGAATTAAAAATCACACCAGAAACCTAAGTTTTCTTTCTCTATATTATCGAGCATATTTTTGTGAGTATTTAGATACTTTGAGAATTGTTATTCAGTACAAGTTTCCTTCGACTTTACATCCGATATTCCAGTCAGAAATACTGCTCTTTTGAGGTAAAGGATTGTAAGGGTTATTATGTTTTTCAGTTTCGTAATTTTTTCGACCCTCAAAAATTCTGAAAAAATTTAAAATGATAATTTGATGAGTTTTCTAGATTGTGTCCAAAAATGGTAATTTTTGGATGTATAGATTAGGAGTTATGAATTTTATGGGAAAAGACTATTTTAAAAGTAAACACTTATAACTCCTTGTGGTTAACTTCATAATTGGAGAACTTTTTATTGGGAGTACATGTATATAACAACAGTATACTCTGTAAATTTTAGAATTTTTGGGTAAAAGTATAATTTATAATAAATGTCTAAATATTCGGCAGTTTTGGCCAGATGAAAAATAGTAAATGAATTTTAAAAATTCTGAGAAAAATATATGTTCAATATGGGACTATATTCTGCTAAATCCCAGAAAAGAAAATTTTTTGGGACTGATTTGGTATTTTTATGAAAATGGACTAGTTATGAGTAAATGAATTAAATACGTTATGTGAAGTAAGAAAATTGGAAAATAGGATTTTATGGCTTGAGAATCCTATATAAGGTCTATGTAGATTTTTGATGAGGGTTTTGGTTATTAGTGATGAAATCTTATGAATTTGACATTTTAGGATGATTAAATGCATTAATTAGTAAAGTGTAAACAATTAAAATAAATTGTTTATAAGTTTAAGAAATGATTAAAACAATGTTATAATATTAATAATATTAGATTATGAGATTATTAAGTGATTGATAACATTTGGATTAAGGTGTTATGAAAACATTGATTAATGATTAATAATATTAGTTAATGAATTTAATGTTATTAATTATATAATGAATAATATTAAATAGAGTTTAAAAGAGGAATAATGAGTTGTTAATATTAAATGGAGTTTAATAATATTAGTAAATGAATTTAATATTATTATAAAATGAATAATATTAAATGAAGTTTATAATATAATGATTAATGTTATTATCTTCGTTAAATATTTGTTGAAATATTATTCAAATCATTTTTGATATAATATTATTCTTAAATTTTACTCCACAATTGGTGATCATGTTGATAATTTGGATATTATTGAATTTTGGATAAATTATATTGTTAAAGACTTTAATATTTATCCTTTATCTCATTTGATTGATTCTTTATATCATTGTCATCATTCTCATGCTTATATTGTGTTGAAAGTTATCTATGGCCAGTAGTGCATAGATGGACTTGGTATGATTATGACCAGGGATTATTCGGTATAATCATGACCGTAATGTTACAAATGATGTGGTAATAGGGAAACACAAGCAGAAGAGGAGCAACAGGGAAATGACTAAGATTAGCTCCAGGATACAGCTGACCATACATAGCATTCTGGGCGGTGAAATAGTCGACCAAAAACTTGTAGATCACATCTTGACGTTCAGACAGGCGGACATTCTGGGATTCGAGATTGTAGAACCAACCATCAATTTCACGCTGGACGGCATCAGGAACAACACCGCGTTGAGCAGCAGATGAGGGACCATAACTAGGTGGAGCTTGAGCTGGTGGACTAGGTGGAACAGCAGCTTGAGGAATTATAAAACCCAATCCACGGGGATGGTTCGCTCCACCAATCCATACCTTATACCTGCTGATCAATTTATGGTCCAACACTGGCATTGAGGGTTGAATCATCTCATCCGACTTCCATTTGACCCCAAATTTAGACATAAAACACAAATAAGAGACGGATGGGGTAAACCTCCTGTGGTACCTCTTCGTGCAGCTCACAAAATTGACTGTTGAATGATGAGGTCGACATCAATTTCCAAGCCTTGAATTATGGAATATAGCAGCACAGCCCTCTCCTTGGTGACATGGCTAACAAGTGTGCAAGGCATGAGTTTTGCGCATATAAAGGCATACCAAGCCTTTTCATATAAACTGAGGCACGAAAGAGGGAACGTCATGCTTCCACGCTTATGTATTGTCCATGTTGTGCCCGGTTGACAAAGCTCGCATATTATGGCTTTGTAATCTGGTCCTTGGCTCACAAGACTAGCATACTCATTGTGTTGTCCTTCCAACGGCAGTTGATAACACCCGCTAATGTCCTCTTCGCCGAATTCCACTGTCTTGCCGCGCACATACACTCCGTAATGGAAGTGCTCTGAAACGTTTGCGTAGAATTCTTTAACGATGGCAATCACTGTCGGGTCCGATTGTTTAGTGAGTGTGAACCAATTTCTCTCCGCAATCAACACAGCCATGTTTCCATCCTTTGATTGGTCGAGCCTTAAACCTCGTTCTAGTATTAGTGAGCGGGTAGCCATTCGGTTATAGTGTTCTTGTGCTGCAGTGCTGACGAACCGACGGCTGTCAAATTTTGGGGGAACTGAGGCGGACCCGAAACCTTCTCCTCGTTCCATGTGAGTACTCTAAAAGTGAAAACACACCTATTAAAATTGGGTTGAACCGCAGAACATTATATATCACAAACATGGCACCATGCAAAGTTGTCTAGTAGTGTCCATGAGAACCACCTCCACAATGGCATACAACATACATTCATACACTCAACACTTGCAATATTGCTACAGGGAAGAAAAACGCTGCATGATATGCAATAAAAATGTGGGTGTATCGCTGATTGAACCAGAACACCATGAATGGGTGAACATAATGAAGGGTTAAGGTGGCTAGGGAAATCACGTCAAGCGTTTATGAGATATTAATCGAATCAGATGCAAGTATGGGAGACTGAATGTGCAAGGAATAGTAATGGGTGGCATGCCATGAGGGTGGAAAATAGTCACAAGACTTCACTGAATCAATATATCAAACACCTAGTGGGAAAGCAATTCAATTATTCAGACTTATATGCTTTAATATGCACCAAAAACAAAAAAAAATCAGAAATCCATGGGCATATTAGTGCCATACTTTACCACGTATGAAAAGCTTAGATGCACAAGAATGAAGAAGGCGAGGATCATAGATTTAGAAAGGGTGGAAAACATACCTTGGATCTTGAAAGAATAAACTAAAACAAGTAGCAAAATGAAGCGAGTGAATCCCAACAGTGTAATCAGTCTATTTAACGTGATGAAAATGAACAATTACTAGAAAAATAACTGAAGGTTAGACGAACCTACGTGGTTTATAAAATTTGAGTGGGTGTTATAATCACGAAGGGTTTTATAATGGAATTAGGAATCTCCAACCTGATCCCATCGCTGGGGCACTGGGTTTTACCTTGTAGGGAGCGTCAGGGCGCTGTAGATCAGTGTCTGGTAATAGCCCCTAGCGTCGGGGCACTGTGTATGGCTTGATTCTAGCGTTGGGGCATTGTGGCCCTTGTATCTTGAGCGCCGGGGCACTGTGCCTGGTAATTGGTTACTGATGGGCAGCGCCGAGGAGCATGACTTGAGCAGCTTAACCTGTGTAATCCATTTCCTGCCACTTTGACCTACTATTCCCCTTGCATGACTTCTTTGAGCATTTGTGTACTTAGCTGGAAATAAGCAATAAATTCATTACGATTATTATACTGAAATACAATACTATAAAATTTAAATAATTCAAATGTCGAAGAGAAGTATTAAATGAAATAAACAAGAATTCTTGGGGTTGCCTCCCCGTAGCGCTTGGTTTATAGTCGTCGGCTTGACCTTGCCATGTTGCTCAATTGTGCACTGGATCAGAGATGTACATGGTTGTAGCTTGTTGATCGATTGGCCTACTCCAATAATTCTTAAGTCGTTGTCCGTTCACCTTAAAGGTTCGCAACGAATTAGGTTCCTCGACTTCGACATTTCCGTGTGGAGCGACAGATACAACCACGAAAGGCCCGGAGATTGAAGCTTGGGAGATTTTCTTTTAGAGTTTCTTCTTTTTCTTCTTATTGTCAAATTGTGTAATTCTTTAAAGATGATTTTCATGATATTGTTGGTTTTATTTTTCATTATGAACTAATTCTTTTATTAAGACTACAAATTGAACCTTTTATGTCTATAAATTAATTATTTAATTTAGTCCAATTATTTATGCTAAGGTGAATTGTTTATCATGTCTTGTGCGTAGTGATTAATTATTTGGCCAGTAATTACCATGTTACTCTAGAAGGATTCGGAAGATGAAATTTAGGGTTAGAACTGGACATGATAATATGTATGCTTGATTATTTGCATGAGACGAATAATTAGGGTCGTAAATTGAATAGAAATATCTGTTCACTGCATGTAACAATTTGGGAATTGGAATTTAATGAGTTTAATTTAATTATTTTGTATAGGAATATCACAAGATTAATTGGATTGAATAAAAGTTAACTGATCACTTGGGAAAGGGCTTTTAACACTTAGAATTCCTGTTAACAATTCAGTAGACATAGTAATTGGATTATTTGGATAATTGGTTTATAGTTCATAATTGGGGATTTTTGTAGTCTTAACCTTTATTTATCTGAATTCGTTTATCAAGTCTTAGTCTTTATTTATTTGAATCAATTTTAGAGGCATCCAATGTCAATTGATTAATTTAGTTTTCTTAATTAGAAAAATCAACTTTTGCAGTTGTTTAAATAAAATTAAATTGGTATAGTGCTAGTAGTTATAATTTATTGATTGGAATTCCCTGTGGGATCGACACTTAATTTTACCACTTTATTACTTGTTGACTGTGTATACTTGCACATATAATTGATTGTGAAATCAACCAACATCTTGCACAGTTTTTTATCAGTAGAGCCAAAGATAATATCATCAACATATATTTGAACTAATAGGATTTTGTTTTTGTGTTTTCTAAGGAATAATGTGGTATCTACTCTACCTCTAGTGAAGCCATTTTCAATAAATAAAAATTTAGTTAGTGTTTTATACCATGCTCTAGGTGCTTGTTTAAGTCCATATAAGGCCTTGTCTAATTTATAGACATAATTAGAGAGAGTTGGATTGATGAAACCTGGAAGTTGTTCTACATATACTTCTTCTTGAAGTTCAACATTCAGAAATGCACTTTTGACATCCATTTGAAAGACTTTGAACTTCATGTGAGCAGCAAAAGCAAGGAATATCCTGATGGCTTCTAATCTGGCAACAGGTGCGAGGGTCTCTTTGTAGTCGATGCCTTCTTATTGAGAGTAACCTTTGGCTACTAGTCTTGCCTTGTTTCTTGTGATTACTCCATCTTCATCCATCTTGTTTCTGAAAACCCATTTGGTGCCAATAACTGGGTGACTTCTTGGTCTTGGAACTAATCTCCATACTCTACTTCTTTCAAACTGATTTAGTTCCTTTTGCATGGCTTCTATACAGCTTAAGTCTTCCATAGCATCTTCTATCTTCTTGGGTTCCATTTGTAACAGAAAGCTTAGATAGAAACACTCATTTTGGGTGGCAGATCTTGTCTTGACTCTTGCATTTGGATCTCCAATGATTAGGTCTTGAGTGTGATCCCTTGCCTATTTATTTCCTATTGGAACATCTGACCTGATGCCTTCTTGTCTGAATTCTTCAAGATCAACCTCTGCTTCTTGATGTAGAGGTTCATTTTCTGGCGTAGTTTTTTCTACGATCTCCTCTTCAGGCTCGACGATTTCATTTTCTAGGACTACGATCGTAGTGTTGAGCTCGACTGCCTCATTCGTAGTGTCTAAATTGTCATTCGTAGTGTTTGAATTGTCGTTCGTACTGTCTTGAGACACAGTTTTATCTAATTTCGTGTCATCGAAGATGATGTGAATCGAGACTTCAACACTTAGTGTCTTCTTGTTGAACACTCTATAAGCCTTCCTGTTTGTGGCATATCTGAGAAAGATTCCTTCATCTAACTTTGGTTGAAACTTAGTCATATATTATTTTCCATTGTTGAGAATATAGCATGTACAACCGAATACATGAAAGTAGCTAACATTTGGCTTTCTTCCTCTCCACATCTCGTAGGGAGTATTCTTTAACGTAGAGTGTACGAGAGATCTGTTCTGAGTGTAGCATGCAGTGTTGACAGCTTCTACCCAAGAGTATTCAGGCAGACGGGCTGCTGCTAATAGAGTTCTTCCAATCTCAATCAACGTTCTATTCTTTCTCTCAGCTACTCCGTTTTGTCGTGGAGTTCATGGAGCTGAGAAGTTATGACTGATGCCATTGTCTGTGCAGAACTAGTCCATCTCAGAGAAGTCAAATTCGCTACCATGATCACTCCTTATAGCCTTAATTTTTTCCCCTTTCTCATTCATCACCAGCCTGAACATCTTGATGAGTTGGGAGCTTGTTTCATCTTTTGAGTTTAGAAAGAACACCCATGTAAATCTGGTATAGTCATCCACTACGACCAATGAGTATCTCTTCCCTCTAAGGCTTGTTGGAATTGGCCCAAATAGATCCATGTGAAATAACTACGGAGGCTTATCAATTGAGTTGATGGTTTTGCTCTTGAATGAGCTTCTAGTCTATTTTACAAGATGACAGGCATTGCATGGCCTTTCTTTGACAAAGCTAAGCTTGGGTAAGCCTGCTACTAAATCCTTGGAGGCCAGTTTTGACATGTTTTTGAAGTTAAGATGAGACAGCCTTCTATGCCATAGCCAGCTCATTTCTTCAGAAGCTTTAGCCAGAAAGCATATTGTCTCGTCAGTACTCAGTTAACCAAGATTAATAGTGTAGACGTTCCCTTCTCTTGTTCCGGTCAGCTTTATAGAAGAGGTCTTCAGATCTCTGACTTGACATTGATTGTTGAGGAAGGTAACTTGATATCCCTTGTCGCAGAGTTAACTTATGCTCAGAAGATTGTGTTTTAATCCTTCCATATAGGCTACTTTGCCGAAGGACACTGCACCATTCCTAGCTGAGCCATATCACCTTCTCTTACTAGAGCCATTGTCTCCAAAGATGACTGTTGGACCCTCCTTTTCTATGAAGTTAGACAGGAGGGCTTTGTTCCCGGTCATGTTCCTTTAGCATCCACTGTCCAGATACCAAGTTGTGATCATAAAGCTCTGTTCCTGTGGTAAGATTAAACTTTCATTTTGGTACCCATACTTGCATGGGTCCTACCTTGTTAGTACCCTTGGGAACCCAAATTTGTTTGACTTTGGGTCTAATATGCAGAGAATTATTGTAGCATAATGCAGCCTTATGACCAATTTTATGACATAAAAAACATCTAGCATGATGCATGCTTGTGTGTGTATGTGGATTTTTTTCTCCATTTGGACTTATGTGGGTTCTTGGTAATCTTTGCTTTAAACTGGTTCTTCTTTTTCCATGTATCCTTGTGATTCATGATTTATGAGGAGTGAAACTTAACTCTACTGTTCCTTCCCAGTTGGTTCGTGGAGTTCATTTTACTCGACTCTATGACCTTTCGAGGTTGGAGAGTAGTGACTAAGTTACTCTTCTCCTTTCTAAATCCTAGGCCAGCATGGGATCCGTTATGTCTTGGAACATGGGTTGGATCAGAAGAGCAGGGATGAACTAGTTCTTCCTTCTGTGAGGATTTCAAAAATGTAATGTTTCTATTAAGATTTGAAACATCACTAGAGTTAGTTTCCTTTATCTTTACCACATATGGTTCTGAGGTGGATTCCCCAAAACCTAAACCTGTTCTGTCAGATGTACTTCTGTGACTGGAGATCAGGGAGTCCATGGATGAAGAGGATCTATTCCACATTGAGATTGTCTTTTCTAGTTCCTCAATCTTGGAGGTTAGATTTGACTCTCTTTATGTATTAAGTTCATTGGTGTGTTTTAAGAGTTTATTCTCAGCTTCAAATTTGGAGAGAGAGTTAGTGCTTTGAAGAGATGATTCCAGTTCTTCCTGAACTTTCTCTTTCTCTTTTTGAAGAATAGAATAATCTTTAGACAGAACTCTGAACCACTTCATGTATTGATGCAGATCATATGTTATGCCATGTAGTGCAGTTCTTAAATCATCAATATCTACATCAAGAGAGTTAAAGTCAAATACCTCATCTATACTTACTTCATAATTATCAGGACTTTTCTTATCCTTTGCATGTTTGGCCATTAGACATAGATTTGCTACTTGAGGATCTTCATCATCTCCAGACTCCGGAGTTGTGTCATTGTCCGAGTCACTCCATGATCCTCCAGCCACAAGACCTTTGTCTTTCTTCTGGAGACTCCTGTTGCCTTTGAATTCTTTTTTTGAATTTGATTTCCTCTTTTGTTCTTCTCTAAGATGTTTGTTGCAGTTTGCAATGAAATGGCCAGGTTTTTTGCAGTTATAGCATAAGTCATTTATCTGTTCCTGGCTATTGTTGTTGTTGAATCTCTTAGGTCTGCTACTTTTGCCTTTACGCATGAACCTCTTGAGTCTTCTTACTAGCATTGCAATATCCTCATCATCATCTTCCTTAGAGTCAGAATCATTTTCAGTGTTAGCTTTGGAGATGTTATCTATTGCTTTGAGAGTAACTCCTTTGTCCTTCTTTTTTCCTTCAGATAGAGTCTCTGCTCGCTGAGTCAGCTCCAGTTCTTCGGTGATAAGGTTGCCATATAATTGTTGAGCAATCATTTCATGAAGATTCTTTTATTCTCTGATGGCAGTGGTTTTAACATCCCACTTGCTAGGTAAAGCTCTCATGAACTTTATGATTAGATCTTTATTTGGATAGATCTTTCCAAAAGCTCGAAGAGAGTTAGGCATAACATTGAATCTTTCATAATTGGAAGTGACATTTTCACTTGGAACATGGGCAAACATTTCATATTGTTGAGTCAGAAGAGATTTCTTGTTTTCTCTAACTTTTTCTGTTCCTTCATGGATAATGAGCAACGCTTCCCAGACTTCCTTGGCAGTTTTGATGTTGACCACATTTTCAAACAGATCATCTTCTAAATATTGGAACAAGATGTTCTTGGCCTTTTTATCGAGTTGGACATCTTTCTTTTCATTGTCAGTCCATTCTTCTTTGACCTTGATTTGAACTCTATTTGGATCGTCTGGAGTTGGTGCAAGCATTGTTGGAACGTAGGGCCCATTCTGAATATTTTCAAATAGATCTTCATCTATTGAATCTATGTAGGCTTGTATACGAACTTTCCAATTGGCGAATTTATCTTTGTTGCACATTGGTGGTTTGCTGCCTCCTCTAGTTTTTGATTCGCTTATCAGATGTGCCATTGGATCTACTCAAGCTTTGTAGGATGATTGAGAGAACCTGCTTTGATACCAATTGTTCGTTCCTAGAGGCATAAAGCTTTGTAGGATAAATATTTTAAAATTTCTTTTGCAAAATACTTGTCAGATTTGTTAGTGATTTAATCACAGCGAAATTTGAGATTTGTTTGTTTTCCCTTTAAGATAAATCGAGTTAATAGGAGATAAGCAGTTATGACATATATAACAGTTATAACAAGAATATAAGATACACGGTGTTTTTAAGTGGTTCAGAGCACTCAAGGCTCCTAGTCCACTATTCTACTCCTTGAGTAAGAAATCCACTAAGGATATCTTTACAATCTTTGAATCTCACATATTCTTTAAAGACCAGCAGTCTTGGAACTTCTTAGTTCACTTAGAACTCTTTAAGTTCGTACTTGGAACTTCTTTCTTTACTTTTAAGGATGGTTGAGTTCTTGAATGGTGCAACTCAGTTGCCGTTAAGCTTGTGTTCGAAAGAACTGAGTAGTTGAGCAAGCTTTCTTTTCAGATCGTAGAGTTGAGCGTTGAGTGTTCTTCAGCTTTTTGTTCTATGATTGCATACTTCTTCCATCTGCATCTTATTTGTATATAAGGTTCTTTGAAAATGTGTCCGTTTGTAGCATTAATTGTATTTGACATTTTTGAGCATTGATGGTGACTTTCTACAAATCTTATGTCCAGCCATCTGGCCCATTGACACCGCAGACTGCTATCTCACCTAACACCTGAAAAGGTGTTTTCAGCTGACATGTAGTACTTTCCTTAGCTTCTTCAATACGTTTCTTCGTGCTATACTAAGGATGGGTGTTGGGTCATTGGGATTCCCGAGAGTCTCAATGTCTATAATTCATTCCATATTTGTTGTATTTTATTTTTCAACAAGTGGACAAAGCTCGATGCTTCTGATGCAGACAGATGATGCACTACGATCATGATCGTGGTGTCATGCCACATTGGTGCTTGATCCGGTATTGATAGAAGATAACACTACGATTTCTCTTAAGCACTGGGTAGACTACGATCTTTGCTTGTTTGACTTGCAGACTCTACGCTTCCGAGAGCACACTACGATTTTAAGTTGGCTCGGTAGGCGTTTGGACCACTCTACGGTTCTGAGTGAAGCCCTCCAAAGCAGACAAACTATGATTCTCGATACTCTACGATTCTGCCTTTGCTTCTGTAATCTTTTGTCTGGCTCAACAGACTATGATTCTATTGAAAGTTTATCTATTACATCTCAAGAGATAAATCAACCCAACAGCTTTGATCTTTTCTTCTATACATTTATTTACAGAATGATAATCATTAAAGCACAAATCAACCTAACAATTTTGATCTATCACTAAGTCCTTGTACATGTATTACTTGAAGGACTTTACATATAAGCATGATTATTTACTTTCAACATCAAATTTAAATATGCAATTTCCCAACACAAAGTTTTGGGGAGAAACCACGATGTTGAGGAAATAACTTGGGAGTTAAAATCTGAAATGAAATCAAGGTATTCTCACCTCTTCGTCATATCAGGTACGTACCCCAATTTCGAGGACGAAATTTCATAAGAATGGGAGGTTGCAAGACCCCAACTTTTATGAATAAAGATTTAATTTCTCGAAATATATTTTGAATGTTATGGTGTGGATTTGATATAATGTTATAGTTGTGGGTAATATTTATAAATTTTACAAAGTAAGCAAGTTGTTATAAAATATTCGAATATTGGTCGAGAAATATTCATTTTAACAGGGAATATTCGTACGACGGCACAATCATTGGTGGACCCCACAACAAAATTATTGTCGGAGTTAGAAAACAGCAGAAATATCTTTTTATAAAAATAACAGCGAGAGTTTTACCGTTAACTGTTAAAATACCCGGTGATAAAAGTACAGTAATACGTGTGGTTGTATAGTAGCACGCAATATTGTACAGTATCTTGATTATTGATGCTTACGTGATAAGTCACTCAGTTTTGTTCAATTATTGTCACAGTAATTATTGCATAGTATCTCACGTTGTTCATTCAATTATTGTCACAATATTTTATGTTATTAAATCAATAATTAAGACAACAAAGTTATTCATATTATTATTTGCATTATTGACGATGTCTAAAAAATTCTGTAGAGGAAAGAGATTTGGTCGCCTAATTGCGCGCCAATAATAAGAAATTCTTATCGGAAAGCCCCCTCTTTCCTGAGAATGATCTGGTTATTAATATTGTGAGTTATAATATTAATGATAAAATTTGTTAAAAATTTGTTTTGTGATGCCAAGTGAATTAAGATAAATAAAGGGGATTTTTATGAAGTATTTGTTATAAGTTTGGCGTATTATATTAACCCACCACTTACCCATTTTTCAAAATAGTCGAAAGAAAGTTATCACAGTTTTGTTATATATATATATATATATATATATATATATATATATATATATATATATATAGTCCGGATCCAGTCCGGACTCCCGGATTTTGTTAAAATTCGAACTTTTTTTTTTTTTGCTTTTTTTTTTTTGAAACAACTAAAAAAAAAAAAAAATTTATGGAATTGGAATTTTTACATTATACAGTGTTTTGGGTGTGATTTGGATGCCTATAACGAAACATGTCTGTACAGTCTGGGCAGACTGTACATACATTGGTTGGTGTAGGTATTAAAAACACACCCAAAACACTGTATTATTGAAAAATTTCAGTTCCATAAATTTATTTATTTTTTTTAGTTGTTTCAAAAAAAAAAGCAAAAAAAAAAAAAAAAAATTGGACCGGATTTTGATCCAGTCCGGACTCCCGGACTGGATCAGTTTCATATATATATATATATATATATATATATGAAAAAGGGGGATGTCATGGGGGGGAATAAGTCACAGGAGTGACTTTTGATTATTATTATTATTATTATTATTATTATTATTATTATTATTATTATTATATTATAATAAAAAAGTATGAAAAATAGAATATATTATATTTTATTATGCATAGTGTCTGCATAGTAAAATCAGAAAATTTCAGCCGATTTCTTGATAGTTACTGTGCAACACATGTTTTTTTTCCTTACTATGCATCCAAATAGTATCATGGCATTCTCCTATAAATAGGATGCTTAGTTTAGAATTGAAAATCATACCAGAATCAGAGAATTCTTCTTTTATAATATTGAGCGTATTTCTTTTGAGTTTAACAAAACTTTTAGCGTAAAAAACAATATAAGTTTTCTTCAAGAATATCTCCGCCCTACCAGTCAGAAATACTCTCTTTTTAAGGTAATGGATATTATTTTTGTTTAATATTCGTATGAAATAATATTTTCTTCCATACTCTGTAGTATGTAAGTAATATTATTTCATTTCAGATTCTGAATTCTACACTCATTTTGTTAAAGTATTCCTTCTATACTCCTTAAAATTAGTATAATATCCTTGAAATTTGCGCTTCATCTAGTATCGTTTCACAAGGATATTTTTCTAAACGTTCTTGTTAAAGTTTAATTTTTTTATGCCAAAGTACTATTCACTGGGTACTATTCACGAAGTACTATTCACAGAGTACTATTCACTTGGATACTATTCACCCGGGGTACTATTCATGACAAAAATTGATTTCTTTTTTGTCTAAATTATTTTTGATACAATATTATTCTTAAATTTTACTCCACAAAGCAGTATCATGTTGACAATTTGGACATTATTGAATTATGGATAAATTAAATTATAAATCTTTAAAATTTATCCTTGCTCTTATTTAATTGAATTCTTATATCATTGTCATCATTCTCATGCTTATATTGTGATGAAAGTCATCTTTGGCCCATAGTGCATAGATGGACTGTTGATTGGTATGATTATGACCATGGATTATTCAGTATAATCATGACCTATAATGGTACAAATGATGTGGTAAAAGTCCTCATTGGCCCGTAGTGCATTGATGGACAGTTGCTGGCATGATCATAATCATTGGTGATAACATGAATATCCTTGGTCCGTAGTGCATGGATAATTCATAGATGTGATACTAATGAATATCATTGGCCCATAGTGCATGGATAATTCAGTGATGTGGATTATTTATTGAGCTGAGTCTCAGCGATAAAATTGATGATAACTTTTTAAATCATAGAAGATAGTAGATATCATGCTCTACTTGACTCTTCTAATGGATTGTTTGTTCCGCTACAGTTAAACTTGTTGTTTATTGTATTCTATCAGTTTAACACTGTTGAAGGCTAACGATAATTTATTCTGCATTATCTTAGTTATAATATTTCTTACTGGGCTAGTTGAGCTCACCCTTTTGCTTTCATTGTTCTCTTCAGGAAATGAGAACGTAGTCAGGACTAGTCGAGGAATGGAGTGACGGTCCGAGATGGCGGCTGTAGTAGTCCTCACTATTTAATAAAATAGTGTGATAATAATTGTAATGATGACTCCATTTGAGTTTGGATATTGTCTAGAAGACAATATTCGTGTTAAAACTCTCAGCTCATGTTGTATAATTAAGTTTGTATTTGTATTCTGTACCATGTATTTGGCGACTCAGAATGGGTTATGTATACCTATTTTAGGGGCGTCACGTCTTATGGTCACATCTTCACCTTTGTGATCCTCCTTCGGTTCGCTCTGTGTTTGGGCATCGTTGCACCTTGATTTCTCCTCGGGGTGAAATGATACTTTTGCCATACCTCGGGGTTGTCTCCAAAGTGAAATAACGCTTTTGCCCTCCTACAGAGTTGGTCCAGGGAAAGCAAAATTTTGAGTGTCTACACATAGATACATACATACCACCCAATTTGTATACATACATACAATACTACTAAATTTGTCACTCTTAGACCATGTTTTAATATACCAATCATTCTCAAGATGTTTAGAAAAAAACTATCACTCAATGTCTATTTTTTATTCAAGATATTTGCAAAAAAAATTGGTTGAGATATGCTTACTTTACTTTAGAATCAATTAACCGGTTGAAGTTGAGATTGATGTAATAAATTCGAAGCAGCAGTAGCAAACACTTCTCTTTGTGCAGCAACAAACCTTTCTCTTTCTGCAGCAGCAAACGCAAGTAGTATGCATAGAATGGTTTAGATCTTGAAACTATCTGCCCCTACTCCCTCCTACAGTCAGGTCAAATTCCAAAACATCCTTAATTTTATTAATTTTCTATGCTTACCGCTAAAGGGAGTAGCGACTAGTCAAAACGACAGCGTTTTGACTGACCGGCTACTCCCTCTATTGGACAACATAGAAAATTAATAAAATTATTGTTGGCCGCTACTCCCTCTAACGGTTGGGTCCTCACCATAGCCATTCAATCTAATTTTGGACAGTTGGATAATAATTAGCTTCGTGTGCTATGGAGCACTTGCAATATATATATATATATATATATATATATACAACAAGGATCAGGTCCGGACTCCCGGACCTGATCAAAAATGGACCCCAATTTTATTTTTTTTGCTTTTTTTTAAAAAAAATAACTAAAAAAAATATTTAATATTTTTTGGAACTGAAATTTTTTCATAATACAATATTTTTGGGGGTGGTTTGAATACCTATACCAAAAAATGGTGGTACAGTATGCAATACTGTACATACATGTTTTGTTATACGTACCCAAATCACACCCAAAACACTGTATTATGAAAAAATTTCAATTACATAATTTTTTATTTATTTTTTTTAGTTGTTTTAAAAAAAAGCAAAAAAAAAAGTCCGAATTTTAAACCTGTCCGGGAGTCCGGACAGGATCCGGCCTCTCTCTCTCTCTCTCTCTCTCTCTCTCTCTCTATATATATATATATATATATATATATATATATATATATATATATATATATATAACAAAATAAAATTGATTTTGAATTTTCCGCTCACCCTAATAAATTATTTGGGCCGTCTAAAATTTAGGATAAATCTCACCTTCCATGTAATACCGGAGAAACGGGACACAGGTAGTGTGTGTGTGTGTGTGTGTGTGTATATATATATATATATATATATATATATATATATATATATATATCTAATAAAATACAAATGATTTTGAATTTCCCGCTCAATCAATAAATCATCTGGGCCGTCCAAAGTTTGAGATAAATCCCACCGTCCATACATCTATCTAATAAAATACATCTATCTATCTAATCTATCTAATAATGATTTTGAATTTTCCGCTCACTTAATAAATCATCTGGGCCGTTCTAAGTTTGAGATAAATCTCACTGCCCATACAGTGCCGGAGGCACGGGACCCAGCTAGTATATATATATTCTGGTTGGATGTTTTGGCAATTTGCAGTAATATTTTTACATAAAGCAAGAGTACTTGTATTTGTATTTTAACCAATACTTGGTTAGTGGAATAGCCTATGCGAACTTTGTCTATGCATGCCAAACATAATACTAGTGTATAATCGTGAATTCCCGGTTGTATTGTTTGCTGGGTACTTGAACTGAAAATTAAACTTCGTTCTATTTTTGAAATCTTTTTATATATAATTCTGTCACTTTTTTCTTTTGCACAACACTTGTTTTGAGTCGGCAGATGGATTGAGCAAGTTTGTGTTTGAATTCTTTGTATTCTTTTTTGACTCCTTCAATTTATGCATATAGTAAATTGGTTTGACAAAAAGGTTTTGGTATGCAGATTCTACTCATTGTTGTGTAGGAGCTGAAATAGGAGAGTCAAGATGGACGCGGACAAGACAACAATTGCCCTCGAGGCCATCAGGAAAGAACCTGTCGATTTGGTACACTTCTTATAGATTTATCAAGTTTCTGGTGCACCTAGTTATAATGCATGGTATTACGCTATAGATTAGGTCTTGGATGATCTTTAGGCTTTACCAGAAAATGAAGTAAGATTCGTACATCATCTATTGATATTTAATTTCAATTGTTTGAATTATATGTTCAAACTAGCATCTAATTGGTTATTGCTCAAGTACCACATGTCCACATGAAGGAAGATAAAATAGGGAGTATGGAGAATAAAAGTCATCTTAGGTCTTTGATATGTCTTCCCAATTACTTTAATTATGATTAAGATATTGTATTGAAGAGTTATAATTATACAAAATCTAAAAAGTTTTGTTAAGAAGTTCTTTACCCTATTTCCGTCATCTTGAAGTTGTGATGAAGTATATGTCAAATATGTTCCCTGTTTCAAATAAGAATATTGACCTTCACCGGACTGGAAAAAGAAAAGAGAACATGAAAAACACTTGTCGTTTTTCTTCCCCAATATGTCTTCAAGGCAGCTATAGTTATGTTTGCACAGTTTTGCTAATCAAACATCTGCTACTTTTGCTAACCAAACATTTTCACTGGCCGGAAAATATACCTAATGAAGAAGTTCTTGAAAAGTTGAAGTGTACCACAGCTGGTCTCACTTCTGATGAAGTTCAGAAGCGCCTAAAAGTGTTTGGACACAACAAACTTGAAGAAAAGAAGGTCTGTTGTTACTTCATTGATGTTTACTCTGTCGTGCAAGGAAATTTACATTTTTAATATATTCTTACCATTTCTCTTGGTGTGTAATTATGTAAGAGGAGAGTAAAATACTTAAGTTTTTGGGATTTATGTGGAATCCGTTGTCATGGATTATGGAAGCGGCAGCCATCATAGCAATCGTGATGGCTCATGGAGGCGTAAGTCCATAGAAATTTATTAGAATTACTTAGTGGAGCATATTTATTGAGGTGTCTAATTGCGCTGAACTATGGTGTTAAATTCCTGTTTGCTTCTGTAAAACTTATGTGCAGGGCAAGGGAGTGAATTTCCATGACTTTCTTGGCATTCTGGTGCTACTAGTAGTCAATTCAACCATAAGTTTTATAGAGGAAAATAATGCGGGCAATGCAGCTGCAGCCTTGATGGCTTGGTTGGCCCCAAAAGCTAAGGCTCGTCTTGTTGCAAAAAGAAATTAAATTGCAACCGATCCTTTTGCACAACTTTTCATTCCCCTATCCTATCCTACTTGACCATTTATCGTTTTGCTATTAAATCTCTCCATCAGATTTTACATGTTGGAAAATGGAGCTAGGAAAATGCATCTGTACTAGTCCCTGTAGACATTATTAGCATCAAACTAGGAGACATCATTCCTGCTGATGCCCGTCTGCTCAAGGAGACCCACTGAAAATTGATCATGAATGTGGTAATATGTATTTTTAGTTTTACCCATTTAAATACAATAACAGTTATGCAAGCTTATTGTTCGCAAAAGAACAACTTATCAAAGTTAAACATGTCTTACATTCTTACTCAAGATTTGATCACGGTGTCTATGTTTTTTCAGTCTTCACTTACTGGAGAGTCGCTGCCAGTAACAATGAATCCTGGTGATGGAGTATACTCGGGTTCAACATGTAAGCAAGAAGCAGTTGTCATTGCCACAGGAGTGCATATTTTCTTTGGAAGGGCAGCGCACCTTGTTGAAAATACTACACATATTGGGCATTTTCATCAGGTCCGGTTCTTGATCATACACTATGATTTAATGCTCATATACTGGTGGACATTTAACTGCACCACACGTTGCATGTATTGAGGAAATCTCAGAACAGAATTTAGTTGCATGAAACTTTTGTCCACTACCATTTTCTTACTATGCGGAGTCTTGATGCATATTACACTATTATGCGATAGGTTTCATTGTTGCTTACCTTTATCATGGATTTACTTTTTATTCTTTTGGCGGGTGACAGGTCTTGACTTCAATTGGAAACTTCTGCATTTGCTCAATTGCTATCGGGATGGTTACTGAGATTATTGTTATAGCTGTTCAACAAAGAAAATACGTGAAGGTGTTGATAATCTTCTTGTCCTACTCATTGGTGGTATCCCCATTGCAATGCCAACAGTTCTTTCAGTTACAATGACCATTGGTTCACATCGCTTATCTCAGCAGGTTCGTAAAGCTATGTACTTATGCTATTCTGTGTTAATAGTTGCATTGCATATGCCTTTTGAAGTGGCATCTATTAATTTTTTCATGCAGGCTGCCAAAACAAAGAGAATGACTGTTATTGAGGAAATGACTGGGATGGATGTCTTATTCAGTGATATAACGGGCACCTTAACTCTCAACAAGCTCACAGTCGACAAAAATTTAATTGAGGTTATCGTTGCTTTATCCCTATTCGTGTGGCTTTGATCTACTGAAACTATCTCTATAAGATATCCTTGTTGATAGGATCTAGGAGCATAACTATGCTTACACAAATTTTATTCTAAGATTACCGTCCATCTTAGTTTTTGTAATCAAAGCAGGATTTCTTTGCGAAGAATAAAGAAACACCCACTGTTCTATAACAGAACAATTTAGAGGTTAATTTACTTGGTTCATATTTATTTCCATGAAATTTAGCATATGTTGGAAAGCTATAGCTCCCCTAAGAAACTCATCCTTGTTATATGGTACAGGTGTTCGCCAAAGGTGTTGACAAAGACACAGTTGTTTTGATGGCTGCAAGAGCTTCGAGATTAGAGAACCAAGATGCCATATATACTGTAATTGTCTCCATGTTGAGCGACCCTAAGGAGGTATTAGATTTTATTAGTTACAACAATTTTGCAACCCCAATCTCCAATTATTTCCTCCTTTGCATAAAATTTGGTAACTGGATGGATATCTTATATCCTTATTTAAGAATTCCAATTGGAATATTGTTGTTGCAAAAATAAGAGAGCCTATCTTTCTAAAAATGTTTGTAGCTCCCAAATAATAAATTGCTTCCTTTCTGTAAGATTAACTTAAATTATTGATCACATGTGATGGTGGTACCTTTTTAAGGCACAAACTGGAATAACAGAAGTTCACTTCCTTTCTTTCAATCCAACTGACAAGCTGACAGCACTTACATATATAGATGGTGCAGGCAAAATGCACAGTGAGCAAAGGCGCACTGAAGCAGGTACAGATTTAGCATGAAATTCATCTTATCTGCAAACCTTAAAGATATGTATTCATTTTACTCGTCAGTACTGATTTATGTCGGAAAAATTGAAGATTCTATGCATATCTTCTTAACAAACATGGGTGTTGCATTTATTTAGATAACTGATCTGAATAATGGCTGGATTAGGAAAAGTTTATCGGTTTCCATCTTCCTTTTTCAGGCACTCTCGTTGACTATGTGTACTCCTGTAGATATTCTAACCAATTTCATGTCAATATCCACATGTGTTGATTTGTGTTTATATTGGATTCCTAGTTGCATATTTTGACTGTTTAATGAGTATAACTTGTTTGCTGCTTCTTGAATTGATAGATAGTTTTGAATAAATAAAGCTTCTTGTATTATTTCTTCCTGAGATTTTCTTGTGTTTGCAGTTACCGCGAATACCTACAGGAGATAGTTTACTGGATTTGGTGGTTATTGGTGCTGGTCCTGCTGGTCTTGCTCTTGCTGCAGAGTCAGCTAAACTAGGCTCGACAGTTGGGCTTATTTTGCTAGATCTTCCCTTCACAAATAATTATGGCGTATGGGAGTCTGAATTTATAGGTATTGGTACCATATGGATGTTGTATGTAATTGTGTATCTTTCTGTACTTAAAAAACTCATGTGTATCAGATAACATCTACTTGGAGATAAATCAACTTTTGATACATGTAATAGAACACGATTTACAATTTGATACTCAAAGTGAAAAAAGTTACAAATTGGTGATTGTAGTCGAAAAATATTGCAATCTAGTGCTTGTACTTTTCAATTTTGAAATAATCAATAAAATTGACTAACAGAGTAGATGAAAAATTCTGACGTGACTTACTCATCTGACGTGATGACATGGATAATAATAAACTAGTTATTGCCCAATTACGTGGGGCCCAATAGCTAGCAACACACTTCCCCAAAATGGAACCCATGTACAGCCCCAAAGTTGACTAGACCGCCTCTGTTGCACCTACCAACATTATTTGGCAAACTGCCAAAATCAGCCGAAGCTGCATGACGCCGAACCAGAAGCTATTAGGACAACCCAGATAAACAAACACCCTTAATTGATTAGTTGGAGGAGATAGATGCAATCAGAGCATGAAATCAGAAAGGAGATTAGATCATTAGACCAGCCATAACAAAAAAATTCAAAAATTAGAAATGAACCAAGCCGCCGGAAATAGGTCGGAGATCACCAAGAGACAACCCCAACTAAAGCCAAATCAATCATACAACAACAAAAAGAAAGTATGAATGATAGAACCTCCAAATCAGCTGCAACCCAAAATAAACATCACGCCCCTAACAAGTTGAAATGGAACACAGACCAATCAGACAAACAGATCAAAAACACCCATGAACAAAGACACGAACGTAGGAATAATAGATCAAAAACATCCAAATCTGAAAATTAAAAATTAACAGTAAAGCATAATTGACAAATCGAAATACACATAATCAAGCCATCTATTAAAACAAACCACTGGAATCAAATGCTCCATATATTCGCCCATAAATTCGAATCAAAGGCTCTCGCTCTCGCTGCTGCCTATATTTTTCATTTCCCCAGTTACGCATAATATTTAGATTCCAATTCCAATATAAAAAGAAATGAAGCCACCGTAACTCATCACCGTCCTAGACTGTTCGTCCATCGTCTTCCTCATCCTGCTGAAAATTGAACTTTAATCTTTCTTTACAGAAACATATAGATATAGATATAGATATAGATTAGAGAAAATATTGCAGAGGGAGAGATGAAGTTTCAAATCGAAGATGTTACTGTGTACTTCCCATACGATCACATTTACCCAGAACAATACTCATACATGGTGGAACTGAAGCGTGCCCTAGATGCCAAAGGCCACTCTCTCCTCGAAATGCCCACCGGCACAGGAAAAACCATTGCCCTACTCTCTCTCATCATCAGCTACTCCCTCTCCAAACCCTCCGATACAACTTTGTTTTCCCGTCATCGCCATGTCATCCTTTGCATATGACCTGTAAAATTTTTAAACCTACCAAATTGCAAGTCGTGTTCGTACCAAAAGTTAATTTATCCCCATCTTACTTAGGTACACTGGTGTTCACTCACAAATCATCACTTTCTTTGATGTTAGTTTTTGTTACTTTGGTTATATGATATTGTATGCCTCTGCTCTGTTTCATGAAGAATATGTGGGTTTAATGTTTTAATAATGTTCATCTAAATCTTTCCTGATATAATGTAAAGGTGACAGCAACAAAAAAAAACAAAACCAAAAAGTCATGAAAGTTAGGAAAGAATAAAATATAAAACCGAGATCAGCGAATTAGTCCAATCAGAAAAGTTTGACATTCTCAATGCTGCTATTTTTTTCTAACATGATCAAGTTGAACAGGATGTCTATCTCCATACAAATTGTCTTGCAACTTTGGCAGGCAGGATGTCTATCTCTTTTGCTATTTCTGACATTGTATATTTCTCACACATTGAAAACTGATAGTTTTGGTTGAGGCTTTACTTTTCTGGGATTACAATTTGGTCTTTGTTCGGGAGCATTTTACCGACCTTCATGTGGGCCGAAAGTCTGACATTAGAAGGGCTTTAGGAGACCACTGGGCTGAAGCCCATGGAGAGGCTGGAGCTGTTCGGGTCGGCATCCGAGTCCTTTTGGACCGGAGCCTCATCTTAGTGGATGTCTTCAGATTCGGTATCCGAGTCCCTCGGGCCGGAGCCTTACCTTGACGTGTGGTGTTCGGGGTCAGGTCATCGAGTCCTTTGGGCCGAAGCCCAGACCTGATGGTGGGGTTGTTTGGGCCTACACAGTGGGCTTTCCTGCGTGCAGAGTTCAGGATCCTAGCCATACTTGAATAAGATAACTCCAAAGGTAGTGGTTGGATTTGATTCCACTTGCACCTTTTAAGGAGATTGTGTTGGACCCAGTAACTACCATGATTTGGAGTCCTAATCCGACTCGGAGGAGGATTCTAAGATGGTGTGAACGTTATAAATACAAGGCCAAGGTCACAATTAACGGGTAATGCCTACTTTTGAACACTAAACACTTAGCATCCATTGTTAAAACTTGTAACGGCTTGTATTTATTCTCATACCGGAGCTATCCCGGCGGCACAAGCCGTCAAGCTTCTGTGTGATCTGTTATTGTGCTGGTTCAAGCGCATGGATTCTATGATTGGACGCGCCGGCGAAACTTGGCGTTAACAGTCTTATATATGAATTTTTAATGTGATTTACAATCCAGGTACACCAAATTAGCAAAGCTGAAAAATGATAAGATGCATTTGAGCAATGGTGAATTAAAGGATGATGAAAGTCCTCCAGAAGACACGGTATTCAATGATCTCCATTCCTTCGTAATCACCATCATCATTATTGTACTTATTATGTTGCTGCCAATATCATCTAAAAATTTGACTTGCTAAACTAGATTATATTTGTCGTAGTCATCAGAATTGCATATTTATACAGACTTCCTGAGAATTGTTCTCGAAATATTGAATGCGATTCTGACTTACGCCTTGCCGCGGAATCCCGAGGTATCATTATTTAGTATTGAACTGATAATTTAAGATCTCATTCATTTTTATCCATATGAAATTATTTTCTCCTCCTAAAAATATTCATCATTATCTGTATGGGGCAGGTGGTTTATGCAATTATGCATAGGCAGGAGGTTTTTCAGCCTTTCAAGAGTCATCCACGCTTCAATGAGCTTCTTCAGAACATATTTACTGTAGGTGCTAGTGCATTTAATTTTGAGGATTCCTTTCATGCGTATTTTTTTTATTTTACAAGTTATCAACATGATGTTGCTAAATCACTCAATATTGTGTCTTTATATAAATACTACACTATTGTGCAGCTGAGACTGATGAGCCTTCTGCCTTTGTAGGTCTTAGATTTTTTCAATAGACGCAATGGTGAAATAATGGAAGTGGAGAAAGTACTTCAAGTCATAATCATCAATTGCCGGTCATGGCGAGGTGAAGGAATGAAGGTATAAACATATTCCAAATTTTAAAACATTTATAACATAAATTGACATTAATTTCTATTGCTTTACTATTTTTCCCTCTTCTTTGGCAGATGTTTACTCAGTTACGCTTTCCATATGAACAAGAGAGCCACCCTGAGGAGTTCTTCACTCTGTATGTGTGGCAACTAGTTGTGTCTCGCAGGTGGTTCCTGCATACTTTTCCCATCTTCAAGCAAATCACATTTCTAACTTAGAATGGTCTTAGAGAGCAATCATATAATGTGACATTTCATCCTTACCTAGAAGCCTGTCTTTCGTACTTAAATGAAATAGATGTCCCACACTACTGAGAAATATATCTTATTTTTCTGTCTATGATTTCATCAAACATCTTTGAATTTTAGCGCGCCGCACTTTGCATATTTTTAATGTCAATAGTATGGTCGAGTCTCTTAGGCCTTATTACTTGTTCAACTATTAAAACCATTCTAGCTTTTAGTAAGTAAATGGTCATCGACTGTTATTTACTTGTATTATCAATAAATCAATTATGAGATCGGTCTTGTTACTGATTTCTTTGTTTCGTGGTACGTCTTTCTGTAGTGGTTTCAGTTTTAACCCCAAGAACATAAATCTATTACCAGTTGACATTCCTGTGGAAGTAAGTAGTTCTACTTCTGTTTCTCTACATATTTCAGTTCTTGATTCAAAATGATTTCTTTTTGGCATGCTCTGTAGATTCTTAATTTCCCTAAAGCAACATTTGAGAATTCAAAAAATGGTCTTTGAAATGGAGCCAGTAAGTTCAAATACTCTTTATACCTTATTGTCCTTTTAACTATTAATACAGAATTGCATATAATTAGAATTTTTCTGCTGTGTATGGTGGTTAATTTTTCTGACAATAATTCTTTGAAGTAGACATCTTTTGGCAGTCTTATGTTATATATAGCTAATGAACTAAAATTAATTATGGCTTGAAGTAGGATGCCAACAGGTAAAAATTTATACGTCACAGTGTGTAAATTCATACGTCACAGTGTGTTTATATGAACCGATATAAACGCGCACAACCAGCAGCACTCAGCAGCACACTGCAGCAACCAAGCTCATGCAGCAGCTGCCGAGCCAGACAAAATGCAGCAGTAGCTGCCCAGAAGACAGCAAAAGCCCATATAGCTGCAGCAGCACATGAGCCCCAAAGATGGACCCAGAAGCAGCTGCTGCAGACCCCACTTAACAGACCACAGTCCCAACAAAGCATAAACCTGTTATAGCACCATTCCAGAAGCAACCCAGCAACATGAAAAGGAAACGGGATAGCAAGGCTGTAACCCAAAATTGACCAGCAGTTATAAGGATTGTAGCCGCATCAGACTAGCAGTAGCAGTCTATTTACCCCAGAATTGACAAGCAGTAGCAGTCACAAGGAACAAACAGCAGTAGCAGCAACACGGAGCAGCTAGCAATATCAACACAGAAGAAACCGAGCCCATAGCAGCCACCCATAGCAGCTGCCCGAAATTGACCAGCTTTAGTCATAATTTAAATGAGCCAGTTACAGAAGGGTGGTAGTGATATGTTGGATGGGGGAGGCGAATGAAGTTACAAAATTAATTATAAGACTAATTGAATACAAAATATGGTCTTATGACTAGTTGTAAGGATAAAATGCAAATGTGACCACTGAACTTTAGGGGTTTTTGGGTACTGAAGGTCAACGCATTTTGAGTTTTCTATTAAAAAATTTGGACTTCGAGTCCACAGATATGCGTTGACTTGTTCACGTGGCGCCTACGTGGCACACGTGGCATATCTCAAATTTGATCTCTAGACCTCCAACTTGAAACTTCAACCCAATGACCATCCGAGAGTACCACGGGTTAGCTGTTTTGTTTTTGCAAGGATTATGATTTATAATTGAACAAAGAATTTCCCCAAATTAAAACAAAACAAAACCCCTTTTCTGAAGATTAATCAAAGTCAACCAAGAACCAAAAACCATTTTGTAAACAAAAAAAAAAACAGAACAGTGTCCATGAAAGACAAATTACAATTCAGGACTGAAATCAAAAGCTTCATTGAACTTTCTCCCAAGAACCTCAATAAAATTTCACTAGTACATAATTTAAAGTAATGACGAGATGACATGAAAATTTTAAGATGCAAGCCAACAGGTATAACGTAATTATCTACTCTTTTAGCAGTTTACACCATTCAAAAATCACAAGCTCCCAAATGAACATAGCTCCAGAAAAAGATCAAGAATAAAATATCAGAACAATGATAACAATATTACTTCACAAGAAAATGTACCAGTACACTACAGAACACAAGCTTACTTGCTTAAACTCGCCTTTCTATCCCCCTAATATTCTATTACCACAAGGGAAAAAAATGCGTCAAAAGAAAGTCAAGAGAATCCCTCGATAAAATTTCAAACAGCTCTATTTGAAGGGATCAGAAGCTGTTCACCATAAAACTAAAATCTTTGTTTTCTTCTTTTGTTTTGCTGGTTGGTCGCCGACAACTTAATCACTACAATGATGAGAAAAGAAAACTAAAATCTCTCACTAATAATTTCTATCATAGGTTCCTCGAGCAGAAGCAGGTACCCGTGGTGCCATATTTTTGACAGTTCCACTACCAGTCAGCCCACCAACACGGTTCACTCGGCCACCATTGGTGCCTCCACTCTCAGGCCTCTGATATCCATCACCACCACGGTTTGATAAACCTCCTCGATTGTTGTCTCTGTTACTAAAATCAGTCCTGCCATTGAATTCTCCTCTGCCGAACCCTCTGCTGCTACCCACATAGAACCCACGTCCTCTCATTCAATCGTTCCTGAATCCAACCTCGTTCCTGAACCCAGGCCCTCTTCCAGCTGGGAACCTTCCCCGATTGTTCCCTGCATTAATTTGGGGGTTTATTTGGGTAAATCACCTGAGATAACATATGTAAGAAAAGGGGTTTTGTTTTAATTTGGGGGAATTCTTTGTTCACTTATAAATCATAATCGTTGAGAAAATAAAACAGCTAACTCTTGGTGCTCGTATGGTCATTGGGTTGAAGTAAGTCAGAGGTCTAGAGATAGCAACAAATTTTTTGATTGAAGTCTAATAACAGCCACGTCATATATGCCACATGTAAAATAAAAAAAAAATCACGTCAGATATGTCACGTAGGCGCCACGTGAGCAAGTCAACGCATATTTGACATATGCCATGTAAGCGCCACGTGAGCAAGTCAACGCATACGTAGGCGCCACGTGAGCAAGTCAACGTATATTTGACAACAGGGGCTTGAAATCCAATTTTTTTAATAGAAAAGGGTTCAAAATACGTTGACCAAAAGAAAAGGGTTCAATACCCAAAAACCTCTAAAGTTGGTCACATTTGCATTTTACCCCTAGTTGTAATATCCGGAAAATTTTTAAATAAAATAAAATAATAATAATAAGATAATAAAAATAAAATCTATATAATAAAACAGAGCGGCTTCAACAAAGAACGGCCTCGATTAAAACTTTATCATCTAATGGCTCAGATTTAATCTATTGGCTCTAATGGCTCTGATTTCATTTCAGCCAAACAAAAAACAAAAAGCACGCCCAATTCAAAAATCCCTTAAACTCTCCCGCACCTTTGCCCCCTTCTCATTCTGCCTTCTCCTTATTACACCGGGCATTTCCTACATATTTGTCTCCTTTTTATGTTTACATCCAATACAAATATTTCCCCCAAAATCAAGTCTTCTTCGTCTTCCTAAAAGCAGGGCGGCGGTAGCAGAAACAGCAATCAGCAAGGTTCTTTTCCCTCTGCACTTTCACTTTAATTTTTTTCAAAGCTATAGAGTTGAATCAGAGAAATTTGGGATTTGGATTTGAGTTTTTTTAAAATGGGTCAATTTTATTTTGAGAGAACATAAGAGGGACAATTATACCCACATTGGCCACCCCCTACTAACACTTTGATTATCTCTCAATCTTATCATCCCCGTACCTGTGGAATAAGAAAACCCATCATTTTTTAGAGAAAATTGTAGCACCATTTTTCTCGCATTGCTTAATTTGAGCTTTTTAGTGGTGTTCTGAGCTTTAAATAAGCTTTATTTGTACCGGATTTCTGTAAACTTAACGATTTGAAGAAGGTTTTGAGCATTATTGAGTTTTGAAGAGCTTTATTTGTTCTAGGTTTTTGAAATCTTGAAGACCTGAAGAATTTTTGAGCATTATTGAGCAGTCAAATCGATGGGGAAGCGCAGAAAATCGAGGGGATTGTTTGGTTGGTTTATTGTCAGATTTCCAAAATCCTAACATTTGCTTTTTGTTTTCCTCTTTTATTGCAGTTGATGAGCCACTCAAGATCACATTTGAGGTATTTATATGTGTATAAACTTTTATGCTTGATGTTGGTTTCTGATCTGAACATAAAATTTCTTTTTTAGCTGATTGATCTGTTCTTTTACTTTTTGAATTGGACTGCATAAAGTGTTAATGCGAAGTACTCTTTTGTGTGTAAAATTGTTAACTTTTTAATCTGATTGATTTGTTTCCATGTTCTGTGTTTGCTCTTTAGTGACATTTCTCTGAACATGATGATGTTCTAATGTACATGTAATAATCCCTTCATATCATAAAATCATTCTCATTGTGTCATTTTTATACTGATGGGAATATAAAAAAAGACTCATTTGGTGAACAAATTTGTTTTGTTTTGTTTTTAATGAGATTTTAGTGGAAGAGAGGGAGTATAATATTCTGGAAAATTAAAAAAAAATAACATAAATTTTAAATACCTTCAAAACACTACTTTTGAATACCTTCAAGTGTGGTTGGAAAAAAAAACTCAACTTTTGAATATATTCAGTTTGGATGAAAAAAGAAGTTTGTATCTCTTTGCTTGGGATTTTCATCAAACAACATCTTTCCTCACAGCAACTGAAAACAAACTCCACTTTCCATTACATTTAATTTCTCTTGCTACAACTCAAAATAAATATGCAAGAAAATTATCATAAACTTTGGACCATAATAAAGTGTTGCAATTCATGTATGAAGGGGATGTTATGATTGTTGTGTGGAGTAATAAGGGTACTAAAATCTGGGCTAAACCATAACCAAATACTTATGAGTTTTGTCCTAAAAATAAATGCACATGTTATGTTCGATAAATTACCTCTAAGAGGCTATCAAGTATAAAAAGGGAGAGTTGGTCAAGAAGTCTTCATATATGTTAGATGATGTACACGGAGTAATTTATGTAACCTGCTATAGACTATTTTACATTACAACATGTAGGATTTTATAGTTCATGGGTATAAACAAAATACTGCAATTTTTGCTTTGTAAGAATACTACTCTCAATGATTTTTGTATCAAATAAGAGATAACTGCATTTTGCTTTGTAAGAACTGCATTGTTTTCGTTATAGGTATTGTTCTAGCCGTAGACAAATCAATGGTGCTACTTTTACTCTTCGATATGCTTCTTGTGTTTGTTGTGACTTTTGTTTTGATGTTCTTGTTAAGTATTGGTCCATATTACTGAAACTGCTTCAGTAATATGGACCAATACAGCTTGGACATGTACAACTTCATATATAATTATCATTTTATGGGTTAAAAAAGAAAGCAAAATGTTATGTCTTTTCCTCTAAATGTTTGGTTGGCTGGGTGGTGTGTAAATTGCCCAAATTCCATAAGCTTTGTAGCTCTTTTATGCTTGTATATATTATTGGTCCCAAATTAATGATTTTCTCTAATTATTGACGTCCAACACATTTGTTGATTGTAAACTTTTTTTATTTGGTTTACATCAGGACCATGCCCTAAGATTCATGATCAGAAGTTGAAAGAAAGGTAATGAATGAGTATAATTTGGAATTTACAGGCATGAGACTGTTTTATGGTATTTCATAATTTATGTTGCTAAGGCATTTCAATATTCTTTAGATTCTACTAGAAGAGCTTCTTGCCTTCTACAATGTTCATTATATTTTTTCATTTGAGCTTATTGTATGTATAATAATAACTGTGAGATGTTGCCTTTGATTATTTGATCATGTTGGATGTCTAACTATTAAAATACTTCGATCATAAATACATTTTTTGTTTTTGTTGTTCCCCTTCTGTTGTTCTTTTGAGTAAATTACCTACTTTGGAAATGAATTGTAGGGTGGAATTTAAATATGAGTAACATGCGTAGTATGCTAATAAGATTTTGGAGTTCTGGTTGTTGTAGGTTTTTTGTCCTTGAGGTAACCAATCTATAGCTTTTTAATCAGATTCTTGTGAGGAAGAGAAATACAAGTCAATTATCCAAATAAATGGTGTTTATAAATAGGCTCTTCCCACATCCCGTACTTAATATCGTTATCTTCTGTACTTTGCTTACAAGTACTTAATATCGTTATCATATCAAAAATGTTCAAAGTAAATGTTTTACATATAGTAAATGTGTTTCCCTTCTTATTTTTGCATATAGTAAATAGAGTGATGTTCTCGTTTGGCTTTCTTGTAATTAACGTTAGTTTTGTGATAAGTTTGCAAATAATGATGTTATAGTATTAGTGTTGTTATATAAGTCTAAAGATAATGTTATTATTACTATATTACAAATTATTTGCATTCATGCTTTTGGGTCATGAAAGTGTTCTAGCTTTTTATTGAGGCAAATTTTGTTACTGCTGCAGAGTTTCTTGATTGTGTATGCGCTGATGTCTTTAGAATCGGAAATGGCACAAGTTATAACTAAATGAAGGTATGGTTCTGAAAGTATAATCTAGATCATTGTTAACATTCAGGTAAATATTAAGTTTCTTTATTACTATTATGAATAATAATGATAAAAACTATAGCGTTATTGTTCTCCACTGTTGTCTTTTTTTTTTGCTAAATTGAATCACATTTCCTTTCATTTTACTTTTCAACTATTCATGATCTTGTGGAGGCGGCCAAACTTTTAAAGATTCAAAGGGAACTGGATGAAACAAAATTATACGTGTAAGTTTTTAGGTTTCCAGTTGGTCGTATGCTCATTTGTTCTATCTGCTTCGAAGAAGTAGGTTTACTTTCCCTAAAGTAAACATTAAGCATATTATATACGATACTGCTTGAAGGTAACATGAAGTCATTTTTGATGTTTGATAAGCAAACATTAAGCATATTATATACGATAAGCAATAAACCTACTTAACATACCTTAATAAGCAAACATGATGTTTGATGTTTTACAATACTGCATTTATATATCAAACATTTATATAATACAAACATTTATATCTTGGAGAAATACTGCATTTATATGCGAGTTTTGTTATGCAATACTGCATTTTGGTAGACAGTCTACTATATAAATTGCTTCATTTGAAGGTACTGTATTATTTATAATTTTAAATACATTTATAATTTTAATTGATTTGAGTTGTCCAAAATTTTAAATTTAGCTTACCGCTATTCCTTATATTTTTCTAGGAAATTTTAAAAAAGATACACCACATCATTTCCTTCATTGACTTTTTCAATACACCAAATTTAAATTTAGTTTACCACTCTTCTATTTTGAAAAAGATACACCACAGCATTTTCCAAAAGAATGTAAAGGTCAAAAAAAAGTACAAAGAAGAAGAGTTTATAGAAAATATAAATTTGTAGAACATAATTAGAGTTCAACATTTTTTCAGAAAATTAATTAGAGTTCAAGCTCTGACAATTTTTGAAGAAACATTTCTATAATATTGATTTTTGAAGAAACATTTCTATAATATAATGTTTAAATTCAACGAGAGTTTTATTTTAAACAGCTTCCTATGTGTGTATGCTTATCTTATGTCTCTACTTTATGTTATAAGTTGATTACTAATGTTTGAGCAATCTGGATAACATGTACTCCCTCCTTTCCAAATTGAGTCTTATTTGACTTTTTAATTTTTTCCCCTCTTATGTAGATTAAAGTTTGTAATAAATAATTTTCTTCCCCCAATATAACAAAAAAAAAATTGAATATCTTATGTCCACGTGTGTCTATGGCAACCTTAGTATGCGTAGGAAGTGTCACAAGTAAAATGGAAATTTCATTTTTGGAAGTAGGTAAATATGGATGCATATGATTGGGAACTTTCATTTACCCTTGATCATTCTTGTGGTTTGCTTACACAACATTATTCATTAATGGGTAGCATGGTCTTTACTGTTTCTTAAGGTTTTTGTTGCCTTTTGAAGAATCTACACTTATTTTGAAACAAAAACTAAGCCAAAAGTGACTTATTTAAATCTTGAGAGCACAAACAACACTTTGAAGCATCTTACGTGATTGCTCTTTCTTGGCAGATTGGTTATCAATTTTGTTTTAGTCATTAGAGCTTAATCCATTTACAACACAATATTCATAACTTATACAGAGACTGATCACATCGAAGTCTAGACTTCGTGGTTGGAGATATTAACCAGTATTCTGCAGTGTTGAAACCAAGTATGGACTCGATATACTTCAACTTATATTGAGAGAGAAAACATCTGTGATTGTGGGTCCAAGTGGTGTTGGAAAGTCGAGTCTAATCAATGCTTTGAGTACTTGATATATTATCTTTTGCTACCCTTATTGCACCCAAGCTAAAAATGTACCACGTGAACTCCTCAGCCTCCTACCCTTACTGCAACATTTAAACAGGTGAGAAGCAGGTTACTTGAGAAAAAATATAAGACCTATTAAGATAGAGCTTAAACAGCATGCATGCTGTTTAAAGAAGTTAAACATAAGATGTCCTTATACAATTATTATGACACCAATTAAAGAAGTTAAACATAAGATGTCAAGAAAATAAACTCAACCTTTTATTCTGATTCAACTTCCAACAGAACAATATATAGTATAAATGTATAGTAAAATAAAATAAAAAAAATAAAGAAATACAAAAAATAAAGCTAGGCTCATAAGATGTGGAACAATAGTATTGAATGTATTTTTGAAACAATAGTAAAATAAAATAAAAAAAATACAAAAAATGTTAAGTTTTTGTCATGATATTCAAGATACAAAATATGTCTTTGCAGCTTCATTTTCTCATGTTTAACTCATGTTTAATTTATTAAGTTTTCTCTTACAGGTTGATCTAAGTGATAGTAACAACATACCTGTCAATGTTTTATCTGAATGTGCTCTTAATCAATTACATATGGATAAGGTAACACTACTGGTATTGTTAAAAAAATTATTTTGATATTAGTTTACATTTTTTGACTAATGTCTTATTTTTTCTTCATAGGAGAATTCACATGTGAATCACTTGAACAACCCTAGTGTTATTCCATCTTCAATAAAGGGGAAAGAAAAAATTGGTTGTTCTATTGGAAAAGAAAATTGGTTTAATCAACCGGTATGTTGTACTAATCATTGTTTATATGTTGATAAAAATCGGTTAGAGCGATATACACTATATTTTTGGTGATATTTTTGAGTTCCTCACCCCTCACTCTCACTCTTATACAACTAGCATTTAGTCCTTGAACATATTGAAATAACCTATCCTAACTTGAGCCATCTTGATTTACTGTTGAAATAAATATTCCCGAAACATACATGATTTATACTCTTTTTGAAGTGCTTATTTGTGTCTTTTATTTGGTGAGGGTGGTTTTTTTGTCCACTCATTGTCTTATAGTATAAAAGAGAAAACAAGAAATTGCGAGTTCTAGAAGTAAAGGAGAAATTATAACCTATATGAATTATGTCTGAAATTGGAAAATGAACGCCAATGAATCATGATTTACTTTTAAAAAAATTAAGCTATTTACTTTCATATTGAGTTAAGTGAAAATTAAGATCACTTTCATAATTATAGATTGTTTTTTCATATACATTTATTTTTGCAGATTAGTATTGTAGATTTCTTTTTCATGAAAGTTTATTTTTTTCAAGCTTAGCATTAGGTATAGACCGACTCCTAACAATCAATAATAAACATAATGACTAGAAGAAATTGGTTGTTTTGATGTTACCTTACTTTTCTTGTGTCTGTGGATGTCATTTATATCTTCATCTCCATCATGCTTCCTTTTCTATGTTCAAAAGGAAAATTAATTTCTTTAATTATGTAAACCAATTAAAATGAGTGTTTGAGACTTTGTCTTAGGATCCAAAAATTCAAACAAAGGCTAAATAAATTGAACCGAGTCTTAATAGAGAATAACACAGTCGAACCTTCTCATTAATATCAGTTTATTCACAATTCTAAAAAAATTACTTCAGGTAGAGAAAATAGGAGAGAGAAACTTATGACAGTAGTTAAATTGAGTAGTTTGTATATCATGTTTCTTTTGCTACTGCAGGGGTTTACAACCTTTGACTAAAGAATGTTATGCTGCCAATCTTTTCTCAAAGCATATGAAGGTTGAGGATCAGGTAGTGATGTCTTTTCTCAAAAATTTTATTAGGACCGAGTACTGGAATAATATATTAGGTAATGAGGTCTTTCAGAGCATTGCGTTGTTCATAAAGTAAATATGTATGCGCTCATTTATTTTTTAGATAATTCAGGGTAAAGTAAGGGTTCTTATGTTTCGGATTTACAGTTGTTTTATTTTGACTCACATATTTCGATAATTTTTATATTTCAAATATTTTCAGGTATGCATTGAAGGATACTTGGTGTAAGCTGTAAAGAATACTTGGTGTAAGATGTAAAGTAATGGGTCTTATGCTCAACATGTTTTTTATCTATTTTCTGCATGTTTGTATATTTTTGGTTCTATCTTTTGTAAAGTTAACTAATTATACATGGTTATGATGATTTTTGGGTATGAAATGATTGTTTTTTTTTGTGATTTGTATATGTATTGATGATTGTAAGTTTTGTAGAGAAGTTTAAAATTTTCTAGATATCTACTTTTAAAGGAAATTCTGCCGAAATTTCTTGAAATTAGTACCGACTAGCTTGATATTTTGGTGGTTGGATATGTGTTGATGATTGAGTATGTATTAATTGTTGTGTTGGTATATGTCTTTAGATAATGTAATATTTTTTATTACGATGTGCCTTTATGTTGTTATATGTACATCATATACTGATATTAATCTAATCTAATTTCAAGATGGTTATATGTACATGATGCGTCTAGATTTTGTGTCACTAAGAGATAATTCTCCTCTTAGTAGCATATATTTGTTAAGAAAGAGCAGTGCAAGTCCCAGATATCATATGTTGCCGTAAAATAACTCTCATTTCAATTTTTTGTGTTCATAATTTATTTTATTTTTTTGAGAATTATACAGTGTCTTCAGGCACGGGTTATCGCTATCTCGATGTTTTGGTGGTTGAATATGTCTTGATGATTACTAGCTCGATATTTTGGTGGTTGGATATGTATAGATGATTGAGTATGTATTAATTGTTGTTGTGGTATGTGTCTTTAGATAATGTAATATTTTTTTAAATTTTAATTTAATTTTTCGTTACGTCGTGCCTTCAGGCACGGGTTATCGCTATCAAATGAATTGGGTCAAACTAACTTTTAAGTATTTAAGTTTGGGCTTGTAATGCTAATTACGCCCAATTTTAATTTTTGGATTTAAAGACCAAATTATAATAAGCGTAACTTTATTATATTAAGTTAAGGTTTCCCAAAGTTGGTATTGCAGTAAATTGTAACATCCGCAAATTTTATAAATAATATTAATAGTGGAAAAGGTTTGAATATTTATTTGAATATGAAATATATATTTTTGTGGCATGAAATGTGATAATTCAATTAAATTGAATTAAGTATATGATAATAGAGAAATATGGTAGAAATGATAAATGAAGCTTATTTAAGCTTGTGAGATATGCCTAGTGTGGCATAACGATGGACTAAGTAATTCATTGATTTAGTTAATATGAAAATGAGTAAATAATGTGATAGACTAGTTATTATTATTTAACTACTTATTTGCTATGTGGAAATATATATGTGATATGAGCATATAAATAAAATTGTATTATGCATAAAATATAAAAGGCGATATTAAGAATAATATTATAATGTGGATAATTATTCTTAGAGACTATATTATAATAAGTTTGAGTTATGTGAATTACTAAGTTAGCAAATATTGGCTTTGTATGGCATAATGGTTCATGGAGAATAAATAAAATGTGTATTTTTAATTTATGGAAGAATATAAACTTTAAGGAAATAAATATTTAATATTAATTATCATTATGATATTTGGGTGTAATTGAAATAATAAGTGTTATGGAAAATAATGTGTTAGTACCCAACTAATTTATACTTTAGCTCAATTCAAATATTATTTGGACTAACCCAATGTACATGGATTAAATGATTATATGTATTTGAATATGTGCCATAATTAAACTTAGGTAATAGCATTATGTCATTTAATTTGCCTGGTAAGCCTCAAAGGAAATTACAATAAGACAGTAAACAAGCTTTTGTCCCATTTTATGTATCAGCTGTGTAATAATGGCCTACTCCTCTATTGTGTATAAGCAGAGTGAATGAGATTGGTGATGATGGATGGGGAGTGGCTTGAATAGGAGAGCAGTTAACCATTTTCTACCAACTTCTTTTTGTCCATCATCTTCTTTCTTCTTCCATTGAGTTAATTTCTAGGGCAAAGACCAGAAATTGGATAATAGATTTCCTATAAATGGAGGCCTTTCTCTTCTCAAACAAGTTGCTAGAAATTTTCTGATAAGTTCCAATTAGAGAGTGATTGGCTAATTTGAGAGAGCTAGATCTGAAGTTAGAAGCAAAAATTTTCGTTTCAGTCTGAAGAAGGTAACATTACTAATTTTGTTCTTGGTTTTCTCCTTAAATGAATTTATAACAGTTAACATGAAATTCTTGCTAATTGAATTGGAAATGGGTATCAAGATGCTAACTGAGTTGGTACATATGTTATGGTCACAGTATGGTTGGTCTGAGCATGCTAGATTGAAAGTATATAGCTTGTATTGTCTGAGTTCTGCAGAAGCAGAGCCATGTCTAGAGCTGTGTTGAAGTGGTGCGGCCGCGCCAGTTGCTGGTCTTGAAAACCAATTTTGTTTGCCTTCTTATATTCCGACTTGAGTACTTATGAAAATAGGTCTGACTTATGATCCAAGGTTCCTTTGCATGACATGAGTTGATTTAGCTACTTTAAGCTTGGTTTAGTATATATTCTAAAGAAAACTTGAAGTTTTGAAAATGAAACTTGACGAACCTTATATCTTTTGAGTTCTGAACTTTTAGCATATGTATGTGGTTTAGTTATGTATACAAATGAGTATGAAATGGGGATTCAAAGTTTCTTTGCATGTTTAGTTTGGTTTAACATGAGACGTTAAAGAAAAACTTAGGAGTTTGAAAACCAACTTTGTTGAAAACTACTCTACTTGCATTCTGGTCTTTTAAGCAATCATAATAGAACTTTTTATACCTCTAAAAATGACTAATATATACACCCATCTAGTTAGACATGATATGAACTTTTCCAACATGGTTTAAAAGTAAGTTTTAAATGTAAAGCTATGTTAACTATGTGTACATGAGTTGAATAACTTTGAGCATGCATATTAACAGTATATATAGCATCCTTATGTAGTTTAATGGTTAACATAATAGTCCTTTGTGAAATGAACGTAATTAGCCTTTTTGAATGGAGATTTTTCCAAATAAAACCATAATGTGTATAAGTAAACTTGAAATAACTATAAGAGACATCAAACCTAGTACAAGACCTCTTAACATGTTTATGACATGAATCAGTGTCCATGTATGCTAGAAAAGTTGGATGAAATCAAGTAAACTCAAATTCAGTTCTTATTTTGACAAGGAGCAACGCGGCCGCGCCACTCCCTAGTCATAATGCAGCGTGGCCGCGCCGCATGCCAGTGCAATCTGACTTATTAAACTTTAGTCTGAACCTTGTAACGTGTGTATGATACTGTTTTAAGCTATAATACATGATTAAAATGATGTTTAAGTATACAAGCATGTAATGGCTATATAGAACCAAGATTTCAAATGTTTCTCCAATGTTTCTAAATAAGACTTTCAAAGACAAATGCAAGGTTGATTAAATAACTATGTGATTTGACTATGTTTTGAATATATGACTGAATGTATGAACAAAAGGACATGACTATACATGTATACGTTAGATAAAGGGGATGGTTGGTGTATATATCAAATGTGTAACTAATGAATGTGTATATATACATAACTATAATACTTTAGGACATTGAAGTGACGTTAAGCTATAGAACTATAATCTACGCGAAAGGTAAGTTCTTTAACTTACACAACTTTGGATATTGTGCAAGTTTTAAATTGTTGTTATATCAACCATATATACATTAAGCAAATATCCGTACTTGTACAAATTATTATTCATATTCTGAAATTTGATTTCAATTTTATTCTTCGAAGCATGTTGCAATCATTGAACTTATATATTGTTCCTAAATGCATTATGAAATAAAAGTTGTCTAAGCCATTTGATTCGACTAGACTAATATCATGTGTTAGAAAGCTATCCAAACCAATTGCCTGATACGAACTCTTATAATCTATTGAGATGAACAACCCTTTTAGAAGGGGAAATTTTATATTTTTGGGAGACCGACGTGCGCACAAACAACATGTCTAAATATTATGCATAATATTGGGTACTTTGGGCTGATCACCTATTGTACTTTGTTTTATTGGATTATCAGTGAAATACTGTTAATTCTAGCAAGAGTTCTTGGTCCATAGTGACTACTCAGTGTTAATATTCCTTTACTTTAAATGTTGAAACCTTTGAATTCCGTTAATAATCTTTCAATCCATAGTGACTCTTACTTCAATTCAAAGGACAGATTTGAAATTGTTGATACTTCTTTGATTACAACATGATTCTTTTAATCCCTTAGCTATCATTTACCGTTATACCCTTGAGATTATGAACTTATATTATGTCTGCTCAACATTATTGTTATACTATTTGCTGGACAAATTTGTTGCTTATTCTTGCTTTCCTTAAATATTTCAGTTCAGGCAGAACAATACGGAATCTCAGGAAAGGATAAGGGCAAGGGCAAGACTATGGAGTAGTTTTGTTCTTTCGTTTTAAAAGTTATCATTATGTTGTAAAAAGACTTGATTAGTATTATGTATTAAGTTATATTTGGATTTAAGTGGTGTAATATGTTAGTAATGGTTGCGACATTTGGGACAAGAATATTTATATTATATCAATATAAATTATTCTATGATTTCCGTTCTTTAAATATTGGTATATTAGAACGTGAAGCACCAGATTCGAGATAGAGGTATTTGAATTGGGGGCGCCACATAAACGAAGAAGAAGAAGTGAAGGAGATGGATAGAACTAAGTTGGGATTTAAAATTATTCATCATATTCTTCTTCTCAAAAGGTAATTAGTGGACTATTATAATTATTTTGTTTACAATCTATTTAAAAATTTATTACCGCTTGATTAATCGAATTTGTTAATATAGTTTTGATTTGGTAATTGGATATATGTATGAGATAGGAAATGTATGGCTATTGAAGGTTGATGGGTAAATATTATATATATAAGTTCCTTGCCGCAGGAATACTAATTCTTTCTGAGCTTGATATATACATATATATATAATATATATATATATATATAAGTTTAGTTTTATATATATATATATATATATATATATATAATATATATATATATATATATATATATATATACGGAGGTCGTTCTCCTAATGGATTGGTCCACGGATCAGTCCGTTGGAGAACGACTTTCTCTCTCTCTATATATATAATGAATCAATTGCATGATGATCTTGATGAATTAGAATCAGTAGCTTAGTAACTTAATAATAATATTATAGGGGTTTAAGAACTGATAAAATTATATCTATATTATTATAACGTTAACTATATTAAATTAAAATGTATTGAACACATTCTTAACTCTAAAGTAGGGGTGAGCATGGTGCGGTTTGGTGCGGTTTGAAGTCCAAACCGCATCCGAAACCGCTTAGGTGCGGTTTGAAAAATTCAAAATCGCACCCGAAACCGCTTGTGATTGGTGCGGTGCGGTTTAAAGTGTGCGGTGCGGTTTTAATTGGAGCGGTTTCGGTTCCAAAACCAATTGAAACAACAAAAAAGTTTAAGCCTTCAATAAAATTTAACATAAAACTTACATCGAGCAATTAACTTAGTGACAAAGTCGACAATGAGAATTATATCAAGCATGCTTTAAAACTAAAATATGCGCTATATAAATAACGGAGACCATATAGTCGATAACAAACAAGAATGTTTATCTAGTTCCCCAAAAATTAAAGTATATTTGAAGAGAGAAAAAATATATTGCAGGGAGGACTAAAAATAATCTATTAGACTATTATAATTATATCATTGACAGTAATCAATGCATCAAGTGCTCGAGCCCCTCAACTATAAGCCCCTCCAATAACGCATCAACAAATTCAAAATTCCAAACCCAATTGCTTAATTTTTGACTCTATAACCTCTAACATTCTTCTTTCAATTGGTGAAAAATGACAATGCAAGACTGAGGTTTTCTCTGAGCGTGTTCAAGTGAAAAGTAACTTTAGAATTTTCTAGAAATACTACATACATCACACAATGGTGCGGTTTCGGTTTTATGCGGTTTGTTTTTGGCTATAACCAAACCGGAACCGTAAATTTAGTTATTCAACCCACCTAAAACCGCCCATACGCCGGAACCATTGGTGCGGTTTTAATTGGTGCGGTTCGTGCGGTTTTTGGTGCGGTTTCGGTTCCAATTTGGTTACTTGCTCAGCCCTACTCTAAAGGATATATGAACTAATATTAAAGCAGTTAAGTTATTAAAACAAATACATAAATTTTATAAGTTAGTAATTTAATTAATAGTTTTGTTAGGGTGTTTATCGATAAATTAACATACTGAACTGGACCGGATCGGGTACCGAATACACCCGAAACTGATACCGGACCGGTTAGTCGGTTCGATACCGGTTTAGTATCGATTTTTACCAGAAAATACCGAAAATAAATGATAAGGCAGCAGAGATCTTAGTGATAAGGGGATAAAAAGGAAGGAAAAATATTAATGCTCTGTGCTCATAATTTGCTTTGTACTTCACATTTCTTTGTATTAAAGATAAAAGGAAATAAGAAACTCTCTCATCCATGGTTGTTGTGACACCCCCAAAATAGGTATACATCACCATCTTGAGTCGTCAAATACATGGTACAAAATTCAAATATAACTTAATTATACAACAGTCGTGTAAAATACGACAAAACATAATCTAAGAGTTTTAATAAGAATATTGTCATCTAGACAATATCCACACTCAATGGAGGCCTCATTACATTTATTGTCATACTATTTAATAGAATTGTGAGGACTACTAATGCTATCATCTGGACCGTTACTCCGTTCCCTGACAAAAAGAATATTACCCG